>LR737398.1:2338165-2382747 GCA_902655005.2 Marronus borbonicus | reverse complement strand
CAGGCCATATAGCTTTAAACTAGTACGTCTAAACCGAATCTCCTTATCCCAATAATGAATATTCTAGAGCTATTCACGTCCACCAGCATATGAGATTGTTTTTTGTGTTTTTGCTTTTGTTCTGATGAATACGAGGGTGTCTCTTCTAATTTTTGTGTCAAACCGGATCCAATTGATTGAACAGTTGCCTAAAAGCTATGTCGTTTATCTTCAAATTTTGCTTGTAGTAGCCCGTGAGTTAATATCTTTATTATAAGTATTTATTGTGCTGATAAACAGTTATTAGATTTCCTCGAAACCGACATCTCGGGACGGTTTGAAACCATTCGCAAATTTTTCGTAGTTGCCCGCATGTCCATTTACTTTAGTTAACATTAGTTTTAGATTGGAATGAATGTATAATAGGAAATTGTATAATTATGATAAAAAAACAGAATGTTTACTATGTATTTTTTTTCAAATGTTAAACCCGCTTTACGATTTTTTTTTCAAATTCTCCTATCATAAAAGGTTATTTCAGCCAATTCAACCACTTGAAAATGGCGATCACGTACGCAAATTTAAATTTTGTGAATGGATTCGTCAAAACTGTCAATAAATATCTTTTTCATTCAGGGGAAGAAGTTCAATTTCAATCGTGATAGTACAAATAGTTGTCACAATGATCATCTTTAGTCATTAGAGAAAAACCCTTACGCCACGTTTGTCTAGAATTTTCAACATCGATTTACAATAAATGTTTGGTGTGGTACAATTAATGATCAGTTAAAAGAGCAATTTGTATTGGATAAACGCCTTGCTGGAAAATTGAACGATATTCATTTTTAACGGCCAATATGCTCCCAACATGATTTTGCTCCTTGTCATTTCGGTTTCACGTGTGCGATATTTTTTAATCAATTATTTTCCTGGGCGTTACAGCGGTAGAGGAGGTTCATTAAATAAGCCTCCGGAATTAAACCCAATGGACAATTTTGTCTGGGATTGAATGAAGCCATTGGTGTACGTCGTAAGAGTAGACATGGCGTACATACAGATAAGTATAAATTGAACTATATTCTTTATAATAGAAAAGGAGCAGAAAAGAAACAAGAAACTGAAGTAGTTTATCAATGACATCAAAAAATATATCAACATATAGTAAGCATTGTAATAAGTTGGCTCGAGGGAAAGGTAATGAAAAAGTAGAAGAACAAGGAGGTAAGCGAGGTATAAGGAAATCAATAGAGGAAAGCAAATTAGGGATAACCGTAAACAATTTTCCAAACGAATTTTGCTCCAGAAACATCCCCACGATGTTTCAGCGACCGCACCTAATACCTTCTCAAAAACAACACATAATCTATACCTCTAGCAGGATACAGGTGATCCGTTTTAAGTGACAGATACTTTAAAAAGCGGCGTAATGTGGTGACCAAGCCGTAGCTGCATATTCCAATTTACCTATAGCGAAGCTATAGTGTCTTCAGAAGGGACATATCAATGAAGAATTTACAGAATCGCAGTACAAATCCTAAAGCGTTGCATAAATGCATAAATCAATAATCTGTTCTGCAAAACTTAATCGGAAATCAAATAGAATCGCCAGATCTCTAATAGTATCAACCTGCATTGAGTACCTGAATTGATATAATTAATTTTCCTCCTATAAGTGAGAAATAAACATTTACTGACGTTTAGAGATAATTTGTATAAAGAACACCAACTAGAAATATGATCCTCCTATTTGAACAAGTTGTGAGTAAAAACCACGAAAGTAACCAATTCGTTTGAACAATATACTTTCTTTGTCATAATATGGCATAAAATTTGCGTGAGAATTTCATCTTCGATGCCGAATTACGATTTGTGTAAGGTTCGAATGGCGAGAACTAGCAGATCTCAGCATTTGTAATTTTAAAATTACATGGTTTGAACGTATTCGCAATAGCCACGCTCACTAAAATTTCTTAGTAAGTTTCGTAAGCAACCTATAAGTGCGTTTATGGAATTTTGTTTTATACTGTCCTCCTGCTCCTTTGATACTTACTTGCATTGTATTGTTGTTCTTTTGCATTTTTCAAAATTTATTATTCTTTCGGGCTTTTTTTGTAGAGAAGGGCTTAAGATTTATAGCGCTCGTCGTACAGAATATACTTAACTTTCACATTATTCAATTTAAACTTAATATTAATACTTCTTCTTCTCATGCTCAATCTTTGGGAAGAATAAATTGGGATTTCAAAGAAAAATGTTTAAAATTAACAGCGAGGAGTTTTAAATTAACGAGCCAAACGGGGTGGTCGGGCCAATAATTCTAGCCCGGTCCTGTCCGAATTTGGAATACTACAACCTGACTCGGCCCATTCGAACAATTTCGAGACAGCAAACCTTTGTATTTTTAAAATAACAATAATTTGTACAACGAATTATAAACATGTTTATTTAATCTAGCAAAGTATGTAGTTGCCCTAAAAAAATTGCAGCAAGTTTTAATATAAGAACTGTTGCTAACAACAAGTTTCACGTATTCTACGCACTGGCCATTTTCCAAGTTTTAATGGGTGTGCTTTCAGAGCTTTAATTTTCAAGTTTTAGAGTTTTTCTTCTTTGAATAATTGAAAATGGCTAATAACCCTGCAGAAACGAGTACAACTTCACGAAGTTAGCAGAAACTAAACAGACTCGTGTCTATTCGTCTCAGGAGAATGAGTTCGTGTTGCCTACTAGTTTCCCCAAGAATCGACAAAAACACGAGTCTATCTAGTCTTTGCTCGTTTCGTGAAATCACAATATTTCGAAATTTGTCACAGTATCAATGCTAAATGAGCTCTACATGTTGGTACTGGCAGTGAATCCACTGGCCCTTCTTTAAAAAATATTCTCTACGCCACTGACTAAAATACAATTTTACTTATATTGCTAGATTCTTCTTTCAATATACACCATTTATACACCAGTTCTTTGCATTTTTTTTAGCATTTTTTAGCATTTAGTGTTTTCAGAGTGTTATATGATGTATGAACCAAACTTTCGATGATTTAATGTGTTGGTTTTATTGTAATTGACATTAGTTGGCCGTGATCGCCTCTCGCACGTTGCATTGTTTTTATTATTTTAATATTAAAAGAACGTTATTTTTTTTTATTGCTTTCAATTTCTTATATTTTGAAAACTAAAACTCAGAAGACATATGTTTCTGGTGTAAAATCGCCAGTGATATTTCTATAGATAAAATCTGGACCAGCCTGTATATATTTTTATTCTTGGTGCAATTTTGAGTAAATCCTCGGTACTATCAACCAATCCACGTTGTCGATTTAAACACTTCGCAGTTATGCAGCAACTACAAGGTTTTAAAAAATATTTTCTTCGACTATATAGGTGTATATATACATACCCATCTACATTACCATACTACATAATAAACAAAAAACGGAGACGAGATATAATGTTAGCGTCTTTAACTTTAATATCTTATATTTATTATCCCCCATCCTAACGAAATAATTTAATATTCTTCGCAATAAATTTCGGATTAGGGTTTACGGCGCAATAAAAATGATAATTTATAACAAAATATCCAAATTCATTCTTTCTCGTTAAGCTGCTTTTTTTATTTCTTCACATCTTCCATCGCGTTCTACGCCCGTACTCGTATCTCGCTTTTACTTCACTGATACACTAGCGGGCATACCACTCCGTCTCTTTTTACCGCGATCCCGCCGTCTCTCTTCTATTATAGCGCGAGTTGTTTAGATGCAGCCAATACGGAACGAACTACAAGCCGTAGGGATGGAAAGAGAGCGAATTACGAAAAAAAAAAAGTATAATAAATATAACCATTTGTAATTTTAATGCGTCTGGTTATCTTGTCATTTATCAAATGTGTATTATATTAATACGGTTGCCCGTTTTATATTTTCTATATATAATACGAACTACACCCTCCCGAGTCTGAGTCGATTAGCTTTTTTTTTATTGGCGCTGTAATGCGCCGCCGTAGGGCTGCGAACGCCACTAAAATTAAAATGGGAAAAAAGACGAGAAAAATAAAAAGCCGGGTACGTTCGGACTAAAGTAGATAATTAAACTGCCAAATCGTATGAAATAAAATATACTACGCGTATACGGAATGCGATGCTCAAAGAAAATGGATAATAAATATAAAAAGTAACACTAATGAGATAATAACAATGAAAATGTTAATATCACTAAAGATATATTATTTTGTCTCATTTTACATTTTTCAAATGACGCAAGGATACATAATTCATGTATTGGGAAGAGAGTCCGCAGTATTAATAATTCACATTAACAGTCTAAAAATAACAAATTGCCCTAGACCTAATTCTGTAGTTGGTAATGGGGTGGCTTCTCCTTGGTATATCTCAGAATCCAAAGCAGTGCCTGTTGCTGACTTCAACAAAAACTTTTTGTGGCCTATTGATGTTGGTTTTTTTGCAAGTTGACTGAAATCATCTGCTCGTCGGTTGAGTGTGTAGTCGCGGAGTTCTCTAGACTAAAAACACCTTCCTCTGGCCATATCTAGCATAGGTTGCACTTTTCACCAAGTGTTTATTGGTTTCTGCATACATCTCGAGAAAATTTTGTATTTTTCCTGGTGGATGTTAATTTGCTTTCCAGATTGTTGTAAATAATATTAAGAAGTAGAAGTTGGACCCATTTCACAAAATAATCATGCAGGTGCCCTCTAAAGTATTCTCAGGATGTGAATATTACTAGATTTTCTGTATTTATCATTGGTGATGTTGATCGTACTTCTCTTCTTTTTTTGACTTTTTTTAACTTTCGAAAATTAATTAAAATCGCAAATGTAAATGAAAGAAAATCATGTTCAGATTTCGGAGATTCTAAGAGATGACTTTGTAAATCTGAATCATCAGCGCCAGACTCTTACCTATAGCATTTTCATCTTATTGAAGCTTTAGATTAGAACATTTCTAGATTATTTGGAAGTCGTTGCAAATCTATGTTGCCTTCTGAAATATAAAAAATATGTTACTTTATTGAACAAATTAAATATTTTATATACTTAGGGTTGCTTAGGTTTAGACCAATGGTCCACGGACCACTGGCGGACTTGTGCAAAAAATGTTACTGGTTCGTAGGAACGTTCTTTCCATTTAATCTGTGCTTGTAAATGTAAGAATTGGGAGGCATTGAGTACTCGTTTACTCAAGTTGGACCGGGAAGTAGTGTTATTCTTTCAGCAGCAAAATATTGCGAGGTTCAAAAATATTGTGTTAGTGTTCTCTGTTGTAAAAGCCGTTGATGATAATATTCAACAGCAACTGCAGCATTTACATTGTAAAGATTATAAATAAACACAACATTTACATATTCAATATTTCAATAAACTATTCCAAAAGATTTATAGTCAATAAATCGCTCCGATTAAGGCTTTTTCGCTAAAATATTTTAGTTTCTCTGTAGCAGTATATTCGGATATCATTGCCGATTTTGCCGATGCTTCTGAAGCGGCATGTGGGTGCTTGCCACTAACAACGCTAGCAGGCCTGGTCGTTTGAACAATACATTACAGATTTTTTTCCAACAGTGCCTAATGCAATTGTAGAAGCTCTTAAGTACGGTTAAGAACTAGATTTTTCAGAGGGTGGCACAAAGTGTCCTTCAGGCACTAAGGCATAGGAAGTGGCTTGGCAGGATGTACCCGCTAATTCTAGATAAGGGTGTGCTAAATTAGTAACCCAGACAGATATGATGTTCTGTTGGGTTAAAGATCATGTGGAAATTGCTCCCAACGAAATAGTTGAAGCTCCAACCAAAACCACAGCGATAACTGATGACACCGTTTCCACCTACGAAATCAACGTTAAGCGCAATAGGCTCCTTTTGCAAAAGAAATAGAAAGAATCAAATGGGTAGAAAGCAACAGTGCATCCATCTATCCACTTTCCATGCTAGAATAGCGATGTGCCAACCTCGCAATTTTGCTATACCACAGTCTCGAGATTGAAATTTGGACATGGCGTCTCCTCAGCCTATCTGTACAAATTATACATTCCGGGCAATCCGGGCTGTCCATCTACCTAATTCTGGGATACCTAAAATACGAGGCGTAGCAGCGCTGAGAGTCTGGCAAAATTTAAAGCATCATTCCCAAGAGGAATGGTGCTTAGGATCTCAGTCTAATTAGCTTTTATTCACGTCCTTAAGAATATGGCTGATGGGCAATGATTCCGTGATGTAAAGAAAATATTTTTTCGGGTATCTTGTATAATGCGTGAAATTTTCCGCCTACCTTCTAATTATAACCTCTTTCTATTTTATCAAGGTAGTTTCTTTTATAGCACATGCTTAAATATTTACGCCGAGTATGTATCTGTTCTTTTTATCAAAGAAGAATGAAATTTACTGTTGTTACTAAGTCAGCACATCAAAGCGCGTTAAAAATTACGTATGTATTTATTCTAAAACCGATCGGCTTCGAAAAACAATACGTTTATGTCTGTTTAAAATTTATTATTATAGTTATCTCGGGCAACATGCTGAACGTATCTATTCGATCTGGATGTAGAATTATTACCGCAGATTAGAATCAGCTAGAACCAGAAGCAGAAAAAAGGAATAGAAATTATGAGTGTGTATAGCGGCATAGAACAAAAAAAAAGAACCTCGATTCGTAAATTTATTAACATATTGTTATATCGCCAGTTCAAACAAAGAATTATATAATCCTTCTGTGTACGTCCAAACGAAAAAAAAACGAAATAGAAAAACCAGCTAATAATTAACATTTAATTGTTATGCTAATGCCCCGGTATCGTTATACATCTATTATTTTACTAGTAGCGGCGGCAACGGCCGGTTTCCGAATTGAATGAGACTCGCTAGCTACTAAATTACGTAAAAAACAAACTAGTTTTCAACATGTACGACGTATTCCCGTTTCACAAAACGTTCACACTGTACAGCCTATAATTAAGCGGCGAATTTATGTTCGCTAATAGCTAGCCAGAACGCACATATAAAACGCTAACTATCCCTTAAATATTAGATATAAATTAGGCAACACTGTATTAACATGATGCCCGGCCACTATGGAGCGACATACCAACGCGTATTTTTGTTTTGATGTTTATTATGGTGTTGGAGATTTATCGGCGCACCAGAGTAAGAAAATAAGGATATAAATTCGACGTTTTAGGAGTGAGTAAATTGTAATTACTAGGCGAAGAGTGGTGATTATTAAAAAAAGTATTGCCAGTATAAATGTACAAGGTATTTGGTGCACCGACGTATGTATTTCTCAAAAGACGTGCTAGCCGAGTAGGTTTGGAACTTATTTAACCATTGTACAAAGTGTCACAGTTCAAAATCCATTTTTGTTTGTTTCGATCCGATTTCACCAATTTCAATCTGTAGTACTCATTATAGCTTAACGCCACGTTTTAAGCTTGTTTAGGCAAATTTCTCTTGCTTTCTGATAATTTCCCAAAATCGCTTGAAAACGATTACTCGGTGGTTTTCGGGCTTCGTTGATCACAAATCTGCAGCCAGAATATCCAAATTCAAGATGGTAGATTCAATATGCCAGCTGCAGCTTCCACCATCCGCCGCACTCAAATAACTCAGAATCTCAGAAAATCGCTTAAGAAAAGGTTACTCCCACTTTCGGGGTCTTTTATTAGCCTCCGCTTATCTCTATGCAACCCATTTAACCTTATCTCCTTTTTCTTTAGTATTATTTGCTTTTATCTTTTTACGTTTTTCCGGTTGCTAACTTATATCCAGAATATTCCTCCTCGATGCTCTTCGCTTATGTATTTCACTTGATTTCGTAGTTAAGTTCCAGTAGTAGCGAGGCAACAAATTCTCAATCAGCTTACCGGAATAAAGCTTCTCTATTGTAGCAATATCTTGGTGAAAGGGTTTTCCGTATTTGTCACTAAAATCACGTATTTTAAGCGACATTACATTCCATTGGCTCGAACGCTTTTCCAACAAAATTTACATGACTTGGATCTCTAAAAAAATTACATCAGGCAAGAGTATCATCAAAATTTGAAACTACAACGGCGTTTGTCGGGACGTACAAAAACTCCTTGTATAACCTTTGTATCGCCCAGTTTTGGAAAATTTTCTAAGAACGAGAATGGTCCTTCCTTCCTTATTTGAAACATTAGTGAAATTTTTCATTATACCCAGATTATGTGAAGCGGCAAATAAAAAAAAAACGAGGGAAAAGAATGTTGAGACAAGTAACCAGAGAGAATAGTCAAATAACATATCGAAAACTTGCTTTTGGTCGCCATAATTATTGTTATATTCGCCCTGTGTTGAGAAATTCTTTGAATATTTTAGAAATTATTTATAAAAATATTGGATTTAGGTATTAAGCATGAATAAAATAGTCTGTGGAAGTACCAAAGCCTGAATAAAGGGCAATACCGCAACTTATTCCCCGGAAATCCTGTAAAACGGTACGAAATAGCTCTTAACGATTTTCAAAAGTGGCGCCCTGAAAATAAAATTAAGAAGATATCTGGAAATGTGTCGCTGATTCCAACGTTATTCAGTATAGAACTTATCTTCTGTTGCATTCGACCCTATTTAATTTAAATCTAGAGATCTATACAACTTCAAATAAGGGTTCGACCTATTCTCCACCAACTACTGGCACTGGGCTACAAAGTTTTGGCGTAGCCATTTCATAAATCCGCCGGGAAACCAGTCGCATATTTTGTTCCTCAAGAATTGATTTTGTTGTTCCAGCCGCTTCCGTCTCGCTGTAACTGTTAACTCACTGCAGATAGTAAATCACAAACTAAACAGCATATTTTATTGTTAATTTGTTATTCCAAAATTGATTTTTTGCTCCAATCGTTTCCTAGATATGATAACTACGTTATCTTAATATTAAGCTAGAGTAGCTATTGTTTCTCGGAAACGGCCGAAGCAACAAAATCACTTCTTGGATAACGAGTTAGCAACTGGTTCGGTTCAGCTTGACAGAGATCCTTGCCTTGGCATTGTCTCGTGAACTCCTTGGACCCAAAGAAGATTGTCCTATGACCAAATATTTGTGGTTTATAAGCAAATTTATCTTAGAACGTGATTTTTATTTATTTAATAAAATACCTAATATCATAAAATTTTCATTTTTTCTCTGCTTTATTGCTTTGACTTTTAATTGATTTAGTTACTTTTCACTACTCCACATATTCTGCAACATCTTGAACTTAACACTTAAGGCACCATCTGGAAAATAGTAAACATTTGATTTAATAAAATGTTGGCACGTTTACAATATTTCTATTTATTTATCAATAGCCACATATCTTCAGGTTTTTTTTTAAATTTTTTTTATCACTATAAATTTTACGTCACGTATTGATTGAACGAATTTGATGGAATTATGGAGGAAATCAAGCTTTTCCAAAGCCTTCTTCAACCAGAATAACCATATCTATTATAAATCATCCAGAATAGAGAAATATTGTGATATTATATTCTCCATTAAATACTATTAGCAACGCACCCGCGTGATGTGTACTAGATATGGATTCTTTGAAGTCTTAATTTTCCTAAAATATGAATACATAGTTCCACTATATTATTTACGAATCTATATAATAAATCCGAATAGGCTTTTGTTGTAGCAAATTATGGGATGTTCTTGGGCGTAAATAAAGTTTAAAATTAATGTATTATTTATTGTAATAGACTGATTTATCAAAAGTATCTCCATTAAACTAGTTTGTTTGCAGAACCCTTTAGATCTTGTGATGTTTGTTTTCTGGATAATACTTTACCAAAGCCATAAATTCGGCGAGCTTTATTTTGGTTAAAAATTTTTATTGAAGGATCTTAATTTACATAGACTTTTAGCCTTCCATTGTTTCTAAAAGGAAATTTTCGTAACTTTTATTTTCGTTTATTTCCCTTTAATTATCAAGTATTTAATTATGAATTCTCAAATTAATATTAATATATACCATTTTTTTCCATTTCGTTCGTCTTACAATATTTACGGAGACTTTTTTAAGGTCAAATAAATAAATAACAATGTCGTTATTGTAGAGTCGATTAATCCATAATTAATAGAGCTAGTTATTTTTTATCGGCCTCCGTTCATTATTTACATCAAGGTAAAGCAACAAAAATGACATTTATTAAATTTACATTGGATATAAAACTGCTATATTTCTATTGGCTGAATTTATTGTTCAGATTTAAATGTTTATTCCTCTTGATTATTTCTGTTTTTTCTTTTGTTACAGGTAAGTCCCTGTGTACTGTTACACATCCTAAGCAAACAAATGGATTCAAGGTAATCTAGGGCTCGAATATATGTTATAAATTATGCTATTTATTTAAATTATTTTTCATTTTATTGGTTACTCTTTAAATTCCCATCAACGTTGTATGTTGTAGAATATATGTTGACGAAAGCATTTTCTATTTAAGAAAAGGTATTTCTCTATATAATCGATAAAGCCTTTTTTATACCGTAAGGTGTAAGCCGTTTGCCCCATCAGCTTCGTATATCCATTCGTTATTGCCCTTTCTAGTTTTTTGAACTGCTTGTTGTGCCTTCTACTATCTCCAGCATACTCTCTCGTCTGTTCCATTTCCAGTTCTGCCCATTTATTACCAGTTTCGAAAATCTAAAACTGGAAGTCCTTGAAGGCATTCCATTCTTATTCCGGCAACGGGCGAGCATTATAGTGCATAGCGGCAATACTCTTTCCAATTACTGGGGCTTGATCAGCTGTCAGGAATCCCTGACGAAACACCGTTAACTCTATGTGACCTCCGAAGCAAGTACCTTCCAAAATGTTTGGCTGGCTTCATATTGCACTGAGTAAATCGATTATTTTCGCGCCTGTAGATTGGAATGCGTTGATCGGATCCAACAACTGGGACTCATCCATAAAGAGGATATAAACCCAATCATTTGTAACCCAATTAACATGCCGACCTTAAACATGCTATATGTCATATGCAGGGCTTGAACGTCCTGGTTCCGTTTGCAATCAAGGTCAAGACTTGAGCTGCTTATTCTGGTGTTAAGTTACTAATTTTTTTAACAGTACGCTTCTTCAAGGAAAAAGCAAAAAATCGTGCTGCTTAGAACCACTTTTATAACGCAAATGAAAAAAATGGAGGGTGGTGAGTTTCCGGTAGCAACCCTCGGTCTCGAAAGGCCCGAAAAAAAATAAGTTTATCTTAAATAAAAATTACGATGTAGGTTCTTGCTCTGGTACTTTTCTTAGGAAAGGAAGGTGCTATTTAAACAAATCCAGAGGATTAACTTTAAATTAACATTAATTTATGACAATAATAAAAAAAGAAATTGGATTAATTAACAATGCAGTCTTTAGAAGGTCAGTTAAAATTTCCGAAAAAAAAATACAATTAGGGAAATTTTATTTTTATAAAATTTCTTGTTCTTTTATTTTCTTCTCTTGGATTGGTTGACTCTCTTCACTTACAGAAAATTCCTGAAGAACGCGGACTTTGTCCGAAGACCTGTATGACTTATTCCGAAAAACTATCTGGCGATACTTATCTTGTTCCCAAGAGCTATCTGACGATTCCGATGAACTGACCATCTGCTGATCACCATTCGTATGTCTCCTTGATTATCTTCTCCGTGTAAACTCCCACGGGAATTATTCGGGGTGGTACTTTGCTTGGTGCATCCTTTGGTTAGTTGTCATTGATTCCAATTTAATGTAATAAACCTGTCAGAATCCGCAACTTCGATCGAGGTTTGTTTTCCATCTTTTCCCTCTTTATTGAGGCAATCGGCGACTTTTGACGCTAACTAGTAAACAGCGAATTCTTTTATAAACTATTTCTTGTTGTCGTTTTTTTCTTCTAAGAAGGTTCTGTCCACTTGCTATATTTCGGAGAACTGTAAGCATTACATAATACAGTAATTGGTGGTATTCTTCTTCGCGTGCCCTCACGTTTCACTTTTCGGGTCTTCAGGTTTTCGTCCATCTTTTTATCGAAAACTTCCGCGACCTTAAAAATACGCTGGGTGGCACTCTATTGACCAGCTTCTCAACAGGGTGTTTGCATATTTTTGTGTCCTCTCTCGGCCATCATTATTTTATTGTGAGGTTTGGGTGGTACAAGGAGCAACTCACGTTCATTTAGAATAATAACGGAAAAAAGATTTATTTCTTTCCTAACCAATTACCAAACAGAGAAGGCGGAGCTAACCGGCTTATGTATCAGTTACATATGGAGAAGATATTTCTTGCTTTTTTAAAATCAAAAATTATATGTAAAAATTCTATTAAAGTTTCAACATATTACAATAGTAACATTTATGACGTTGTTCCTGTTGTGCGCATTCTTCTTTTTTTTTCTTTCAAGAAAAAAAGGTTTGAAGTATGGAATTGGGGGATTTACAAATCTAAAGGAACGACATGCACGTATATCAACATGTTTTCCTAAGAACTTACCTATTTTTTGAATTATTTAACATACAACATAATATAGCAAAATATGTGACAATAACTCTTTATTTTACATCCAAATATAATTTTTGTTAGGGCAACTACATATTTTATTCCATTAATTATACGTGTTGTAATTCTTATTATGATTTGTTTTTATTTTAAAAATAAAACAAGCGTTTGCTGTCCCAAAATATTTCTCTCTGTACGCGTATGCAAAAGCAAAAAATTCGAAACGGAAAAAGCATCTTTTAACATATTAAATTATTATTAAATCTCAAATGGGATTAAAACTTGAGTCGGAAACGAGTCTATGAAAATAGAAAAATCGAAAGAAGGAAAAGATGTACACGTTATACGGAAGAGTAAAGTTTAATTTGATAAGCGAAAGAGAGAGTTTTAGCGATAGTGACGCGACGGTCGTAACCGTGGGACGTTGTAGTAGTAGCAGTAGCAGCGGGCGTAGTATTCGTAGTAGTCCATACTGCATCAGTTAATACCTAACGTTTCAAGGTAGAGTAGGTGGCTGTAAAGGTAATAGGTGAACTAACCGGCAACCAGCTACTACTAGCGATATAAACTCGAAGCGGCACATTCACACACATACACATGTACATGGAGAAATAAGAGCAAAGGCGCAAGAGTGCCACGAGAACGATTCGAAAATCCGGGTAGAAAATAAAAGCTCGAAAGCTCGATCTACGCCAACAGCAGGAGCAGCAGCCAGTAGCGCCACCACTCCAAGGTGTCGACTTAAAGCGGATGTGATGTTCCGAACAGCGGTGGGAGGAAGTGGCTCTTTACGCCGGGATCACGGCGAGTCGGGCTGTACGACGGTAAAGCCGACGGAGAGAGAGTTTTACTTTCAATACCGTCTACCGTTTTCGCTTCTTCTGCCTCTTTCTAGCGCGTTCTGTTCCTCCTTCTACGTCCCCTTCTATCATTTTCCAACACGCCGGATTACGAGACTTAAATCGGCGGAACTGCTATTTGCATCTCTGGATATTGTGCTGCTAGTAGCTGGCTGGCTGGATGTTCGCATTCTCCCGAAGCTTTCTGATGCTAGTGGGTTCTGTACGCCGGTTTCGACAATGTACATACTTTCTTCTTCTTTTCTCTGTTCTCTGTTTTCTCGCTTGTATCACTTTCTAACACGTGTTCACGCGATTATTGCTCTATTTAGTTTCATTTAATGGAGTATGTGGTAACGAATTTAAGCTCTTTTAATAGTCATAATGAAATCGTCAATTTCGATTCAGTATCGTCTAATAGCAAATATTGTTTAACAATTGAAATTAAAGATTTCTTATGCGCACTTCCGTTACATACTCTGGTGTATAGAATTCTAATGCTAATGCTCAACAGTTCTTTAACTTTAATTTACTTATTGAAACAGTAAAACTAATTTCCCACTGTCTCATATTTTCACTGAGCATGAATGGTTCTGAATGGTTCTACAGCGAATTTTTTTAATTAAGCTACCAGTTTAATGCCAAAGAAAAGAATTTATTCTCCGATATATTTCCATGGACCAACTTGTTACTTCATGGTCAAAAACTGAATAACAGCATCACGTTTGAGCAGATTTACCTTATCAAAGGCTTCAAACAGATCGAACACAATCCACGATGTTTTGATAAATTTATCCGAAGAAGAAGGAGAAATCGGAAGAAAAAGGAGAAAAGAACATGTGTTGAAGGTTATGGGATACTATAAAAAGTACACATCCATCTTTAAATTACGAAATCATCGTTACCAGTGCTGGCTTTAATAGCGACATGTGACCAAAATAACGCTAGTATAGCTCCTGATTTTAGTGATGGAATCACCCATAGCAAAAGCAATGTGAGGAAAGAATGTACTAGCCAACTATCATGTTTCTGCCTACTAGGCGTCATCAGCGTTGCTCCGAGTGCTTCTTTACCTCGCACCACTATTTACTTCTTGACTTATACCACTATTTTGCAGCAAGCTAAATATCTTCTGGCGCACTAAAAAGCAGTGAAAAAAAAAACCGGGAGCAGTTCCCAAACTAACTCTCGAGCAGTTCTTGGACATTTGTCGTAGATTTACTAATTGCTCCGGCTGCTTCCTACAGGTGTGCGCAAATAATATGATTAAGTAGAGGCAATGCATTATGTAAAGAACGCAGTAAATGAGAGATATCAGTGAAAGCGTTAGAAATTTCTAAACTAAGGATTTGTTGTCCTAATCTACTGTTTAAGTTATTCACTCTTCGAGCTGTTCATCCTCTAAAATCTGACTAAATTCCACAATTCGTTTGGAAAGTGTTTCGGTAAGATTTCTCAGCTTTTGCATACCTTATTTATGCTTCAGCAAAGAAGGACAAATAGGAGATGTAAAATATCTAGCAAATAAGAAACCTTCAACTGAGTCATCAGTACACTGCATGTACAGACTTTAAGTATCAGATTCAATACGCACGAAGTGCTTTTAAGACCAATAATTTCCATTGATAGACTACAGTCAAGATGAATCAGTTTCGTAATTCATTTACAAACCCAACGCCTTCTCAATTTTCGCAATTTTTTCCCGAAATGCTTCTATCAGCTTAAAAGGGTTGAAGATCATAAATTAATTCGCTTTTCCCTTTTTTTTTCTGTCTATACCTCTTTGATGCTTGCAATAGTAACGACTACAAGAAACCGGTATAGAAATACCGACGGCCGGTAATAAGAAACGAAAAAGCTGCAAATTAAAATTTTATTAAAATGACAAAAGTCGTCCATTCAGATGCATCGGTCTGCGCCTGTATCATTTACGCCATTAACTAGACGAAAGCTCGAGATGGAGGAAAGGCGATGAGATGCCGGGAGACAAGAGGGAAAGAGTGAAAGACGCGATGCAGGCGAAAAATGAAGAAGGAAAATTCGAATTGAGCTAATTTCCCTTATTCTACTTTTACCACTCTTTCGGTCCTTTTGAAACAACGAAAAGTGTAATTATACAGTCCCGGCTTGGGTATAAAAATTTTAAATGAATCGGAGAAATGAAGTGGCGACAGAATCAGGGGGGAAAGTGGTTGCCGACGCCAGTGGCGTCACCTTAGGGTGCTAACCACTCAGACTAACATTGATGTAAGGACGGAGTCATTGTTTTAGTTCCGGAGAGATCATATATTTCTTCAAAGAGAAGACATTTAATATTAATTCATGAGATAAAACTGCGGAATGTCGTATTTGCTATTAGCAGAGAAACATGGCGTAACGTGAAGGAAATTAATATTTATGGCCTGTTTTTGTAGACTTTGCGAGAGATGAGAAAATGATCCTTGATGCAAAGATAACGATATTCTTTAATTTTTTTAGATTAATTCATTATATGTTTCGGAAACGGATAAAGAACTTTTGGTCTTTGAGAAGATAATTTGAGCTCAACGGACAGCTGCAATTCAGCTTAGCTAGAATCTAATAACTTTAATGAAAGAACGCCTGTCAAGACTTAATTACAAGATATATAGCACCTTTACCTTTCGAAATATGTTTTGTGTAATAAAAGCTTATTTTCCTTCTATTTTAATTGTTGTTCTCAAAAGAGAAGTACGCACATAAGATATCGTGTTTCGTTTAATGCAGTGGAATGTCTCAAGCTTTAGTCTTTTAAATTCGAAGATTTTGTTGGTCGGAAGGTTGGCATGTTTTGCAGGAAAAACACTGAATTGTTAGATACTTTTTGTAAGCATTATGAAAGATATCAATTTTCAGTAATCACCGATGGATCTGCATTGAATAAACCTGAACAATCTGTAATTGCCCAACAAATTACACAAACAGTTCATAGCACATCGGCAGAATGTTAGGCAGTTCAAGATGCGCAAAAATTCTGATTAACTTAGTTATTGAAACACGTAACTATAGGTGGTCTTAGTGTTTTTTGAAGCTTCTCCTCAATTTGTGACAAATTCAGCGCCTAATATAACTACTTCATAATTGCGACAATTAACGTCTAGGAGAGCAGAATTAACGCATTTATTACCAGATTATGATGTCCCTGCTTTGGTTACGCTACTGACTCCTAAAAGAAAAAATGGGGTGAGTAGAAACTAAAAAGGGGATCTCTATAGCTCGCCAGGAGCAATGAGAAAATAAAATATTAAATCGAATAAAAGGGAACCGGGTACTACGCCAAATAAAACTTACACAAGAAGAGGAAAAAAAGGGGGATTCCGTGCGCGCGAGGTGGAGGGAGACAGAAACAAAGGCGTCCGAAAGAGGTTGAAAAAGAACGTGAGCGCGCGAGGGGCGCGCTAGAAGGACGTTAAGAGAATATTCCCCATCCATTTCGGTTACGTAAATGTAAAAAAGTCTCATTTTTCTACGTCTCCGTTTCACGGCACGGCGCGGCGAGAGAAATTCAAATGTGTAAATTAGATTATTTCGCTTCTTTTATCGGAAAATGGTAAGAATGTGAGACGAAAAAAAGAAAAGCGCCAGCAAAGAAAAAGCCGACGAGGAGGAAAGAGTTACGTATACGTTTTAGAAGACGTTGGTCAGGACTTCGATCTCACTTCCGGGTATATTATTTACCTCGACACTTAAAATAGCGAATATTCATAACGATACCGTATCAGAATATCGATCCACACTACCCGCAAAATGGGTACAATGCAATTAATAACAAAACATATTTGCCAAATAGACTAAATCACCAATTGCCATCAATTTAAAAAACAAAACAACTCCGAACCATGTAATACTCTGCTCTTTCGTTCTCCACCTTGGCAATGCACCTCATTGGGAGTTTTGTCCAGTTGGGCGTTTCCTTTTTGTGGCAGTCCTGATTCTTAAACCTGCTTTTGCCGAGCGCCGCTTCATTTAGTCCTAAGCTTACTGCGCGACAATTTTGTGAAAGAATTAATCTAATCTTCGCCTCTTAATTGCCCTGTTTCTTGTCCTCATCAAAATCAATAACTGCTTCAGCAACCAAAAGGTTCTGGATTAGCAACTTGATAACAAGCCGTTAATCTTCCTCCTGAAGGCAAAGCACAAAACAAAGGTAG
Organism: Marronus borbonicus; assembly: GCA_902655005.2. Classification (NCBI taxonomy): domain Eukaryota; kingdom Metazoa; phylum Arthropoda; class Insecta; order Coleoptera; family Scarabaeidae; genus Marronus; species Marronus borbonicus. The sequence continues at coordinate 2,365,287 of LR737398.1, read as the reverse complement.
ACAATAGAGACACGAGTCAACGGATATCAAGACTAGTGATAAACGTTAACGCACAAAAGCCAATATAACAAAAATTCAAGATTTCCACCCAAAAGCTTTATAAAAGCACTTACGGCGCTGACGAGAAAACCGTAACAGATGCAAAGAACACAGAGCAAACGGCATCATCAGCATTTTAGCTAAATCCGGCTGCTTTGACTGCAAACATCTGTTGAGATTCGAAAGTTTCCTGGCAGCATTGGCTAATCTTTCAAAACACTAACACAAAGAGGCCGTAGTTCCTACTTAGTGCCAGGTTCTTCAATAGAACGAACCTCAAGTAATTTCCATCATATTTTTTTGTTCTTTTCAAATCTGGCATTTTTCTTTTCGATTGAGAGCTGTGAAAGCTCCGATTTTGATTCGCTAGAAAACGCACGTTTACGTGAAGAACTATTACAAAAAAATTGATTGGTTGTGTTTTTGTTCTTTTAATATTCGGGAATATTTTATTTCGGAACAAAAAGATACGGTGCCTGCTTCTTACTGCTCCATATAAAATACAAAGGAATAGCTGTCGGCGGAACGTACGTAGGTAACGAAAAGTGTTATTGAGAATACAGCCGCAGCAATAAAGCATTTGTATCAAACATTTCGTAGTAGAGGTCGCGCGGGATGTATTTACTTACGTTTATATATTATTGCGGTGGAGTATGGCAGCGATGTCGTTCCGAAACGTACTAAAAGAGCGTAATCAGTAAAGCTTATTCGAAATGGACTGATATAAAAAACTATCACACAACGTAGAAGTTCATTGGTACGGCGCGCTCACAGCAAAAAAGATTTTCGCGTGGTTCGATACCATTTTGATAAAGCTCTTAGGCCATAGATTTTACAGGGCCGTATAACTTACAGGTACAATCTTTGGTAACCGAATTGTACAAGCACGCAGCCGCGTTTCTCCACTTCTCCACACCAAGCTTTTAATCGTATGCTGCGAGAAAAAACATTAGAGAGGAAATCGTCGCACAGCAGCAAAGTGGTGTTTGACGAATCGGTACCACCAAATGATTGCTTCATTGTAAGGCCTATACAATACAGGATGATCTGCTATCAGTCTTAATGCGATTACGATTGTGGAAAATTCTACTCAGTGATATAAAGACATGCCTATAATCGTAAGTTTCACCCTGTAAATACCTTTACAGACTTCCCACAATTATGGATATTCTTATAGCTACAACCGATAGCAGATGGTAGTGACATAAATGAGAGAGTACGATATTCGCAAGGGAATCGAGGCGTTGTACCGAGCCTTCCCATTTACGTCACCACTAACCACTACCGGCTGTAAATTGCATATTTCAAGTTTCATTTCAATGCAGTAAATCTGCATAAATACAACTTCAATTTTCGACGTCCTTCCTATAGTTGATGGAATCAGGACGCTTATTAATATAGCACGTTTCTGAGAAGCAACGCTTACAATACTTCAACTTCGTCAAAATTAAAAGAGTGACTAAATTGTAAGAAATGAGTACTTAAGACACCGGAATGTAAGTTGTTACGAGCGGCATAAAATGCGATTATTCGATTTTTGAGACGTTTGGCCGATGTAACAACCCGAAGAATCCTTACAGTTGATCTAATAGATGACCCTAATAGTTCAAACTTTAGTCTTTAAGTTTAGAAGAGAATATTTAAAAGACAAGTAACCATTTTTAAATTATTGTATCCCTTGAATAAGTTAAAAACCTTGCTGCTAAGATTCGGTTTATATCGAAGTTTTCGGTACACTGGTTGCACTGTGATACACTCCCCGACAAAAACTTAGACGCGGTAAGATGTTTTACAGGTTTTAAGGGTTACATTTCTTTGCGAAACTAGCAAGATATCTAATTAAGTTTTTATTCATAAAAGTAAAATAAATTTAAAAATATCTCCTCCAGTAATATATTAACTAAATAATAAATTATTACGCCAATGTTTAAACAATTTCTGCGACAAAAATTTAGACGCTCTCTTGCAAATGTAAAATAAAAATCAACAAATGAGTGATCAGTAATGCGTAGATCCTCCATTGTTCTTAATCACTTCCAATAGTCTGTTATAAATAGAGTTATATAAATTTAACACGTAATTTTGAGGGATATTCTGCCATTCAGTCACTATTGAAGTTTTCAGTTCCTGTACCGTGAAATATTGACGGCCTCCGCCATAAACGCGACGTGCCAATCCACCCCACATGTTTTCAATAATGTTTAAGTCTGGTGACCGTGCCGGCCACTGTAAAGTTTTCATCTTTTTCTCTTTAAACCATTCAGTAATGGTTTTTGCTTTATGAATTGGCGCGTTATCTTGCTGAAAAACAAAATTGCTCCCGGCCCATTGGTTTCCAAAACGTAGAAGATTGTCACGCAATAAGGCTTTATACGTCACAGATGTCATTTTGTTTGTGCAAAACACTATCTCACCTTTATCGCGGAATCCAATCGCTGCCCATATCATCACAGATCCACCCCCTAATTGTCCGGTCATTTTCACTTTTGATTCCTTTCTCAGATCATGATAATAATGCGAGTACCCATCCGGTCCGTCCAAATTAAAACGTTTCTCATCGAAAAATTTAACTTTTTCCCATTGTTTCTTCCAGGATACGGATACGTGTTCTTCAGCAAATCTCACCCTCGCTTCTTTGTGTTTCGCCGAAAGTGGCGATTTTCTCAACATTTTCTTCCGTGATATTACCGGTGACGCCTTTAAAATCCTTTGAACATCACGCACGTGCGTTTGTACCCCCGCCAAGTTCTGCAATAACTCTCGCCGACGCAGAAGAACTGGATGCACACCGCAATATCATGCGTTTATCCCGCTCACTTACAGCTTTGGGTCGCTCCTGGCCTTTTGGTTTGTCGTAATTTTCCGGATCTTTTAGGAAATCTCTAACGGAATGATCGCTTCTTCGTAACCGACGGGCAATTTCCTTCTTACTAACACCATCCTGGTGCCAGGCTAGAACTTTATACCTTTCTCTAAAGGATAATTGTTTTTTTCTTTTATTTTGTTTTTATTTACTTTGTTTCGTAAATAAAAACGATACCGCGTCTATGTTTTTGTCGGGCAGTGCATTATCCTAATTGACATTAAGTAGGTTAGCCTCAAAATCAGGGTCACTCGCAATAATAGCGTCCGGTCTAAGAGAGGAATGCAGTATCTTAACAGATGCTTCAAATGAAGAAAATTTACTAACATTTAGATCTTTATGGCTTCTTGCCTTTTTAATTTGTGGAGTCAGTTGATAAGTACCTCACAGCCCCATGTGCCGGTGGCAACAATAAACTAAAAATTGTGTTAATAAAAAGTGCTAAAAGCTCAACCAGCTAAAAATGTCTGCTTGTAAATTGCCAACTTAATCAGTATTTTTTGATCACATTGTATTACCTGTTATTAACGTTTCTTGAACAAAATCTAAATCAACCTTGTAGCTGCTATAAAATTCTCCCGCCTACATGGAACAAAGTTATTCCGTAATTTCGCGCTGTATTATTACTCTTTTTATCGCGTTATGAAACTATGTCATAGCAAACAGAAGCCGCTAAACCCCGTACAGCACGGTTACACTGTACTTTTTACATTTTGTAATGTTCTTTACTGCAATATATACAACCGAAAGGGGACTCATAAAATGGCGCCGAACAACAGCAACTGGGCATCGGTTGGTTTCGGCGCAATTCTGATCGGGCCGTAACGGCACAATATACGAAGCACCGCGGCTTACGCGATTGTATTATCCTATCTATAATAGAGAAGAACTCGAAGCGCCAAAATACCACGGCCGGCACCTCCGGTAATGCGAGACACATCGAATACGCCAGAAAATCGTAAAAACTTTTCATATAACATAATAAAACTTCGCCATTACGTTTGTTTATAAATGTGTTCATATTGTACGACACTAAAATCTAGTAAAAATGCAACGTAACCGTTGTAAAACCGGTGCGAGTCTGTTTAATTTCACCGCCGGTGTACGAATGCGAATGGCCGTCCGATAAAAACTCAACGTAAGTGTGTTTAAACAAGCACGGTTATGAGGTACTTTCGGGTGATCATCAAATATTTAGAATTGAAAAAAAAAACGACTCGAAGTACCGCGTACTGAAAAAAGTTTCCGCGTCGCAGTATTACTACATAGTTTTGTCGTTTAGTTTATTATGTCGACGTATGTACCGTACAAAATTCTCACTCATATACCTAGAGCTTCTACAGTCGTGTGCAAAATAGTTACGGTATTACAAGGTAGAAATAATGATGTGGGTTCCATTTGACATAAGCATTTATCCACTAGATTCATTCTTGAATAAATTAAAATTTTAAATTCCCTCTTTTTTTATTTCATATAACTATGTACACTGCCACCCTTACTAGAATCACCAGTGTTAATAAAAATCACAAATGACTGTACAATATCATCAATTAGGCCACTTTATTTGTTCTTCCCTGATAACGTGCTCAACGCATCTTTCAAAATATCAACAGTACTATTTTAAATTGCTTGCAACAGGTGTCCCCTGATTGAAAAATTATAAATTCAATTACAAATGGTCTGCGTGTCGTCGTTGTTAAATTCCTCGTGTGTTTTCCTTGCATATTAGTTTCCATCATCACCCACCGCCGCTGCTGGGAAAAAAGCTAATCGTTTATTTAGGAAATTAATTTTCACACAATAGCTACGAACAAAACATTAACTTCCTCTTCTTCTTCTTCTTACCAAAGATCCAAGTAAGGGTGTCGGGTTTGCTTATGTCTTCAGCCCTTTCTCCTATTTGTTCCTCTCTCTCCAATCTTTGGCCAGTCCTTTCATGTTTTATATTGTTTTTCCCCCTCTTAAAGTCTTATTTCATATATTCTCCCCATCCATGTTTTCCTTGGTCTCTTATTTTCTTTCTCTCCATTCCCGCCTCTGTTATTCTTTTAACTAAACTATTTTGTTGCATCCTTACTACATGTCCGAAACATGTTCAACTGCTTACTGTCTATCTTTTTTCATTATTGGTGTTTGTTTTAATGTCTCTGTAACTTCTTCGTTTGTTAACCTGTCATGTTTTGTGACTTCCGCTATGCTTCTCATGTATAATTCATCTCTATGGTATTTATTGGTAATTCATGCTTTTATTGTAGTAGCCATACTTCACATCCGTATGTGATTGTTGGTATAACTAATCTTATGTAATTGCAGTTTTCCTTTCTGGTCTACTCCTTTCTTTCCCAAAACTATTTTATTTATAGCATAATATATTCCTGTTGCTTTTTTTTATTTTACTGTTTACATCCACTTCGATTTTTCCATCTTTCGTTTCTCAAGTGTTCAAAACATATCACTCGGTCCAGGTCCTTTCCATTTAATCTTATTTAATCTTACCACCTTTTCCCTCCTTCTAATTTACAACCATATCTATATTCATCCTCATCCAAAGCACTGACGCCTGCGAAAAAATAAACTTAAATAATGAAAGTACGACGCAGGAAGTATTTATCAAAGTTAGATATCGCTAGAAGGTAGATAACCTCATTGGATACATAATGTGTATCTTGATATCCTCTTCGTTCGTGTCATGGTTACCTTTCCCCAACGAATATCCAGATTTTTTGATAGACTGACACAAAATTACTAGAAGTCATTTCATTTTTCGAGTTGATTGTGCGTCGTTTCCCTTTCGCCAAAACCTTGTATGTCAGCTGTTTGGTATTTTCTTATTGTTTTTTTTTTTTCCTTCTTTTTGTGGCGCACTATTTTTTCTTGTAATCATTGACTGTGTTAAGCTAAATAATTTATTTTGTACATTTTCATCTTTAGTTTTAAACTTCTAAATTATTTTCTTCATTATTCATTTGTTTATTACTATTTTTAGATTTCTTCGTTAATAAATGTTATTACGTCTACTTTGATTTCATTCAGTGTTTTTTCTTCTTCAACTAACTGATTAACTGTATCTTTTAATCGTTGCATATTTTTATTTAAATACAGTTTCTGCACAGACAACAAAAGCTTCACTTTCACGCTAATATTCCGTTTTGTCGTTTTACTTCGTCTTTTAGACATTTTAGGATAATTTTGAGTAAAGTTTTTACGAAATAATAGAACGAATAGAAAACACTTGTTACGCATTTCTAACAATTGAAGCACTAACATGAAGCCCTAATTCATTTACCAGACTTGTAGACATAAAAAAGTACTATTTCTCCTGTTCGTCGACTTTGTTTTGTTAAAGCAACAAAAAAATATATTAAATTTACTAATTCATTAAAAAAAAATAAAAAATATATAAATTTGTTGTAACTTACTTTGTGAGAAGCGAAGCTAATTTTAGGAATTTTTTATTAGACATTAATAAGTGATTTCATTATATTAATAAATCGGTTTATTATATTTAATATATATGATATTAAAATGATAAACTTGATCATTGGACCAATTTTGATGAATTTAACATGGCCGTGTTGGAAGAATGAACCAAAATTAAGAGATTAATATGTCTTAAAATAAGCTATGAAAACTTTCCATAGGACGTATTATCGTGCACACAACTGTATATGTAACCCAACGAAATTTATATAAGTTACGATATTCATTCTACCGCAGCATCCGCGCAAACGGATATTCGAAAAAACTGCAACCTCTCAGATTAGTTTTAATTGCATTTTTAGCGGTGAGTCGCGACCGGGTCGTAGGTCGCTTGATTTTACGTCCGCATCTCGTGCAGAACACATCCAAATAGGAGCAAATAAATTCTTGCCGTGGTTGCGTTTTGTGCGGACCGAATGCAGGTATCCTCCCTCTTTTAAAAAACGTCGCTACGTTATGTATGCGTTTATATGTATGTATGAATAAATATGCGGTGTGTAGTAAATATGCTGGGAAATGAAAAATATTTTGTTTTTAATGTTTACTTTCTGTAAAAAAAGTTAAAAGCTTGCAGTTAGTTATTTTTTGTGGTATAAAATGGTTTTATACGAGTGAGTTTGCATGTTGCAGCCTTGTTGTTGAGTTTTAAAGAGATGGCGTCCGCGTCACTTATCTTATTGGACAGTAATGGATATTGATTAAATTGCAGAAAATTCGATATAATAATATAATGTTGACAATAATGGAACCAAATCAGATCTTTAAAGACAATTTAATTTTCAAAGAGGTTATCTCTCAAATATTTCAAAATATCTTTAATTCCTTTAAAATTAATACCTCTGAACCGTACCTTTGTTCAATTGTTATTTTCATCAGATTTCGTAGAAATGGAGATATAACACCTGGAAGGTATTTCTGTGCCAATTCTCCCTCGTCTTTATTAATTGGATTTTTCCAAAGGGAACCTCTTTTCATTTTTTCACGAACTTGCATACATTTTAATAATAACAAAAAAAAAACAGGAGTTCCGGGAAATATAAACGCAAAACAAAAGAAAATCTCTTCCGAAAACAATATCCTGCGCCCTCGCAACTTCAGACGATACCATCAACATAAGAAATTAACACCGTCCGACTTACAATTCTCCAAGTTTTATTAGGTAATGGCACTTAACTTGAAGCACATCGGACGAGAACGGCGAGCGGAATGGAAGCGTAAGAAAAAGAAGAACAAGCCCTAAAAATAAAAGGAAAAAATTAAAAATTAAATCGAGGCGTTCTCCGTTGAAAAACAATCCCGCGGTAGAAGTTCTTACCGAAAGAATTTTAATTTCTTTGCGGAAAAGCAGGTATTTATTTAAATAAAGTTCGGTGGGACGGTGAGGCGGTCAACGAGGCGGAACAGGACGGTAGATAGAAGCAGACGGCAAAACAACATAAAAGTTTAATATCGGCTTCTCTTGGTCGTCTTGAAATATTTTGCCTGTCTCGGTTTTTCGTATCAGGAACGATGTAATTCGCGAAATTAGAAATCCACCATTTTATTGTGTATTCGGTGATGTAAAATACCTTCCCTGCTGCCTTACGGACAATTTTTTCGAGTGCGCTTAAATTATTTTTGGATGTAAACAGACGAGAGAAATATATTTTAAATGGAAATGAAGGTAAACTCGCTTTTGTTTTAAGATTTAGTAATTACATTTTCCGCCCTTGTTTTCTTGAATACCATAAAAAAATTACAAGAGCCACACACCCCATCTAGGAACACATTGCACAATATGATTATTTTTTATGTTCGTTACAACTAAATCTGACTAAAATTAAAGCATGTTTACCACAAATCACTAAACAACAAGAAAGAAAGCTATCAATTTGTAATGGATGAAAGCAACAGAATGAGGAATTCTGGTCTTATTCTATTCAACCAGCTATGGAGGAATTTCGTATTTGCTTCCTTTTTGCAGTAGCATATTTTGATTTAAATCAACAAATTGTTCGCTGCGTGCAGTCAATCGCAAACCAGGTAATGGTAAATCCAAGAAATGAACTGCTGAAACTATTGCGGATGTGTTCACCTAAAAAGTCAAAGTCAAAGCTTTCGCAGGAAACTAATTTGTCGTATGGTCCTTGTTAGCATATTCTTAGAAGAGATCTCGACAGATATAAAATCCGTGTTGTGCAAGAACTCTAGCCTACTAATCGCATAGTGAGAACACATGAATGACATTAATCTCCTTGATTCTTCTCAAACGAAGCTTGGTTCCACCCTAATGGTTTTATTATCAAACAAACCATCCGATGAATGCCTTTATGCTATTGGTCCATCATTTCTTCATGAAACAGTAAACGTAGAAAGAGATGGTAATGATTTATCGCATCTCTTTCTAAATCAGATGCATGGTGGTCAACTGTGAGATATGTACGCCCAACAAAACAATGCCTCATAAAACACCACAAACAATGAGACTCTCTTGATCTAACTATTTTAGATCGTCGTGGTACATTGAAACGAAAGGTCTTATCTCGCAAGACTCTTTAATAAAATAAGCTGCTGGTTCGCAGTTACAAAAATGCTTATCATCAGGTAAGCTAAAAGCTAATCCATAAAAAATAACCATAAATTAGATAAGTTAATTGGGTAATTAGTTTAAAATAATTGTAAAATTTGTGCATGTAGTGGACGAACACAACATGTTAAAACATCTTAGCAAAAGGTATTTTTAATAATTTTAAAAGAACGTAAATTGAAGGCATCTGTCGTCTGAAGAGATAAACTAAAGAATATGTATCTGAAAAAAATTACATAATATGATACGACTAATTGTTGAATAAGACTTCAAGTGTAGCGTTACAGTCGTGTATTTGCGCTTTAAGATTTTCTTTAAAGCTGCTGCTTTGGCATTTGGCTGTTGGCATCTTTAGTGCTGAAATGATGATTAGTACTTTCGGATGCTCGGCGAAATGAGTGAAGCCCAATGGTATTGGTTTGTAAGCATCTCAGGTCTTCTTTAAATCACGATAGGTCCTACCGATATAATTAGCTCGGGTCGCATGTGAGTTTGGAAATTCCTCTCTTCTTCATATTATCAGGTACATCTTTATTGTTCAACAACTAAACTAAATGTTAACAAAACTTCACGCATAATATTCCAGACTATTAATTCCAATAAAACTACGACATCTCTAAACTTCGAATGAGCCCGATAATGGGGTGAGAATGTTGTAGGCTTATGGGATAAAGCTTCGGCCTACACCCTTCGGCCATACAACATTCAGGTGATGCTTGCACCTCCAGACCGACATTGCTGCGATTAGCCTACAAGAGGTGTCCCTGTTTAAAATTGAAAATGGCGGATCTAGACTTGCCAGTCGACAAACAGGCTCCCTGCCCAGCTGTCGTGTCGTGGCTAAGGGCTTGCACAGGAACTAACGGTGCCGGCGGTCTGCACTAGCTATTCAAGCTACCAACTGCCCCCCTTGTAAATGGACTTGTGTGGGGGACCTTGGCTTAACTGCCTGAGTCGAGAGGAGACAACCTCAATAAAAACCCCAAAGCCATAAACGGTGGAACAGCTTACGCTAAAGACCTTTTACCCCTCGGGCCATGGCCAAGTGGGTCAATCTTGGTCGCCAGTAAGCGAATTCAAGAAACCTGCCGACCTACGGTTTCAACAAGGCTTGCCGCCTGAAAGGGGTAATACAGCAAATAGCCCTAGAAGCTCTGTTAAATTTCTGGGAGTTTATATCAATGAGTATCTGGGATGGAATAAGCACACCTCTGTTAATCTGATCATAAATAAAAAGACGATGTTGATATCTATGCTCCTAGAACTATAAATGTATAACGCTAGTTTCGGCAGTCATCTAAAATATGGCATTGCACTAAGAGGACAGAGTACGAATAGGGTCTTTGTTGGCCAGAATAAATTTATTATTATTTATTCATTTATTATTATTATTATCGGTATTAAATAAGATCGTTATAAATTAGCTGCCCTATAGGAAAAGAAACCTATTAAGGGAAGAGAAATATCATGTTTATCAACACTACTTGGTGATATCGCTTCATCTAAATAAGTAATTCTTTCTAACTTTCTTCTTTATTTTATTAAAATCTATCAAACTAGGATCATAGTAGCTATCTGGTTAATAACACGACCTAATTCTCTATTAAAGGCTTCTGTAGAAGGTTTAAATTATTTTATTTCCCCCGGCTAAAAAATACAATCCAAGAACAAGCCAAAATAATAGTTGAGTGTAGGCTTTCACGACCGTAATCCGTAGTAGAAATGTCGACCCCGAAAGACATTTCTACTAAGCCAAAATAATTCATAACGCTTGTGACAACGCTTCAACACCTCATCAACGTATTTACCAACGGGAAACGACAAGTAAAGATTTGTATTGAAACCAAAAGAGATTGCTTTAAGCACTTGCTACAATTGTTTGGTAAATTCTTCCTTTATCTAGAAAATATATTTTTTATTGTACGAGCTTTATTATTATCGAAAATTATTCAAATAAAACATTGCTCCGCAAGAGAGTATTAAACTCACGCATAATATCGATGTTTACATTTTAAAACATTTAAACGTCACAATACACATAAACTTGCGCTAAACGATAAAAATAGACGATGTCTTTTATTGGAATGAAGTAATACCGATTAGGAAAAAATGTATATATGTACAACCAGCAACCGAACACAATATCGTTCCCAACATGCATGCCTATATAATTTCTTTTTACGAGGGAACGTGTTTTTTCGTCTCTGTTCTTGTAGCGTAGCAGCTTTAGAAACCCGCCAGTCATTTTCCACGGCACGTAGTATTGAACGGCGCTCCGAAAAAAAAATAAATTTTATAGCAAAAAATATAAAACTGTAATATAAAATATATGTTTCCACATGATATAAAAATTTGATTGCCGCGAGTAAAAAAAAAGTCTGGAATAAAGAATAAAACAACAAGACAATAACTCAATATATCTACGTTTTTTTTTTTTTTTCTTTCAGTCTACTTGTACTGTTATAGGCTTACCGATGTATCTCTTTTTTTCCTGATTCCCGCTTACACTCGAGGAAGGCTGTATCTTCTTTTTTGTCCCATTCTTCCGATCTTTTTACCAATAACCCTAAAAACATAAACTGTTTTCGTCATATGCGCGCAATATAAATTTACAATATTCGTTCGGAAAATTACTTTTTCATTTCTGTTCGGAAACGCCGGAGAACGTACCCGAATTGTATCGAATGCACGAAGGAGGCGAATCGACTAAATTCGAAATCAAATAATAGCCTAACCCGATTTTATTGCAAAAAGGAAGGCAATTTTACTATGTAAGCTCTATAATTTCAAATATTTTCGCCTACGAAACACTTCCGATTGAACCGGAAATGCAATGATATACTTTTTATCGCATGTAAATAATTTGTATTTGGGCATCTTGCCGTTAAAGTCAAAAGGCAATAGGAAAGAGTGTCCTATATGGCCCCATAGATATGTACACAGGAGCATAAGCTCAAATTTACCTGACACATACAGCGTGAACTAAAACAAGATTATTTCCACTTAGAATAACAGAACTTTTTGAACACAGGCCATCACTGACAACGCAAAACATCCTGTATATCTTTTGTGCTAAAATTTAAATTTTTGTTACCTAATTACCTTAAGTCGAAGATACAAAATACTTCAAAATCGACTTAGTTTGGGTATAGAGAAAGTTTTACATAACGAACGCTAATGTTATCACCAATTTAAAAATTTTAAAAATATACAGCGCCTTCTGTTTAAAACAACGACGAAAAGGTTCTTGTTCCAAGTGTAAATATCCCTAGCTCTATAGGCTATTTAATAGCCAATATGCAAAGCAAGGCAAAATGCCAAATATTAGCTACTTTCGTTGTTTATGCGGTGTACTTTTCAGTTTCACTTTATCCTTCGTGCGTACGACATAAATTCAAAATGCCTGAAGTAACGCAGCGTCAAAATTTTAATTTTTGTGAGGACTATAAAATGCTAAAAAAATTCGAACCTTTACCTCCGTGTAGTCAACGTTGCGCTGCCATAAAATTGAGAATTACGCAATCTACACTAAGTAGACTTCTACAAAATCGGGAAAATAGACAATGCCAGTATTGTAAATCGTAAGGGCAAAAGAATACGGGACGGAGGAGGTGTTGCAGTAGAAAGTGCCCTTCTACGATGATTTACAAAAATGCGCCCAACAGCCGCGGATTTTAGTGGAAAAAGCCTCCAAAGTCAGAACACGAAGGTTTTAAACCTACAAACGGGTGATTAAGTCGTTGGAAAGAAAGAAACAATATTGTCTATAAGAAACTTCACGGAACTGCTGGTAGCCCAGCCGCAGAAAACTGTATCAAATCGTTCTTATCAGAGCTTCTAAAAGATTTTAAACCAGATGACGTTTATAGTACAGACGAAACAGGATTATATGTTAGAGCTATACCGGAATATTCGTTGGTTTTGCGGCATCCTTACCAGTGACATAGATGAGTCATTCAAACGCGTCGATGATAAATGAGATATTCCGCCAGTGAATAGGATCAGAAACTAAAATATAGAAAAATCATACTAATCTTGGACAAATGTACCGCTCATCCAAAAATTCCACCAGCCAATTCCACATCTTTAGTCCAACCCCTTGATCAAGGAATCATTAAATCGTTGAAAACATTGTATCGGCGGGATATGAGAAATCTCATTGGAAGAAGCAGAAAATCAAAACCAAGCCAAAGATGTTGCCAAGAAAATATGCAATTCATGTGATAGAGAAAGCATGGGAAAATGTACGATGCTCTGAAATTGTTAACTGTTTTATAAAGGCTGGTTTGGTCGTCCATAGTGGACCGCTGAGCTTAGGTGAAAACAACCATTTTGCCAATATCGATGATTTATTATTAGATGATGAATTAAGGAGCCTGGATAAATATGGATGAAGATCTGCACGTTGTTGAACATGACTCCGAAGAAAATATCGTCGCAAATTTGCCAACAAGTGAGCATGTACAAGAGGTTGAAGAAACGACAGAAATAGATGAAAAAATTGGTATACCGTCATAAAACGAAATTCACTCAGCATTGGAAGTTTTGGAAGAAAACTTTTGGATATAAGAGGTGCAACTTAAAGAAAGAATTTTGGTGCTTTTACGGGCTTGAAGATATTGTAAACTCTGATTCCAATGCGACGAACAACAATACAATCGCTTTTTGACCAAGAGCTAAATTAAATAGATATAATTTATATATGTGTACGTATAAATTGTTGTATAATGTTATTTGTGAGGAGTAACATTTCAGAACTTGGACAACATGGGCCTTCTACAATTTGCATTCCTCTGCCATGTACGTGGCGAAATGCTTTAAAGAATAATTATATTGCTTGATCCTAACGCTACATGATCGACGAATCTAAAAATAATGAAGAAGTAACATTTCGTCACGAGTTACTGATGTAGATACATCGAAATTTATTGACTTATTTAAGCTCAAAAAAATAGATGTTGTATCTCACTTAGTTGCTCTTGTAATAAACGAAATTTTAAAAAATATCAGTACAATCTTACGATAAGCACCTTTACACCGAAAAAGATAAAAAGCCTATCAACTTTAAAACACTTAAAAATGTAAATGCCGTGCTCACATTAAACAGATAATTAATCAAATTACTCCCTTACGCTCAGATAAACACCGAAGTATGGGATTACGCTAAAAAATGATCAACACAAGCTACGGCAAGCGGCCACCGTAATATGTTCGTTAAAGCCCAGAAGCTCCGACGATACTTCCAAAGCTGCTACTCTAAATATCAGTACCTGTAGAGCCGGAACACGAGCCGTACGTCTGGTCCGTTCGACGTAGCCGGTAATTGGTTCACGCGTGAGCTGAAACGAAAGCGTTGAAGCGGGTGGCTCTCGACCTAGGGGATGGAAACCCGAAAGTGGAAAGCTTAATCTCGCGGCGCACGAAGACTTCAAAGATCGGAACGCCTCGGACGGCTGGCTAATTCGGGGGAAATTTACACGCGTTTTTCCGAATGAGTACGTGTCGAAAATTGACCTTAGTTCGAATGGACTTTTTACATCCATCGGATGGTGAGAATTGCCTTCCGAGATATCAAATTTTCTGAACTATTCCCTGCATTTAAATTTGAATAAAAACACGGTGTTTATGGTGAAAAAAGGATGGAAAAAGCAGAGGACATTATAAAGGAAGATTGGAACTGGGCTGTCTAACAAAGAAAAAAAACATCATGGCAGTTTTAGATTTTGTGACAGATCTTCCATTAAAATATACAGCACGTAAAAACACTAAAAAAAATCTAACCTGAAGTATCGTGTTGCTTCAAGGAGGTTGTATCTGTTTGCTTTAAATCACGTAAATTATGATTTAAATTAGTGGAATGGCGTTATCATCAACGATTTCCAATCAACAGACAACGGTAAAACCAGGGCATATGGCCACGCGGATCTCTTTACGACGAATAGTATTTTAAAATGAAAAGAACCTCTGGAAGATTTGGAGTTAATGTTTGTGTTGGGGTTAGTTCACAAGGTTCATGCATATGGGGGACTGATGGCGGATTTAACTCTCTCGCTTACAGAAGTATTTTAAAACATGTTCAGATGCTGCAAAAAAACAGTTCTATGCTTCATTCTACATGTTCCTCATTGTCAATTAAATTTAAAATGTTAAGGGCGACATTTCCCTGATTTATTTGAACACGACTGTACGTTCTAAGATAAACCCTCTAATTCTAACAACTGATGGTTAATGTTAAAGAAATGAAGATGCCCGCTCCACTTATTCCTGTTCGAACTTGGATTTTCTCGGAACTTCCCTCGAAAGACGATTATATATATATTATATGTACAACAGATATGGGTTATTTGTATACACATACTGCAATTCGTATCTAGCTCAAACCGTGCAATTTGCATATAATATTCATCGGTCACATTTATTCGCTGGTTGTTCGTATCCTCGTTGACCTCGAAATCGAAAATTGCCGTCATCAAAAATATATGGGCGTAACGAAGTTGTCGTTACGATGCATCTTATTTTAATTTATATACCGGCACTTACCCTTATAACAGGTGCGAATATTCACATCGCGTTAATAAATGATCGTTTCCAGAAAGTTCGCGTACATCGGAAATATTTAAAATGTACGGAATTATTTGAGGATTTAAATGAAGTTTGGAATATTCAGATATCGAAGTATAGGTTTGAATAAGTAAGAAGCTGACGCTCGAGTATGATTCTACGTGGTGCAACTCTTGATAACATTGTAATATGGCACTAAATACGGTGTCGAATGGATATCGTTGGATTCAACGCTTAGCGAAATTAAGTAATCTGTAAGAAAGCTAATAATACTGGGAGAACTCAGAAGGAGGATATTAGATAGCAATATCGGAGGTATTCGGCCAAATGACGGAAGTAACAGTGTCCCTTTCAAATACCTCTGCAAAGGAATACCGCTCAAAGATTTGAGATAGGTTAAGTTTATAGACATTATATAAAATGTAAATGAGGGCTATTAATACTTGTTATGTAAATAGTCCATTTACAGATATTTCTGGGTATTTATTGCTTTATGAGTGGTAATTGAGATTTTCCCAGATCAAAATAGGAATTTTAAATGCGACAAAAATTTAGACCCTGTGCATTTATTACATTAATATAAGCAAAAATGTTTTAATTTGATACTTCTCTGTATATGCAGCGGTTGTGCTGGTAAAGTGTACACATTTCACCACGAGAAATTATATTTTATAAAGTGTTTGCAATATGGGTAGAAAAAAGCAATTATCCTTGATAGAAACGGGTAAAGTTCTAGCCTGGCACCAGAATGGTGTTAGTAAGAAGGAAATTGCTCGTCGGTTACGAAGAAGCGATCATTCCGTTAGAAATTTCTTAAAAGATCCGGAAAATTACGGCAAACCAAAAGGCTAGAGGCGACGGAAAGCTGTAAGTGAGCGGTATAAACGCATGGTATTGCGGTGTGCATCCCATTCTTCTGCGTCGGCGAGAGTTATTGCAGAACAGGCGGGGGTACAAACGCACGTGCGTAATGTTCAAAGGATTTTAAAGGCGTCACCGGTAATATCACGAAAGAAAATGCTGAGAAAACCGCCACTTTCGGCGAAACACAAAGTAGCGGGGTTGAGATTTGCTGAAGAACACGTATCCTGGAAAAAACAATGGGAAAAAGTTATATTTTCCGATGAGAAACGTTTCAATTTGGACGGACCGGATGGGTACTCGCATTATTATCATGATCTGAGAAAGGAGCCAAAAGTGAAAATGACCGGACAATTAGGGGGTGGACCTGTGATGATATGGGCAGCGATTGGATCTCGCGATAAAAGTGGGATAGTGTTTTGCACGAACAAAATGACATCTGTGACGTACAAAGACCTATTGCGTGACAATCTTCTACGTTTTGGAAACCAATGCGCCGGGCGCAGTTTTGTTTTTCAGCAAGATAACGCGCCAATTCATAAAGCAAAAACCATTACTGGATGGTTTAAAGAGGAAAAGATTAAAACTTTACAGTGGCCGGCACGGTCACCAGACTTAAACATTGTTGAAAACATGTGGGGTGAATTGGCACGTCGCGTTTATGGCGGAGGCCGTCAATATTTCACGGTACAGGAACTGAAAGCTTAAACAGTGCCTGAATGGCAGAATATCCCTCAAAATTATGCGTTAAATTTATATAAATCTATTAATAACAGACTATTGGAAGTGATTAAGAACAATGGAGGATCTACGCATTATTGATCACTCATTTGTTGATTTTTGTTTTACATTTGCAACAAAGCGTCTCAATTTTTGTCGCAGAAATTGTTTAAACATTGGAGTAATAATTTATTATTTAGTTCATATATTACTGGAAGAGATATTTTTAAGTTTATTTTACTTTTATGAATAAAAACTTAATTAGATATTTTGCTAGTTTCGCAAAGAACGTTGTAACCCCTAAAACCCCCCTAAAAAAGGGTTCTGTGGAAGATGGAGGCGTAATAACCAGGCTCGCCAAACACAATTTCTGTTATGTACATCTCTACGAAAATGAATACGCTTAAATGAAGAGGTGGGCTGGCCCATTTGTACATTTTTATGAAATAATATTGTTATTGCAAGATCTTTCTATTGAACATATTGAGCCATATCACCGAAATAAACTCGTGAAATGTGTAGTCATACTTCCTTAAATCAGAAATATGTCTAACACTCTCTAGACCCTACGAGATATGTGACCATCCAAGCAGCGACCATACAATGGAGAAGAAAGAGTCGCATATTAACATTTGAGTTCTGACATCAAGACAAAGATCAAAGACAAAGATCTCTCTGAGGATATAGGAGTTTTAGACCGCCAACCAAGGCACTTGATGTCTAAATCGCCCTTTAACTTCTCTTTAAAAAATTGCACACAATCTGTGTAAATCTGAATTAATTTTTATGTAATTGTGCGTAGCTCGCACGAGATTTATAAAATCGCTCAAACAAGGAGCCTTGAGGCATCTTTCGTTGCTCAGAAAAATCGTTTTTGAGCTTAACAACCTATGTGCGATCCGTAAAATAAGAGCTAATTAGATGAACTGAGTTTGCACAGAAGCCGATGTAATGTAGTTTTGCTAACAAAGAAGAAATTGTGTCAAATGCCTTCGAGTAGTTCAACAGAACCAAAGCTATTAGATCACCAGTAACGTTTACTGACGCAGTGGTAAATCCGAAATCCGACTTGAAACCGGGGACTATGTATCAAGTAAATTATTTTAGGTGTTCAGATGAACTGTTGTTTGTGACGAAAGAACTTTTCCATGATCTCAGAAGGTGCCAGTAACATACTGATCGGTCGTAGATCAGAAAAAAAATGCTAGTTCAAACGCATGTCGCCAAGAAACCGGGAAAAAGTTTTCCAGAATAGCGGATAATGTGCGTTAAATATGGAATAATATCCAGGCAACAGAGATAGAGTCACCCTACAGCTTATCTAATTAATTCCAGCCAAATTCGCAGAATGCATTTTGCATTTGCAGAAGCAATGTTCATAAACAAAATGAAAAACTTGTGTTTGCTTCTATCATTCATCACTAACGTGTAGGTTAGGCTGAGCTCGCATTTTGCGAGACTGGCTGGCAAGGCATATCTCGCCAATTGTGGACTTGCTTCGCGAATTTCGCCTCGGGCGAAACCGCCAGTACGTTTTTGGTTGCGCATCATAAATGCCTCGTTATGCTTTCCTCGCGATAAACTTTCTCGCCCGACGAAGGCCGAGGCAAATTATTCGCGAGTACACCTTTGATTTTCGAGAACTACTCAGTAGAAAAAAAAAACGCGAGAATCCAACACAGTAATTGACGTACCAAGTTCAGGAACGGAAAACAAGGAAAATTCATCGCCGCAAATGTACTCCCGCTCACGGCGGGTTCAATTTCGGCCGCTTCGCAATTTTTTTCCTGACTCAATATAACTTCCGTAGCGACCGAAATTCGCCGACAAAAAAAGCCCTTCGTCGCGTCACGTTCGCTATTCACGCTCGCGAATAATACCATTGGTAATTCACGATATTTATTGCAATTTTTGCATAGATAGAGCGCTCCCATATTTACCGAAGATATAAAAAAGCGAGGGATGGATGCACTATGGAACAGGGATAGAATGGTGTCGAAGAGGAGGCAGAGGAAGAAGCGTAGGAGTCACGCAGGGATGGAATTACGCCGACCCACCCTTTTCCATACCTATCTAGTACACTCCATGCATATACACACGTACACACACCCTGCCAACATATATCGACGGCGATAGAAACATCTCTTTCTATCTTATTCTATCTCTCTTTCGACCTTTGCGTTCTCTCCTTTTAGTGTACTGCCGGGTGCCGCTGGTTCTCTCCATCTATCGGCCATCCATCCGTCTATCTATATCCATCTATCTGCAGGCGGAGGTTCTCGTTATACTCTATATATTCGCGTTATAGATACGTCGTTCTCTCTCTTTCACGTGCGCGCCACACGAAGGGCTCAAATGAAGATGTATATAACGGTCGCGTCGCAATTCGGCCGTCGAATTAATCAAAGTTTAAGCTCTGTAATAATGTGCAGCGCCTGTACGTCAGCATTATTCCTATTTTACAGCAAAACTCAATCAGGGACTAATATATTAGAGCTGTAAATTGGCAATCAATGTTTCTATGCATATGTATGTAGTTGAGTTCGATGTGTACGCCAGGTTTCCGTATATCTATATATGTGTGTACGTAGGTTCGGCGTGACAACAGATATACATAGGTATAGCTTTGCACGGAACGGAGAGGTGATGTTGTAGATGCAACTTACAGTAAGGCGCAAAAGAAAATAACACCTCGGTAAAGTTTAAAAGCACAATTTCCTAATAGAATCGCTGAAAAAATCGAGGCGAAGAAGTTGTTACCAACCTTTTGAAAATTGTAGAGAATAGGTCGGCCCGTGAAGCTGCAAACTACTAGTTCACTTAAATAACGAAGGATATTTTGTAACAACATCCATTATAAGCTACCAAAACGATGGAAAAGAGCTACGAGGAACAATGGAAATAAGTATGGTATGAATGGAAGATAATTCCGTGGTTACAGTGGCAAGTAACTGCGATTCTGTGCAGCCTGAAGTATTTGTGAAACGGCAGAGCCGAAACGAAACAAGACATGTAAAAGAATCTTTTGGTATCCTGGTCTTGTTAGAGAAGATAAAATGTGGATTTCAAGGTTATTGTCTTTCTTTGTATTTAATCAGGTTACACCGAACAATATTGTTTTTTTTTATGTTTTTGGAACAGTTCTGATAGAGGAAGCCGTTACATTAAGCAGAAGTAACCAATACAAAAGGACTTTATATCAGAAAAGGACAATGCGACATCAATCATATATTTTAAATTGATCATGCTTATTATCTTTGTAGACTTGTTGAAAGAAATAAGTCTTAAGTTGTAGTCGCTGCTGATCCTTTTCTGCTCTATTCTCTAAGTTGTTACCAACCTTTTGAAAATTGTAGAAAATAGATCGGCCCGTAAAGTATATTTCGATAGCTTTTTTACAAGCTACAAACTACTAGTTCACTTAAATAACGAAGAATATTTTGTAACAATATCCATTAGAAGCTACCAAAACGATGGAAAAAAGCTACGAGGAACAATGGAAATAAGTATGGTATGAATGGAAGATAATTCAGTGGTTACAGTGGCAAGTAACTGCGATTCTGTGCAGCCTGAAGAAGTATTTGTGAAACGGCACAGCCGAAACGAAACGGGACATGTAAAAGAATCTTTTGGTATCCTGGTCTTGTTAGAGAAGATAAAGTGCGGATTTCAAGGTTATTGTCTTTCTTTGTATTTAATCAGGTTACACCGAACAATATTGTTTTTTTTTATGTTTTTGGAACAGTCCTGGTAGAGGAAGCCGTTACATTAAGCAGAAGTAACCACTACAAAAGGACTTTATATCAGGAAAGGACAATGCGACATCAATCATATATTTTAAATTGATCATGTTTATTATCTTTGTAGACTTGTTGAAAGAAATAAGTCTTAAGTTGTAGTCGCTGCTGATCCTTTTTTGCTCTAGTCCTGGTAACTAATGAATTATATCGTCGTCTTTCTCTCGAAAATGTTGCACAATACCGCGGATACGCTGTCGGAAGGCTTGTCCATGTACAATGTCCAGATTTTAAAGCTACATCGTACCCTAGAATATGTAGAATCTTGTGTGGTACCGTCTTCTCATCGAACTGCCACATTGAAGTACTTCCAACAGGAACGTATCGTATTTAATTGTAAATATTACTAAAAATTGTAACATAAAAATAATTTTGAAAAGCGTTCACTTACCGAAGGGGGACAACATTATGAAGATAACAATTTTTATTTAATATGAAAGTTAAGTTAATCGCAAACGCAAAAGACAAAGGACTAAAATAAGACAAACTCACAGGATAGAATACAATGCGTTATGGGTGTGGCGTGAGCTTGTTTCACAGCGGGATAAAGTTGGAAGCAAATATAGAACCAGCTCACTTCAATCATTATTCCTCTTTCGTTATTAGTTATTATAAATATTCAATGTGTTTGTTTATTTTGACCATCACTGTATAGCATGCATCCGGAGAAGCGTTACGTTGCGTTGCTGCTGAAGTAGGGGCGATATCAGCTACATACTAGCTACTAATACCCAGCTACCACCGCAGGTAATGGTAAACGTGCATGTGCATGCGCGCCTACTAGAATCTGCATCTCTACTAGCTGGCTAATAGAGTATAGGTATGGGGAAATGGGGCCTTCACGGGCGTATCCTCCTCCTCCTTTCCTATACTTCCCTCACACATGCAAGCCCCCCGATTCCGAACCCTGAACCTTCCCCGCGCTCGCCGTGTAATAACAACAGTAGATTGCATCGTATATTAAGCAACATCCAATATAGATAGGACAGTTTTAAAATCAAATTTTCTCTATCTATCACGAACGTTATACGTTCGTGTGTGATACGTGCATGCGTATGTATGTGTGTGTTTGTGCGGGTTTATAATTTCCAGTATTAATACAATGCGCCAGGATGTTAATCTGCAATAACCGTTCTCGTTCTGGGATTTGCTCGGGTGTCGATGCCGTTCCCCAGCGTTGTTGTTATGCCGTTGTTCCCATCGCCGGTTGCCGCTGTCGTTCGTATTGCCGCCGCGCATTACGGCATTGGCTGCACGGAAAACGCCTCACACCGCCTAGTTTCGATAAATAGAGGCATTCGAATGGTGGCGGAATGTTCCGTATCCAATTTAAGGTTTGCAGCATTCGATGAGGTGGCGCTCATTGTCTCCTATGTGATTAGCTCTATAATCGGAGCTGCGATGGCGGCGGTAATGACGTGGGACTTTTATTTGGTGTATAATTGGCAGGATTGATTATAACAGGTTGCAGAAAAGATGTTCAATGTGGGCAAATGAAATGTTACGCCAGAAGAAATCTGCTGTCAATTTGTAGTTTTATGCGGAGCACAATTCTCATTTAAAAACATTGCGGTTCCGTTATTTCGTGAAGAATAAAGTACATATTCACTGTGAACCTTCTGTTTGTCTAAAGCATAACGTACAATTATGTAACTGAAGCTCAAATTAAATTATTCACTGTTTTTTTTTTTGTATTTGTAAATTACAAATGGGTGCTCTACCACGATGTGACCCAAGATTAGATTTGTTTTCTTTGCTAGATTTAGCAACCTTGTGAGTGATCCCTCTACATAGGTTTCAGCTATTGGGTATTCCGAGCCCATTTCTGAAAGCCGCATTCCTGCCAGTACTGTACAGCCGCACGGCACATGGACGACAGTTTCTTCTTACGTCTGGCAGAATCCTGGTTATTTCCTCTGTCAGGCCGTGTGTGTGACCCAAACTCGAAGAATAGCTACAATATAGTTTTTTAACATAAAATAGTTGACTTGCGATAATATCTGGAAGATGGAGCATGTTAAGAACAATCTAATTTAAATTACTACACTTAATTGACACCGGCCTCCCCTGCAGATGTTAGTTCAACTTCGATCCAAGCAGAATGTAGACCTCGGCATTAAATTCATTAAAATCTGTTTACCCTAAAATCACAGCAATAGCCTCATTCTGGGTTGCTCCTTCTCCAACACATACAGAAGATATTTTAAAAATTTTCGCTGAGTTCCCGAGATATCCTATACCTGATCAAACAAAAATAAAGTGAAAGGAGTTCCTTAATATTTATAAAATATTTGCCATGTCTGTAGATAAATCCGGATTTGCGGAGAGGAAAGATAGGTTATTAAAGAAAATGTTATTTATGCATAAGTTCTTCAGAGTAGATGAAATAAGTGGCGTTTGGCAAGAAAGACGACAGAAAGATTTGATTACGTTAAAGAGTACGCGGAAAGGAAATTACATTTAAAAAATGCAGAATAAAATTGAAAGTACTTTTATTGAAGCCAGAGCACAAAGCAAGACCATTGAAGAGATTGGAATGGTTGGTGAAAATGTTTAATACAAGCTTAGCCAGTTAAGTTGATGTCCATGTCAGAAATTTGCTAAAAATAACATTTCAACAAAAACCATGATTGCAGCTAAATAAAAGTACCCAGAAGATGTAGACCAGCGTAGGTAAATCAGTTACTGCTGATAAATCTTAACTAGTTTAATTTGCTATGAAAACGTTGGATCTGTGCAGGGTTCATTACATTAGAGACCGGTGACGTAATACCTAGTACGCTGTGCTCAGGGTGTCTCAGGGTACCGGGTCGAATCTCTCTCAAAATAAGGTTAATAATGGTTTTTCTTGATCCAAATTTGGCGAATGCTGAGAGTAACCATCTTAAGATGCTCCCTAGGCGCAGGCGTAATAATAACTCATGGCCGGCCGATGCCCTCTATAATTGGTGAAAGCTGGAAAAAAATGTAAAGACATTAATGCAAAGAGTTCTTAACAAAAGTACTTCGTGTAGCAAGCAAAAATACATAAAATACTTATTCCTATCGGTAAAAAATGTTTCATGCTCCTTCCTAGTACCATATATTAATCTCTGTGTCATCAGAATATTCAGAGCAACAAGAAATCTGCGTGAAGTCGCTAATAATTCTCCACCACTGACGCACCAAAGGGAGAAATTTCATTTCACGCGAACTCGCTCACATCAACAGTTAAACCTCATTAACGGCCACTTAAAAGGTCTTTAATGATCCGATTGCGTATCCAGAATGGCAATAAACTCCCCCGATCTCCTCTCCTATCCTCTCCCGTCCGTCGAAATTACGTATCGCCACCATCCATCGACAAAGTCGTTAGCCTTTTATCTATGCGATCTCAAAAATTGGAAAGGGAAACGTGCTAAGATTTACTCCAAAGAGATATTATTTATGCGGTCGTTTGGACGAACCATTGGACTTGGAATTACTTTATATATAACTCCTAGGTGTGCGCGTCTGTGCGAGCTAAACAGCTGGCTAGTTCAAATTTATTATTGGATCCATGAGGCGAAGTAAGTTGCGTGTATCATTTCGTTTAATTTAATACGCAGGGTTGATTGAAACCATTCGTTAAAAGTATTGTGGGGGGTAGAGCTCCCATTTTTTTTTGAAAATTTTGACTTAAGTTACTAACTGAACTATGGCCCATTCGATGAAAATATTTTCAAGGTTCATCATCTTCATCATTAATTATTTCAGTAATATGACGATTTCGATATATTTGTGCAAAAGAAATATGCCTAAGTACAAGCGATGATTCGATCATTATCAGAGTATTTGGCAACATTATTAAAAACAATCTATTCAGTCCAAATACCATTTACCAAAAGGCATAAATCTCTTTAGATCCTCTTGCTCCGAATAACCAGGATAGCGCAGAAGCGTTAAGTTTTTTGTACTATGTCACGCGTCAGCTTCAGCTCGAAAAATGATGAAACATTCTGGAAAAAATTCGCAGGACGAACAAAACCGAACCCGACATACTTTTAATCAATGAATCTCCAGCCAATTTTCATACGCCACGGAGCAAAGGGCGCACCAATGCGCGGAATGCAGCGGCGCCCTCTACGGAAAGCTTCCGAATCCGATCGGAAAAAAGAACGTCGAAAATAGGGAACGAATCAATTTTCTCGCTGTTTTGCTGACGTAGGAATATACCTATCACAGTTTTTGGGGTGCACGTGTGTCTTCAGCATCAAATTTACCCTTCGGCCTCTCGCGTTGCATTTTTTGCATGTAGACGTGGAGCAAGCGGACCCCGTCGCACGGCTCGGATTAAATGCAGAGGTATATTGAAAATTCCTGCGAACCGTGAAAATATAATAGGTGAAGAGCAAATTTCTCTTTTTAGTGTTGAGTTTGGATGTTTTTTTTTTTTTTTCACTAGAAAGGTTATTTCGTGGGCATGCCAAAGTTTCAAACAACGAATTTTGGATTAAAACATGGGCACTGGGCATGTTCCAAATGTGATAGAATTAAAGATGTAGGCGTGGATAAAGCAAACTACTTTTTACTACAACTTTTTCAGAGTAAAACATCTCTTTGTTTGTTGGAGGGAGGTTGTAAAACAATGTTTTTGGCTCCACAGAAGCTTTTTGGACGGTCCCTCACTGATACTGTTACTCCAATGGTAAGATAAGTAGGTTCTAACATTATTTTTGAGATTCAAACCTATCTTTTGGAATAAACATAATCCAGACAAAATGAATGAGCTTTATGACATTTTCAATGTATCTAATGTATTAGAAAACAAAAGAATTACTGGAATAAAATACCCCAAATCGAAAAGATTCGTTATTGTCTCTCCGTGCTTTGCTTAAATTCCAACATTCCATTCGTCACACACAGCAGCATATCAAACAATATAAATAATCGCAACTAGCTCTCATTATAGTATTGAATTCGTCCTTTCAATGCTTCAGATATCACGTTTTCTATGTTATCTCCGAGATGCAGGTAAAACGCAGCCTATTCTATCGAATGTCGTAATAGCGCTGCAGTTTTATCTCACTCAAACAGTGGCATGCGTCTGCCATCCTGAAAGGTTGATTGTATACAAAGAGGGTTGCAATTTTGTCTCTAGCTAACCGTAATATTTTTTTCTGATGAGAAAAGTTTGCATAGATGTTTTCTTTTAATAATGAACTTGCTTCTTTTCAAAATGCTTCAATTGAAATAAATGAGAGAGAATTCAACAAAAGGAAAGTAAATATAGTTCGTCTGGCGCGACTACGCTCAGGTGTTAAAGGTAATCGCAATAAAGGCCCGTAGCTATGGGACCACATGTCTGTAAACTGTGCGTAATGATGTTCTACAACCGATAGCCTTCCACTAAAAAAGTTACCGACTGAAACCGTTGTTACACAACCAAGTGCTTCAAGAGAAAAATCTTTTCCAGAGGGTGGTCCTTCTGGGTGCGCCTGAACCTGCTCTACGTGTTTTACCTTGATTTCCCGGAAACGGAACACCGCCTTCACGTTCGGCGACATTCGGGGTTAATTGTTTAAGGTGCACGTTCTCGTCTGCGAGGCATCACTCATGATTGCTTGAAACATACTGGACGCAGTTTCATACAACTATCGGTTCCTGTAAAAACGTATCCAAGAACCAGATGTTGTTCTTGTAAATACTTGAAAACAGACTAGACCAATGCAATGTGATAAACAGGAAGGTTTGTTCGTTCAAGATAGGGCATTTGCTAAAAAATCAAAAAGATACAAAGTAGTACAGAAGAGGACGAAGTTTTTTGGAAACTCTGATACCGATATTCTCTAAATATGCTTCAAATTGTCACAATTAGCGCACTGCTTCATGTTACCATCATTGAAACACGAGTTGACCTTCATTCGACTTCCATTTCTTTGCCCATTCTTTGTCTAGCCATGATCTGACGGAATCCTCCACACTTTGACAGCAATTAATCCACGTAAGTCTTGCTCTAGCAATGTAGCTGTTGAACCTGTATTATGTACAGTTAATGGAGATCTTTAATCAAGATTTACGAGATCTTTAGACCAGTTTTTTTCTCTCCATTTAGTTAAATCTTATTCTCACAGAGTCAACATGGATCATTTAGCTTCAAGGCGTGAGATATAATTCTTACATCAAGAAAGAAATCGTCGCCGAAAACATGGCAAACAACGCAAAAATATCGGCACACTGCGAGACCGTTGACTGAATGATCAACGGTATCAACGCA
>LR737398.1:2282241-2336689 GCA_902655005.2 Marronus borbonicus | reverse complement strand
TATATCGCGGCGCTCCCGGCTCGACACGACGCGACGCTCCAAAAGTGCCGTAACAATGATATTCGGCGATAGTCTTCATTCCTGGTGCGCGGACGCGCCCGGAACAAAAACGGGATTAAAATAGGTCAATTATTGTTATTATTATTGTTATTATGATTGTTATTATTATTGTTATTATGATTGTTGTCGTTGGTGTTTGCCGTTTATTGTTGTTCGGCAACCGTTTTGCCATTGCCCACCGCTGATAGCGCTGTTGACCATATTATATGGCGTGGATTTTTAGTTATTTGAGTTTTATTGGATTAGTTTTTGCATTATCTAATTTGGTTTCTCGTTCCAAAATTCCGTATTGAATGTTGTATGCGGTTCAATTTTAAATAATGATAGTAATGTCTCTATTTGAGCAAACGACAAACATGCAGATGACAATAAAGGTGTGATATAAGAAAAAAAAAAGTAATATCAGGAAATTGACCCAAAATTTTATTGCGTAAATTGCTTTCGCTTAACGTTAAATAGTTTTTTCTGGAGTTACCGTACTCGATTATATAAAAAATCACCTTCATTAGCTCCACATTAAGTAGCGTTCATTCAAGTGCGGTTCTGCAACCCATGTCAAAGTGATCCCGTTTTAAGTTCTTTAGCGGCTTTTGTAGCCTCGAGACCTCTATCTTTCTGGGTCTGCGGTTAAATAACTCCTATTCATTCCTTATTTTCCCAGCCCTAAATGTTCGTTTTTAATGTTTTTTTTTTTCCTACAAACACGTCGAGAATAACGTCTTCTGTATCTTTAGAACAGCTTCGCAACCTAAATATCACCCAACAATAAACCGTTAAGTCCGATAGGAAATGCCTATATTTTACCGTTGCCGATAATCGCTAATATCGGTTCGTTAGTCGTTGGATCGCGTACTCACATTGCATATTATAGGCTATTATATGGTATTTATTAAAGGAAGGACCAAGATCTGCATCTATACTTTATACTTCGAATTGCCTTTGCGAGAAGAAGTATAGCTAAGCGGTTTATTTCTAAAGCCAATTCGAGCGATGATCGCAAGATTGCAGGGTCTGGTTGCATGGCGCGCTAGCAGAGAGAGAGCACGTAAACCCCAAATTTTGAGGTTAACTTTTTTCCCATTAATGTGTCATTTACAAGACGTTATTATTTGTAATTTACATTCATTTTTATACTAGATTGTTAACAATTTCATCAACTAAAAGGAGAAGCTTGAAAGCAAAGTCAGATTGATTACACCCTTGACTAGTTCTTAATTCAATATCCATTTTAGATGAAACACATGATAGAACCGAAGTACCTACTGGGAAGTCGTTGATAAACATCTCTGAATATGCTAAATCTTTGGAAACTACGCCGTTCACCGTATCATTAGCAGAATATCAATATTTTCTAAAATTCATTAAAAATTTACTTTAATTAGCGATAATATTAATCTGCAACTACGAAGAAACGCAAATTAATAACTCTTCTTCCATTTCCAGAATTTTTAATCAAGCCACATGATGTACAATATTCCAGTTCTCACATATCTCATTCCCGTTTGAAACACCCTCCTTCCTAGAGGCGTCATTATTGTCTCAGTAGCACGTACCGCGACTCATACCTCACATTCTCAAGTCTACCTCCTCATACCCTGCTTGCACCTTTCGCATAGTTGGAGTAAGTTTCTCCATAATATGCAAATGCGGGAGGTTAGTGGTAGTCGGAAACGATGGAGAAGGAAATAGCGGTAGGTGTCTGCAACGATGTTACATCTGAAAACTTTTCCAAGCGCACATTTTTACATGAAATATGCGCCGCGCCAGTCGTATATATATGTGTATAATACACATACATACAGTATATATTCTAATTCGAAATATAGAATACAAATTTATACACATGTGAAACGCGGACGAGGTCGGACCAACCACTTCTGTCTTCGGAGATACCCCGAGGAAACGTTTCGATTTGATAAATGTCCGATAGAACTCGGCTATTCGTATGTATTTCATGCATTAGTAAACGACGTAGAGGTGGAACAAGATTATGCAAATTGTTTATACATATTTATGGTGCGAGAATTTGCTTAAAATATAGCGTTTTGTTGCAGCGAATTGAAGATAAATGGTGGAAGAACAAGAAATTCAAAAAGGGATTTCATGGTTATATGCAGAGTCAACGCCATATTTATTAATGTTGGTCAAAACTTCGTATTAATAGAACAAACACCGCGTATCATTTCATTTCATCTGGGGGTGTCTTTTGCATATTTGAATGTCGAAGATCTTAATCTTCGCAGTACTCATTTGAAAAAACAAACATTTTATTTTGTTGCCTTAAATGCGGAAATTGAAAGCCGTCGGTTTCAATACATAGTTGCAACCTTCGCCACCTCGCTGCAGTATTTTGCCGTGTTTGTTGCACTGATGTACTGACGTTTAGCTGAACACGGCGAAACTTCTCATATTACCGGATCTTTTGTGTTTTAAGCCTTCAAGTAATAACTAATTTCGAGAGGTGTACGTAATTTTTTCAAAATGTATCAAATTTCCGTTAACAACTTATACGTTTTGCATGGTGAAGCACATCGGTTAAACGTACGACGCTTCTAATACAATTTAGGCGGATACGCCGAACCTTTCCGCATATAAGGAAGCTCATCACGTCCCGAAATTAACGACCGTACATAAATTTCGCGGCCGGCGAGTCCGTCTCTGGGCTTCCACCTTCCAACCTGACCCCTCTGCACTCCGCTTCTTAATAATGCACCGCGAGGGTTTACAGTCATCCAAGTTTTATCAGCACGCAGATAGACGTATATATTATACATGCCGGTGGATGTAAGTACACCGGGCCGATCTGAGCGGGTCACCGCAACTTGAGGGTCCTCATCTTGAACGCACACACACTGACTGAAGCGATGCCGCTAGCAGACGCCAGACTTTACCCCTTCGCCGACTACGTCTCTCTTCTCTGCGATTTTACAAAGAGCCGAGCGAGTGGAATACACGTGAAGTGGTGAAAGCAAAAAGTTGGAAGGATGTCACGCACACATTAGCGCAGACAACCGACCTCTTCTTCTGGGAGAAGTTCCAAGAGAGCTTATTATGAATGAATAACTAATTCAAAGGTGGTGTTTTCCTTGTGGTTGCGCTAGATTAGCTGGCGAGATGTGGATAGGTTAAAGTTTTTTAAAGTGTTTTAAAAATCTAAAAGAAGCTTCTCTTTTTCGATCAAAAAAAATTACTTATCTACCAAATTCAGACAAATAAAATTGTTAAAGATATACAATTACAATGCAAAGCCGGGTGGGTGGCTGAGTTCGTCCATCTACATCGACGAACAAGGTCTATTATAGGCCGCCGGCCATGTAATTTTAGTGTTAGCCCAATAGGCCCTTCCAAACAGGAAAAATCTGATTTTACAGACGGCGTTGAGCCGTTGAGCGAACCATATTCGGTGCAGGCGTTTCCTTAATTGACAATTAGAGCCCTGACAAGATCCGTAAGGTTCCTGGGTGTGTCTCTGCTGGGCAAGATTAATACCCTCGCATAAGGTACGCCTATTATCCCAGGTTTGAAGTACTTCTTGTTTGGCCGAATGATTAACATGCGCTTTGGCAGGGTTAAAAAATATGCTAACTAGAGAATATAGATCCAGCGGAGTGCGTTCAGCCCCATTCCTGGCAAGGATATCGACCGCCTTATTGCCATCAATACCAACGGGTCCTGCTGTCCAGATGAGAGTTATCTTGCTGTGCTTACTCAATATCAAAGGTGGTGGTATTTATTCTCGTGGAGTCATAACTGTTAAATGACTTCTTCAGAATTACATTAATACTACTAGTATCATTAGGTTTTGGGTTAATTCACCAAAA
Source organism: Marronus borbonicus (assembly GCA_902655005.2). NCBI lineage: Eukaryota > Metazoa > Arthropoda > Insecta > Coleoptera > Scarabaeidae > Marronus > Marronus borbonicus. The sequence goes on along the minus strand of LR737398.1, from coordinate 2,332,808 downwards.
AAATGTATTTGCCAAGAAAGACACGGCACTAAGCTGTTTTGTCCTGTCAATGGATTTTGAAGAATGATGGCGAATTCTTGAAACCATCGAGCTAGAATGACGTATTTACAAAGAAGCGACTAGCCTAGTAAGCAAGTGTAAGAAGTTCTGCTTTAGCAGCAAGCACACTGCCGTTCAGTGAAGTTCGGTCATACAATAAAAATCTATTATATCACACTGTATACAATTATTAATACATAAAATTAGAAAAATATTAAACATACACTCTTTTCTAAGGGATTAAAGCCATAAATTATTATTTGTAAAGTAGAAATATTGCGACGACCACAATAAAGTCCCTTTTATTATCATTCCAAGAATTTCTCGGAAGTACCGATCTTTTGAAACGGGTCGTTTGGGGATTATTAACGAACAATACATTTAGGAAATATACCGCAGCATCACTCTTGTTTATTTATCACCGGCGTAAAGATATAAATTTGCTTCATTTTACTGTTAAACGTGTGTTGGTGTGCATCTGTCGTTTTTGCGCGAAAGTTTTAAGAAAATTTACTTCAAAATGGCACGTGGCAAGCCTACCACTGTAGAAAAACGTTCACGCATTATTACGCTGTTTGAAGAAGGATATTCGGGGCGACAAATTGCTGAAAAAATAAATATGAGAAGTTCAACAGTAAATGACATCATAAAGCGATATCGGACAACGGGAACTATAGAAAATCGTGTTCGTCCTGGGGCATCTAGGAAAACAACAAAAGCCGAAGATTTGAGAATTGTATTATTAAGCAAACGCAATAGAAAATTAACAGCGCCACAAATAGCAGTCGAAGTCAATCGCGGCCGTGAAGAACAAGTTTCGGCGAGTACGGTAAAACGTCGACTTCGACAAGCGGACCTTCATGGACGCATTGCCATTCGAAAACCCTTATTACGTCGGGGCAACAGAGCAAAATGGCTACAGTGGGCCCGTTCTCATCTAGATTGGTCGTTAGATGATTGGAAACACGTGCTTTGGAGTGACGAGTCAAAGTTTGAGGTTTTTGGGCAAAATCGACGAGTTTATGTCCGAAGATCTAAAACCGATTAGTGATCCCGAACTGCATTGTGCCTACAGTGAAGCTAGTGGGTAATTCTGTGTTAGTGTGGGGATGCTTCTCCTTTGCTGGGACGGGAGATTTATGCAGGGTGCAGGGTGTAATGAGGAAGGAAAATTATTTTGCAATACTCCAGAATCATGCAGTGCCATCAGGATTGCGTATAATAGGCCGTAACTTTACATTCATGCATGACAACGACCCAAAACACACGGCGTTAGTGTGTAAGAACTATCTAAAGGAGCAAGAAGAACAGCACACCTTGAAAGTAATGACATGGCCCCCACAAAGCCCAGATTTGAACCGGATAGAGTTGTTGTGGGATGAACTGGACAGGAGGATCCGGAAAATGTGCCCAACTTCACAAGAACATTTACGGAATATTCTGCAACATGAATGGATTAATATTCCACAATCCATTTTAACAAAACTTATCGAAAGAATGCCTTGAATAGTTCGAGCGGTGATTAACAGCAAAGGAGGTTTTTTCGATGAAAAAAAAATATAACGTTCAGTATGTTATATTAGGCCAGAATAACTTTTTATTTATTTATTTATTTTTGTCTTTTTTACCTGTACATACAATAAAATTGCAATTTGTTTTTAGTTTCGTTTGTTTCTGTAACCTTTTCATGTTTTTTACTAACCGACCGAACTTATCTGAACGGCAGTGTGCATATTTAAATTAATGTTCAATACATAGAACTGCTCTATCTCTTACAGGAAGGAATTGCGCGCAATGTGTCATTGTTTCTTAATTTTAATATTGAGGAGTTGAAGAGGTTTATTTGGAGTTCAGCATTAGTTGAAGAGGTTTATTTGGAGTTCAGCATTGCTTCCTTCCAAAACCTATAATATTCCTGAAAATACAATGCTTGGACTATAGTACGCTACCGTTGAAAAATTGATAATCACCGTGCAATTATAATGCCATATCTATATAAAATAGCGAATACAATTTAAAAATAAAACGTTAATCGACCAACCAATGTTTGCATGTTTCACTGCATTACAGACGGGTACAATGTACGAAATTAATTGGCTACTTAAAATCTTCTTATATAAAACCATCACAGCAAGGTAGTTATTTTAAATGAATAGCCCTAAACAAACACCATAAATCCACGGTTGTTGCACCGTGCGGTAGCTACCGCGATGTCTAACGATGCATGATGGCGTCGCAAATAGAGTAGGTATCATACTTACTGCTTGGAACATAACCAGTAACATATGGTTGGTCTCTTTCTATCTCTCCGTCGGTAGCCAGATAACTCAGCAAAATAATTAAAACGTTAACGAGGTTCTAACTACCGACTTAACGACTCACTTACTAAGTTCGGTGTCTTATGCCCGCTATTTCGCTCTTAGATATGTTTGTATGCATTGCCTAGCCTAGTATGGATGCTACTTTGATATTTGCGTCCGACGAACCAGGCACAGCGAAAATTAGCTGTGTGGATCTGCTAAGAAAAAAAGCATTAATAATTAAATATTTATTGCATAATTTTCTCTTGTTGTTGCCATATAGATGGCGGCTAGTTTACCCGCTCTCTACGAGTAAATTTTAACAAATCAAACGCGTTCAACGGATGATAATGTGTCATCCGGAGGGGGTTTATAATAAAACTGTTTAAAATTTATGAATAATGAATGAACAAAACGGTGGCAGCGGTAACGCGAGAGCGCCAGCGACGGCTGTGGAGGAGGCGGCGGTGCAACTGTCGATAATAATTTTTCATCGGGGAGAAAGAAATGGTGATTGAAATAAATTGCTACAATATATAAAATTGATATGTGTCAATCGATATTAATACGGACGCGTATACGCTTCTCTCCAACCAGTTCCGACGCAACGGTACGGTGTATACGAACGTTCGGTTCTTTTTTTTTTTGTCGAACGGGAGTCGTTTTTCCTTTTTTTTTCGCATTCACGCTGCTGTTCGTTTTTGTTTCGTTTGTGCGAACGCTAGTGATTGGACGCCAATACGGAAAGTTTTTTTTATGCTCTCCTCCCTGCAAATCCTGCAGCCGTTGCGAAATCGTACAGTTGTTAGCAGTTGCAGTTGTATTTTTTTCTAGAATAATAAATAGTATACAGCATATTCCGAATCAATTTATATTAATTTAGGGTTATGTGATAGTGTATTTAAATGCTAAAAATCATAATTGGCATTGAAGATATTATGCCTTAATGGAAAAGATTTGATCGGAAGATAGGGTAAGGTGCATATATGCAGAGCATAAAGTAAGGCCCAGAAATTTTACATAGCAATTTTTTCCTGTGCTAGGATTGAACGACATCTTCCGGTACTCGAAAGGTGTCGGACACTTCCGTGTCTACATCTACTGAGAATGTGCCACCAATCGAGTTTTGGTGTACAGAACGCGTTGCGAATTAAAACAATTACGATATGGTAAAATTAAACAACTTGACTTCTTTGTTCGGTGGCGCTTTTTCCTTTGATAAATTTTTCAAATTTCGACGCTGTAGTCCTGAAATGAACAAAAAAAGGGAAGGCTTCCGCGGTCGTTGGTTTTTAGGTTGGAACCGCGTGGTTACCGTCGCTTTTGCTAAGGTTTAAGTTCTTTGAAGAACTTTATAAATTCACGGATTTTTCTACTACAATAGTGAAGGTTACGAGATAGAGGTAAAGTTAAATTGAATTTGGGGGCCAGTTTTCAGTCTATGCTCAGCCAGTGCAGACACGGCTATACGCAACAACGTTTGTGCTCAGTAACACGAGTGCTAATCGATCGCTTTGTTTCACCGATGTACACACACTGCCACATGAACATGCAATGTGGTAGACATCAGGGGAGTCCAGATGATGGCGATCACCTTGAGTGCAGGGTAGATACGCTTGCTTATGGAAATTAAGGTTAGATCAGGGAATTTACTGTGAAAAGCGATTGTTGCGGATGAGGGTTTATGTGTTATTTAGTTCTTTAAATGAGAGAATTGATAACACATGTTTTTGGGCCGGATTCGGTAAACGGAATGTCCGAAAGCACGGTCAAGACGCCGGTGTACGAAAACATCTAGGAAAGGAAGGCAATCGTCCGATTCAATTCCCATTGTGAAGATTGTATGGAATCTTGGGAATACGGAAACAATAAGTAATTATTTAAAGATTCGTACCAATGAGTCCAGACGACAAAGGTGTATCAACACATAGCATAATAGAGCTTGTGCTTCAAACGTTTCCTTAAAGATGTTAGCGACAACAGGAAAGAGAGGAGATTCCATGGCTGCACCTGAGACTTGCTCGTAGTATTTACTATGAATCTCGAAATAGATGGAAGAAGAACAAGCTTCAACCAAGCCAGTCAAAGCATCAGGTTGGTCATCCCAAATCCTAACTGATCCTCTTAACCTCTTAGCAACCGCTACGTTTCATTGATCCATGACCCCTCCGTTCCGTCGACCCAGAAGAAGCCCCGTGTAAACCGCTCCAGAATAAATAGTCTCCAGTCAGTGTCCAGTAACATCTCTGAAGATATCTCATAAGAGTGTGGATAAAGTTTTGACAGAAGCTACGACAACGACGCCTTCCAACAATTATAAATCATAACGTTAATAAACAACTAATTTCTTTTCTATTTGCGAGTTTTGTGCTCATATAAATGACTAACAGTGTACTTTCGCATTTCACGTGCTAGCACGCCAACAAAAGTGAAATAAAATTACAATTATTAACGGACGATACGCTATTACCCATCCGAATCAATTATTATTTATTTTATTGTTTTAAATTGTTCGCGCTTTGCTGCGGAAAATCAGGGATCCATTCAGGTATATGACGCTTTCAGTATTTGTTCGTGACCAAACGCCGCTTTACGATATATTACGTTGATGAAATTTTTCGCTGCAATTTATCATAATTATTAACAATTTCCAGATTATTCAACAACGTTAACTAACGATCGCGCGTTTTGAGGCATAAATAAATATTTTTAATAGACAGACCTGTTAATTAATTAATATTCGGCGAGTAATTAACGAGCGAAAATTCGACAAATTTTAACATATTTATTCCGTTCGCGGAAAACTATTTGTCATTAACGCGGGGCGTTACAAAAGGGAAGAGCGTACACCTCAACGTTAATGTTTGATATTTCGAGCGTTCACTCCATTTGATAATCACTTCTCACTGCTCATTCTTAGAAGTTAGACCTCAGATCATAAAAAATTTTAGTTGTTTGAAAGATTTATTACGCCTTAACATGTGATAAAATTATGCCTATTTTTTATCAGGTCTAGGAACCAATAACTAAAGCAACGCATATTTACATGGTTACTACTACGAGTATAAAAACTTTTGACAGAATCTTTGCACTAATTTGAACATAATTCATTTTTTCAAGGTGGCGTAATTGAATTTCTTAAAAATATCAACCCCAGTAAAGAATCGAACCTAGCACCTCCCGTTCAATTCTTTACCGGTGCTTGAATTTCATATTTCAATATATCAGTTGCTAAATGTATCAACAAAATGCACACCATCCCGAAAGAAGCCGGCCAAGTAGTCTCTTTCATCGAAAATGGTGATCGCCAGGATGATTGCCCGACGCCTATGTATGACACTCTCAGCGGTTCGAAAGGTCTGCCAACACCTTTTTTCTTATATATAAGTCGCTAAAAATGACAAAATAATCCGTTTTTGGCATTGTTTTTCTTTCAAAATTATCGAATATTTTTTCCAACCATTTTGCTGTTTCCCTTCTTGAATATCGGTGTTCTAACCATGAGGCGACTCTTTCCTTCTCGCTATTAACTTAGTAGTTCCTGTTTTTCTTCTTCTCTCGTATTTTATCATTTCTTCTTCATTTCATTGCATCTAATCTCATCTTCTCCTGATGCCTTTCCAATTTTTATTTTTTATACAGCTCTCCTTCCGTTATATTTGTTTCATCGTCATCGTTTGGTTCTCGTTGATGTGTAGTGTTTGGGCTTCTTCTTTGGAGTGTTTGCTTATTATATTTTCGTCCAATAACTCTTCTTTCCAGCGGGTCTTCTTGCCTTAGTATATTTCCTTGTTTATCCTATATATCATTTGTTTCACCATTCCGTAGAATAAATGTTGGTTCTATTCTCGACTTCTTCCCAAACTTTCTCTCTGCTTTCTTTCACTTTTTCCTTTCCTATCAATTGTTTTTCCTTATATCCATCAGTCATCACCACATCAGCATTTCTACTGGTTTAAATATTTTTTCTATGTTGAAAAACAGTAAAGTACTGAAGTACTTCAAACTGCTGAAGTCAAAGCGAAATTTTACATAAAAACAACTGAAAGCTGTTGCTGATTAAAATTAAACTAATTAATAATTTTAATTTTTAATTAAAATTATTAATTAGTTTGATTTTTTTTTTGATAATTTTTGATGATCCGTAAAGCGCCTAGCTGATAGCGACAGAGTTTACGAAGTGTGTAACGTTGAATGTTCTGCTGGGACCTGATATCGCCTACAGTATGATGATGTTCGCGGAGTATTCTCTTCACTATTCGATGCATGCGTAAACTATTAAATCAGATCTGGCTGACAACCTGTAAACCTAACATAATTAAAGAATCTACTTAACAGACTATACAGTGCTGTCATTGGTATTTATATATGCTGACAGCCATTTATAAAATGGGCCATCTCACCACTTAACTCACCACACAACACGAATCTAGACAGATAGTCTCCCATCCGTAATTAGGCACGACAGATACGGTAGGGAGGCATCAAGAGGAGCAAATTTACTTCGGCCCTAATCTACGCGCCAACATCTTTATGATAATGAGGGCGTGTAGTGATAGATCGATGCCATCCCGTCCAGATATACTAAAGGATTTATTGGATGCCATGTTAATTCCCGTGTAATGCGCTGATAACAGGTTAAACACATTACTCACCTAATGGGATATAATTTACTCTACCGGCTATTACGATTAATATTTAATTCGGATTGTGTATGCATCTCGTCGATGATATCTACGGAGGAGGAACAACTGCAAGTGACGGGATAGAGTGAGTAAGCGATGTGTCTATACAGGCGGGCGAAATGGCTGGACGACGAGGAGATGGTAGCTGAAGCGGTGCTGGTTTACGAATTAACATAATATGTTTGAGATATGTTTTTATCTTGCGATGACATAAATTCTTTCACGTTACCGATATTTTATAAGAATACTTTTAAAGGTTTAAATATCTCATCCAATTGGTTCCAGGATTTTTCGAGAATTGATCTTTATATTCTTATCATCGGGTTCCTTATGTTTCGTCCTACATATTCAGTAATTAACGAGACAAGTTGGTGTAGCTCAAACACGGTTCATTTAACCCTCCGTTAGGCGCAATATTCGCACCGCGAATTCAGGCACAACGCGCCTAATAGGCACACGTAAAATAAATGCACTTGATGCCCATTATTTTTAATTTTACTAACCCCCATGGCGATGTCTAAAGGAAAAACAAAAAAAAAAAAATACATTGCAAAAGATATGTTATTCAGAAAATTCCAAAAACAATTTTCATTTCATTTAGCTGAAGTTTCATAAGCCTGGTTGGTAGACAGCACGTTGTACAGACCATATTTTCATAAGTCAACAAATTACGGAGTGACATTTTTATTTCTTCTTAAACCCATTTCGGTGGTGCAGATTGAGTACTTTGGGAGGTGAAGAGAATGAATTTTCTACAATTTCAAGCACATTTAGAGGTCGGTGGTCTTCACATTTCTTCGATTTAGTTCATCAACTGCCAACTGGTGGACCTACATTTTCAGAACTCTTCTACAGAGCGGTTCCTGTTGATTGCCAAACTAAATTATTTAAGAATTAATAACACCTAGATTCAACATTATAAACACTACGATCATGGCCAGGGCTTAAAGTTTTGGTTCACGCTGTATGTGCGATCCGCAGTATCAACACCGCCCTTGTTGGAAGAAAGTGATTACCTCAAGCTCTCGAGATTCAGAATGGATGGCGTTGTCGTTATGAAGCGAGGACGCGAAAGTCACGTTCCTCTTCACTTGCGGGACATTCCGTCAAGCTAAACATGCTGGTGTATCGTTTCCTTCCTTTGAACGGAACGAATTGTGGGGACAACTTTTTTTTTTATTTTTTAGCGCAGGTCCAACATATGGTAGCTTTCTCGAATCATCGATGCAGTCTATATCGGCAAACCGATTATCGGCAGCCAGTTCCGAGCTTTCAGCTCCGGTTTAGCCATTCTTCTTATTACTTCACTTGGCTTATTGCTGATACAGAAAGCACCTTCTATAGGTTTCTATGCCATACTTGTTCGATTTCGTCAGTATGTGCTACCAAAAATTGACATTTTTCTTGGAAATCTGGCAGCATTTCGTCGATTGTGACGTTCTCCCCAACGCTGTAGCTTGTCTGGCAGTTTTCTAGAAATTTTTTAGACACGTCACGAATTAGAGCAAGACGATCGAATTCCTTTTCATTTTGCCTTGGTAGTAAGGTCGTCAAAACCAAGGCAATGTATCAGAATCTTGCACCGTTTGATATTTATTACCCGGCCAAATCTTTGAACGCCATCGTCTCTTTTTCCCCAAAATTTGGAGGAACTTTAACGATGCCCTCTGAGAGGAAACTCCTGCTAGATGCAACTAACCAACGAAAGCTGACTTTTGTATATGTGATGTCCCTTTCTCTGGAAAATTTGTGTTTGATGGCGCTCCTAAGATGTCGTTAATGAATAAGTTATTTCGACAGTTGACTGCAGTTCTTTTCCTAAAAAAAAAAAACTCGACTCCTGGATTTGGTTCGCATTCATCTTCTACCTTCTCGCCATCTTGCTCTGTTTCTGAATCACCTTCACGTTCTTCCACTTCATCTTCAGAATCAATGTCACTCTCCTCCGCAATATCCTCGTTCACCAAAAGGCTTTTCTTGTCATCTCCCAACTTAGCTATTATTTTGCCAATATGATGTGGATTAGGCAGATGGTAAAATCTCCGGGACATTTTAGCGTAAAAACTCATCCTGTATATGTACAATAGGTACATGTGTTCCGAATCATCTCAAAGCGGCGAAGACCCCGTTTTAACAGGTAGCTCGAGGTAAAATTTTCGCTAGAATGATACAACAACGCTATTCCAACCTGACGCGTTCTGCGATCTCGTCACCTCTATCAACCAAATTATATAGTCCGGAAAATTCATATTCCCATCAAATTCATTCTCGGTCGATTTCACGGCTGTGCGTATATAACGCGCCAACCAAATATAAATCGCGGGGTCCGCGTAATTGAATGAAGTTCAAATTGTGTCCGCCGGGTAATATCAAATTTATAAAATGCTGAATTTAGCGCCGTAGTTGTTGCTCTGGTGAGCAACGTATTTTTGTTGATGATATCTAGTGATCTGGTTCAATATTACCGTAATCAACGTTAAATAAATAAGCTTGCGACCGTTGAAAATCAGCGAAAACCAATGAAAAATAAACTTATCGACTCCAAAGTGCGCAGATACTTTAAATGTGAGGAGATAGTCGTTGCTTCGCATCCTTCACAAAGATTTATGCATGCATCCGTGCAAGATTGATTTAGAGCAAAAAATGAAGTTGATAGACCCCTCTGAGAGACCTTTACCCGGTAATCAAATGATTAACCGATTTCCAGCAGTCGACAACATCTTATTCTCCTATGAAGTTCATTTTCACCTAAATGGTAATTAACGATTACAAAATTGTCGATACTGGTGTGGAAAAAAAAAATTAAAAAGAAACATTAAAAGTCTCTGCATAGCCCGAAAGTCACAGTTTGAGCGACAATGTCAGCATCCGGAATAATTGGATCTTTCGTCTCAAGACGAGAGGCCACGCAATAGCGGTGAATTCTCGGCGTTATGTCGAAATGATTGAAACCTTTTTCACTCTTGCTCTTCAAGAATTTGAAGGATGCAGTCAGTAGACTTGGTTTTAACAGAACGGTGCCACCTGTCATATTTCCAATCTCTTTTTTCCCACTTTTTCCAGAAAAATTGATTTCCCGAAGAGGAAACATTCAGTAGCCCTCCTCAACGCCGAACCTAACTCCTTGTAATTTTTTATGTAGGCATCTTAAAAATCAAGTATACCGCAACCGCTCTCCACCTCTCCAGAACAATATTCCGCAAGAAATCAAAGCCATAACTGCAGACACCTGCCGCCGCGTTATTGCAAATTTTAAAGATCGGCTTCAAGAATGCCAGGACAGAAATGAGACACGTTTAAACAATGTAATTTTCAGACAATGAATTTCCATGAGTTTTTCTATATCTTAAATCAAGGTTAGCTCGGACCTATTGAAGAAGCTGAGAAAGCTAGCCGCACGTTGAGTGCCACGCTTACTCAGGACTACATGTTGATGCAGTTTAAGTGAAATAAGTCGGAGTTTCGGCGTCGATGAAACTTGGATACAGCAGTATCTTCCTTGAAGACGAGGCATAGTCGAAACAGTGGATTACGAAAGGTGATAGCAATTTCTTTTGATGGTCATGGAGTGTTAAACTCTTCAGACTATCCTCGCAGTATTTCCATGTCTAAATAAAAAAAGATTTAGTTTCCAGACAGTGTACCTTCTTAGAAACATTCAGTTTCGTGCTGAACTCTCTTATTCCCTCCTCTCCGTTTATTGCTCACGAATGCTCACCTCCAATTCACGTTTTATGCAAACGATCCTAGCACGAATCGAGATTTTTTCGAAACCGCTGCATCTACTAATTTGCATCTTGATGGCCGCTTGGGCGCATTAAAAGCAATGCGCAACGAGCAAGATAATAGTTCTCAAACTGGTAGTACGAAAATTATCGCATAAGCTACATGCATGCTGGAAAGAATCTCGGCAATAATTCTTTAATTCATTATTACGAAACGCGATCGGTTACAATATGTACAATCGTAATCCACCATATGCCGGCGGTGGTCACGAATATATGCGCCTACTTCTAGCGAAGAACTCGCATAAACCGAGAAAAAAGGCAATGGTAGTGATTTGTCTCTAGCGACTTTCGAAACGGTATGGGCGAAAAACCGATTATTATTTGAGTTGATGTGAAGTGAAAAGTTCGAAATTATGGAACGTAATGAATAGATACTAAACGGGCTAGGTAGTATTTATAGGATTCCTTCTGATGAAATTTATTGACGCGGTGGTGCTTATTCTACGATATTCAGAAGGGTTAGCATTAAAAGTAAACGTTTAAGTAAGCTATAAATAAGGGGCCGGAGCGTGCACATATACGTTCAATTACGGTAATCCTCGTACAGTCTAGCTTAATGACAAGTATGGTTAATACATGCCGTTCTCTATAGTCTTTAATTTTTTGTCATGAAAAGTAGAAATCGTGATTGTTTGAAATTTTTACAACGTTATCCAGGAAATAATTCTCCTGTGATTTTCAGATAATAGCTGATGTTTTGAGTGTAGGCAGACGAAAAGCCATTCGATTTAATGCGAGAATATCTGGGCTAGCGTTTAATTATTATAGCTTTTTGGGGGCATGTAAGTGTTCTATAATTTAGATAAACCACTTCGTAGTTACCAGAAGCCAAATTTTAAATGATTTTATTATATTGAAGTCATTCAGGAATTGTTAACTTAACAGTCCTGCATTGGCTCTGCGCGATATTACAACTACTGTAATGTTATTAAAAACGACGAGGTTAGCTATCTCAGCGCCGTAGTCACTTCTTCTTTACTAAGTTCACATTGTACACCTATCGGGTATGAGGGCCCATCTGTTGGTAGGAAGCCCGATCCTTAGGGAAAGAATCCTGTTTTCAACCGAATATATCTGGTTATTCAAAAGTGCATTTGGTCATTTAATTTTTCGTTTTCCGTTTTGAAACTATCCTCAAACAAATTTTAGTAAATTTCTGACATTTGTAAAAATTTCGAAAATTTCTTTAAATTAATCTATGAAAAACATTACTCTTTCGCTAGGGATCGGGGCCTCTACCAACAGATGGACCCTCATACCCGATAGGTGTACAATGTGAACTTAGTAAAAAAGAAGTGACTACGGCGCTGATTACAATACATATGACATGATTCAACACTGACGTTCTAATATGGAAAGTTTCTGAAAATTATATAAATTTCCATAAACTTGTGCATGAGTAGTTTTACATCATTATGTACGAAACATCGTTGTTTTGCATTGACCATTAAACGTTTTGTACCAGTCATTTCGGAGATATGAACCGATTCAGATAAAAATAGAGAAAATGTTGATTTTTATGCCATTTTGTATGTTCACTACTTGCTGGTACAAAATATTAACGCAGAAAAAATATAAAAATTCGGTAGTGGGAGAGCTAGAGACATGCATCCCTTCGTATCTCATGCTTTTCTATAATGTTTCCCTTATATATCGCAAAGTAAATTAAACGACACATAGTTCATACATACATATCATTATTAAATATAAAAACAATAGCAGTAGTAGTAGTCAAGCAGAAAGATATTGTTGACAAACAATGAAGTTGTGCCTTGAAATTTATGAGTTTTAAAATTAGATTTACTATAATTCTTCTAGTTGTGTTTACAATGAAAGCCCGAGTCCAGTTCAGAAACGTCGACTAACTTCCTATAAAATGTTGATTCCGGTTTTACCAAGAGTAGCCGCACTCCGATGCTTTTAATGCAACATATTGTATATTTTAATGGATTTTAATAAACAATAAAGTGGCATTATCACAAAATCCCATCCTCAAACAAAACTTTCATTTGCCGAAAGAGTGTCTAGGGATATTCCCGGTTTCACGACCCCCAATTTTAGTAAATTTCTAACATTTGTAAAAATTTCGAAAATTTCTTTAAATTAATCTATCAAGAACATTACACTTACCTATTCCAACATTTTAAACTTCCATTCATAGCAGCATCGTTAACACTTCTAACTAGCAAATTTCGCGAAATACTCTGTATATATTTGACCTTCTGCAGGAGTTTTAATTCTTCAATGTTCTTTCCTTTGATTCATTGCTGCAAAAGTTCTAATTTCTAATTATTATTATTACTATTATCGTTAATGTGCCCGTAATATAGATCCCTGAGGAACTCCAATTGAAACATCGTAAGAATTTGCCCGGATGTAGAACCAACCTTTCCATTTTTTTAGTCATTTTTGGTGAGATAATCTATCTGATCGAGAATTCTTCTTCAGTGTATTGAAGAATAATACATAAGTACGTAAATTTAGGAACTTGCATCCCCTCCGTTGATGTATTAATATACGTGGCGTAAAGCAGAGCTCACATACGACGAAATTATGAGTTATACACGAAGTAATTTAGGTAGTTACACGCTTTTACGCGCGCGTAACGGGCGGAGGGTTCCGCGGGGGACGCGAACATAAAAATCCTTTTTGTAATTTTTTTTCGGTCCGTATCAGAATAGGAATAATTTAAGAGCTGTTTACATATGCAGTTGTTCGTTGAATCTAACGCGCGAAAATATAGATATATATCCAATGCATATTCTCCCCCAATATATGTACAGTACGTATAATCTCCGTACCTGGTGTATACGAGCGGCGGACTACATATGCATCGATGTAACATGAATGCATAAATCTCCGGATGCATCTGGAAAAATACACAAACAAAAGCGCGTACCTGTACATATGTAAAACGTAATACCGTATATATAGTGCATGCATGTAGTCGATGTGTGTGATAAAAAATGGAACACGTATCATCGCCCCGCATAACCTCCTCTACGGCTGGAGTACAGGCTAGGCACGGCTAGCGATGGTACCACCTCCCATATCCATATCCATATTTGCCCTCTTTATCCGCCTCTATACCTAACGCACGTGCACGTAACTAGGGGGACGTTGTTACGTGCATCAGCGCGAGGGATATATGCACGAGGAACAAAAAAAGTCACCGACACTCGCATGCTCGCAAAAAGCGTCGCGAATCCCGCGAAAAAAAGCTGCGCGCTTCATTATCAAAGTGTCGAACTGTATTGAACATGTATGATTCATGTTTTGAAACGACAACTTGAATGCAAAAATATGCACTCGCGTCTCTGGTGTCATAAACAGGACATATATTGCACTATACATTATTAATAGAGGATGAAATATGTATCAAAGGAATGAATGCGACGGCTGCCTCCTTTCTCCATTCTGTCGAGGCGGCGGTGGTACTTCGCTCGCCTGACGTGTCCCCCCTTCTTGTTGTCCCTGATGCGAAACGATACGGGTTGTTACGCTGTATGTAGCCCCGAGCTGCCATTTTCTTTGCACAAAAGCACCTGTTTATCTTAGGAAGCATGCGAACGCGCACTACGTAGAAGCTATACGCTAAAGGAGTTTATAACATTTATACATTTGTATACGGACGCGATCTTATGAAAGTTTTCTTAATGTAAAAGAAGAAAGAATCGTTTGTACCGTAGCTAGATTATTATTAGTGTTGTTTTTATTACTCTTTACTTCCTACTTCATCAACATAAAAGATATAGTAAAAAAATATACTGTATGTTATTAACGCCACGAGGAATAACGTTCAGCCATTTGCGCTTCGGCAACACTGTTATTAGGCTAAAGCTTTTCTGACGCCTTCTTGCCTGGCGCAACTTTCTTTGTCCCCTAGCTTTCATTAAATGAATAATTAAATAAGTAACAATATTCTTCTACCCGTACTTGATGCAACTTCTTGCTATAAACAGATAGAAAATACTTTTGTTTTATTCTTTTCTTCGAACCCGACACCTAAAAACAGTTCGAAACCGTTCGAGAACTATAAATCGCTAGTAGTCGTACGCTTGTTCATCGATTCTAGTTCTAATATAGGGCCTTTTTGTACAACTATGGCAAAAAGCAAAATGATTAGAATCCAAGTATTTGCGACAATTGAGCTGTGTTAGTTATGAAAACAAATTAACTGCAGGTGAAGACCTTGTACCAAGTTTTTTGATCAGAGATGCTCGCTTTGTGTTAAACAAACCTATTGCCAAAATTATTAATTTGGCAGTTAGTACATCTACCTTCCCGGAGAGATGAAAACGAGCAAGAATTGTTCCCGTTTTTTTCCGGTCTATTTTAAATAATTTCTCTAAAGTTGTTTTTTATAACGGTTTTCAGTCATTTAATTTTGTATCTACAAGTGGTGTTCCGCAGGGCTCAAATCTTGGTCCTCTCCTTTTTAATTTATTTATAAATGATCTCTTGCAATCGCTTACTTGTCCTTTTCTGGCGTATGCGGATGATTTGAATGATATGGCGTATGAGGAAGATTAAACTATTTTGTGCTCTGCAACGTAATATTGATCCCCTCGTTAGCTGGACAGTGAGCAATAGCCTGCTGCTCAATACCGCCAAATGTCCTTTACAGGGAAAACCAAACCATACCAATATATTTACACAATTAACAACCAAACTCTGTCCAAAATTAATGTGATAAAAAATTTAGGCGTAATTTTTGATCCAACTTTATCCTTCTCTAACCATATAGAAGTTATTTATACCGCCAGTACTACCTACCCTTCATGCATTTTTCGACTCTACCTCTGGATAACAATCGAACACAACATCATCAACAACAACATATAAAATATAGATATTAGAAATAGGGGAGCATGCGTTTTTTTTTTTTTTATTAGGGAACCGAATATTAGGGCGGACGGCACAAAACCCGCAGAAAAATACGCAAGAGCACATGTAAAATTTAATAAAATGGATTTTTTGGGACGAATAAAACGTTGCTGAATCCGTAAATCAACGTATACGCGGAACACGTAATGAGCCTCATAAATTGCTTTTATGATATAGGGCTAAACAAAAAAGAACTCGTTGCAAGCAGATATAAATGTATATTAGCTCGTGACATTTTAAGAAGACGCTGAAATAAATATTTTAGAATGCAGATGAAAATATAGGGAATTTAATTTGATTTACTTTCTCTGCCTGAAGATTCCTTAACATAAAGATACAAAAATCATACCAAAAAGTAAGAAACAATGGGAAATTTTTCACTTCGAATTTTCCTCGAGAAAAAAGGATATTTGAAGTACGACGTGCTACCAGAGAAAGAGACGTTAGGCAACGTTAGATAAAGTTGGAGATGCAAAAAAGTGGATGTACGTATGGTGTGAAGCCACCAACGACTAGGAAACCAGCAAAAACGAAGGAAGGAGGAAACTGCTCGGGACAAGTTTCAGTTTTTGGGATTCACTATGGAATAGTAAGAAAGGTAGTAACATTACCGCGTCAACCTGCGAATTTTTAAAAAGATCTATCAATCAACTGTGCGTTTTGAACACATAGCGAATAGTTAATTAGTTTAATGTAGTAGAATGAAATAGAATTAAAAAATTCAAGAACAAATAGTTGAAAGGTTGTAGTGTTATTTATTTTTATTTACTTACTGTGCGGAATATGACTGGGAATGCACTGATATGAATGAGATTTAAAATGATTATTTTCGTAAAATTGTTGAAGCAGTGACGACACAGATAGAGCGTCTAAAAAAGGCAATTTTGTGAAAAAAAAAAACGGAAATTTCACGTGAAGGTATTCGTTGGATGAAGCTTTACGATTTTGGTAAAGGCTTAAAGCAACAGCATTGTCTCGAATCGCCTCATTCAACCTTTGGTAATGAATCACCATCAGAAAAGACTGTTCCCAACCGATTTGCAGAATTTCATCCTGATCGTGCCTCCGTTAGTGATGAATTTCGTGAAGGTCGACCAGAATCGGTTGTTATTCCAAGAGCATCGATGCTGACCGCAACATGGTTGAAGAGGATAGGCACGTAGCTTACTGTGAGATAGAAATATCCTCGGGCATGTAGAAGACTGCATTTGCATGGTGATAAGGATGGATTCCGCATAATTTCACCCGAGCACAGAAGAGGTTCGTATCATTTGATGCAAAGAAATGCTCAGAAAAAGAAGAAAACCGGGAGAATCCGAACGCAGGTAAAAAATGTAAAAGCACCCAACAGGAAATAAGGGCTGGGTCTGAATTTTGAGGGAATAAACGTATCCGTCGTATCAACAAATGAAAAATAATTTAATTGAATACGATAGAAAAGAAACATTCAACCGTAACATTCGAAGAGCATCAGCTGAGCCTAAACATCTGGCTGCTTCCATCACCGACTGCAAGAGAATCACGACACTTCAAACAAGAGTAGGAAAACTAGCGAGCAAACGACAGGAGGGGGAGATGGATCTTATGCATTACGCAAAACACGGGTTCGATAAGAAGAAGACGGACATTTACAAGGCGAACGCGGAAGAAAAGAAGTGCAGCGAGAAAGAGACGACGCATTCCGTTCCTAAAAAATCAATAGGAGCCGGCCTACAGCGCGCGTAAGTGCCTTGCGAAGCAAGTGTAAAGACGTTGGCACGCGGCGCCGCTTTGTTACTGACCTGCCTCTCTCGCAGTCTCGACGCTAGCGTCACAAACGTACCGGCGCCTCAGGACAACTTTGCTACTACACCGACGTCGTCGACGACGACGACATAGGCGAGACGCGTTCTTCCTCTCAGGAGTACCGTCGCAGCCGCCACCACACTCTACGCTCTCTACTCCTCTCTTTTACTCGCTTTGATGTCGCGGAGATTAGAGGAAACATCTGCTAGCGGTGGTACTACATCGCACACCGTCGTAATTCACGGCTCGTTTTACCGAATCGTGTTTAAGAAATGCCTTTTACGCCAGTTATTGACGGAGAGGTACGACGTTGCCAAATTTTTTATACGCGAGATTTAACCCCTATTCAGGATATTTTTTTTCATGGTTAAAATTTTAAAATTCTTTATCATCCATGATAAAAGCTAAAGATAAAAAATTGCCCGAAAATTAACTTCACTTTGCATGAATCAAAATCGTTTTAAAGTAGACGCCAAGTATAAAATCCTTCCGAAAGATTGTGCTTATTTACAAAGTAATACAGAAAATAAAGTAAATAAATTTTGGGGAACTCTGTAATTGTGGAATAGGTAATCGTAGTACTAAACATATTGATTTAAAATATTTTCGTCAAACGAAACGCTTCCGGTTAAACCGGAAGTGGTTATCACGTCGTGGATACTGTAACATTTTGCAGTTTTATTCGTTAATATCATCGCAAAGGTACAACTCAAAATTGCTTCACCGTCGTTTTCCACCTTTTCATGTCAAAAATTCTTCTTTTTTCACTGAGCCTGGTTCTATATCTCGGCAATTAAAATACAGCAAACAATTTCTGTACCGATTACCCCCATTAATATACATTCATACGCTTCCCCAACACGAAGATTTTTGATTTGTCTACGGTTTCGCCGTTGACGATTGCGCGAATGCGAAAGTTCAAGAATATATGCATACGCGCGTCTGTATAATAATGCATGTTCTACGTTTATACGAGCTCTCCCTCTACATGTTATTATCCGCAACCCGCGTATAGAGAAGACAAGAACGAAAGGAGACGGGCAAGACATTCGCGTCGAATGCACTCGGCTGCGACCAATTTATCTCGCAGAAGGCTCGCTCGTCTGGAGTAATGTCTCTAATTTTAAAGTTTGCATAAGGCGTAGACGGAGTAAAACACTAATAACTATCCATCAAAGTCTTAACGTGCGTTCGCCGCTGAAGATGCTGTTGCAAGTTGATTTATCCGCGCGACGGTCTCGATGTACGCGAAGATATTTCGGCGCAATACACCATAATATCGCTGCACCCATACGAGTGTAATTATGAGATTACGAAAAATCCCAAAGTGGTCTCGCCCGATAGCTATTTGTTATGTCGATACGAGTGATCGTATCGAAGTAGGTGGTTCTGCTGATTGAATAGTCGATATATGCAGGTTACAGCATGATGTGGTTCCATTAAAAGCAGATGTGCAGTCAAAAAATGGTCTGGACACATAGATTTTGTTGTTAGTTCAACGTAGCCCTGTACTTTCATTCTCAACCCGAATCATCCGGAATTTTCACTTCTACCCTAAATAAAAAGAAAAGAAAAGCAAGTTTTTCGAAAGAAAAGAGAAATTAAGTGAAATTTAATTGGTAAAACAAAAGCCAAAGAAACTTTTAATAATCGTTAAAAAAAAGAAAAAAAACAAATGCGAAGCGGCAACTGAGCCCTATTTCTCCTAGGAACCAGTTTGAAGAATAGCATCGTATGTATAAGATATGGTATCGTCTTTCTTCTGTGCTTCATTGGTTGCTAATCTTTTCTATATTTTTCCCGCGTTTTAACGCCTCAAAAGCATCCCCTCCCTTGAACGTAGTGCAGGCGTTTTCGCCGGTCGTTGTCAATGCAAAATAAAACGGCAAAACGGGAACGTATGTACAGGGCGCGAAACCGGTGCATGTAACGCAAGGAGTGCACGAAGGCGGTACCGCGAGAGCGTATAATTTCAGACTTAATTGATGGCATTTTAAAGTTAGACCGTAAACGAGGCCCTAAATCATCACCACCATGTAGCAAATGTTAAGGTGGCAACATCGGTAAAGTTTATAAGTGATGTATGTGCATTGTAAATTATCCTCCCCGTGTTCCCTTCCCAGCTGTTTCCCCTCGCCACCTAAACCCCATCCTCCCTTCGCATTAGCGGTGGCGCAACCGCTTTCGAAACAATAAGATGCAGTGTACGGCATTAGCGATATCCATTATCTTAGAAGGGATATTATAAATGCTTGCTAACAACTTTCTAGAATGAATCTTGCTACCAACTAAAACTTTCAATAGCGTTTCGGGGTTGCGAACAAAACCGCTCGGAATAAGGGGCGTAGAAAGAGATAAAAGTAGGATAGCTCGTGCGGGAAAGGTGAATCACAATGTTACCAACGAAAGGTAGAAGCTAATAGCTATACCGTATTCCATAAGCGGATAGAGGAAGAAGAGAAACGAGGCAGGCCAGGCGCTGGGTTGGTAATATTGGGCATCGTAGGAAGAGGAATTTCCAGACGGAAAATTTAATATAATGCAATATTTAATATAATATATAGAGAAATATTCCCGAAGAGCTCTCTCCAGAGAAATTAATTTCTCAGTAATCCAAGACGGGCAGTAATTAAGCAGCGGCTGAGAACAGGAACGGGGGAGGGAGGCAGGGGCGGGGTAAGAGCGCTGCGAAGACGAGCAGACGTTATAGGAGCAGCTGGTTGGCTGATGCAATGATCAGGCGAAAGAAGGGCGCAAGACGAAGAGGAAATCCGGTTGGAATCTCAACGATCTATCATTGCGTTTTATACCCAATATCCCTCGGTATCGCTCAATTAAAACCGATTCTAATTCCGTGCGGGTAGTGGAGGAAACTCTAGCCTGGCATCCCCTTATCTCCGATCTGCTCTCCTTTCCTGCAAAGTTCTTGAAGCCGGCAACTGCTTTCAGATTAATTTTGTTGTCCAATTTCCAATTCTCGTTTATATTTATAGATATCTTCATATAAGGATCTTAGGAAGTGTTGACATTTTTCCAAGCCCATCTTGTAAAGTAATCTAGAGTGTACAAGATCTGATACTACAAATAATTATGTTATTTGTAATTCTTCGAGGAAACTAGGCAATATTTACTGATTTTTAGAGATGCAATTAAAAGAATGAATTTCAAATTAAACCACTTTCCACTTGCTCATCAAAGATTTTTGAAAAATTAATCAAAAATAAAATTGTTTATTACCTTTCGTTGTCTTTGGTATCTCCCAAGTTTCTTAGTTCATGATTGCAGAATTACCTTACTTCGCCCATTAACCATGATCTATAACTTAGCACTTACCACAGCTATATTTCCAGATCTTTGGAAGTCTACCAAAGAATGCCTATTTCTATTCGCAGTAGTTTTGCCATGAGGTCTTGGAAACAATTCTTTACTATTCACAATCAGCATGGTTTCGTTGAGAAAAGATCAAGTGTCTTAAATCTAGCCTTCTTCACGCAATGTACTGTCAACACCCTTGATGCTTGCTGACAAATTGAAAAAGATCATTGAAAAATTTGAAAAAAAAAAATTTTTTGGCAGAAACTCCTCGTTGCAAATCAACTGAATTTTAAATTGTTGAAAGCTTGCAGTTATAATCATTTTAAATTTTGCCCATGGATATAATTCAAAGATTGTTGCAATAACAGTTATTCTAAAAGGTATATATATCTATACTTTGATCTTTCAAGAACCTTCTCAGTGAAACCGTTTTTCTCGTCTTTGACGATAGAACCGTTACACCTTTTTGAATGTAGAAATTCTACGTGAAGAGATGTCGGAGGCATCCTTTTTCTTACTCGGTTGAACCCAGCATCTGTATAACTATAATTCAGTAACAACAATAGCAATTGCTACGCTTATATAACAATTAACAATTTACAGCAGCTGTGTTAATTAAAGCTAAAGTTAAGTTACCATCAACACCGCTGTTCAAATATTCTACTTTCTACAAACCTAAGGCACAATTCAAAAATAACGATATCAGATCTAAACATATCGTCGCTGACGATAAACATGGACAACAGCTTCAATCTCATACGACCATGATCTGGCATCCATTTTCTGCGCAGCAACCCTCGCCGGACAATCCAATTAACACACCCCATCTCTGGTAAGGGTTCCCTCTACATGCGCGTTGGAACAAAACCTTTATTACACTAATTAAAAGATCTATGAAACCAGGAAAATTTTTTAGGGTCGTACAGCATCGTATCGCCACCCTCCAACATTACCAGACAATAAAAACCTTGCTACGTCTCGTAATATAGGAGCTAGACATGAGAGTGTAAATCTTTATTTAGATAGGGAGGGAAGCGAATGTGAGAACACTTATTAATTACCGTTATATCGGATGTTCTTATATCTATAAAAAAAATTTAATGGGGAGTGCCGCAGGATTACGTATTTGGACCGGTGTATAAATTGGCGTAGCTAATGTTGATTTTCTTTGTTTCAGGTGAGTTTTTCCAGTCTTAGAAGTCATCTGTATATCTACAGATAATCAGTATGGAAGGCTCTGTAATAATTGACGTGAAACCGGTGAGATATCATTAACTTTTCTTAAAAGATTTAAATTGCCTACTAGCGTATGTAAAGCCACGTCATCATCGACTATAAATAATTCCAAAACGGAAAAAAAAGTTTCCCAATTACCGATTCCACCTGGAAACAAAGAACAAGCAATCGTTCCGACACAGCCAACTAATTTCCGAATATAACGCAGTCATCAGAGGCGCAAGCACCTCTCTTCCGCCAACTCGATGTTTTATTCAAGCGCAAAAGGAAAATTAACCGTCAATTGTTTGAAAAATACATTCGAATGATGCACATTCATTTGTTAGTTAGTGCCGTCGTAGGCGGCCGCGGCGGAGCGTCCGTTTCGATGGACGGCGGGTCGTGCCTGAATAAAAGAATAATGCATTTTAATTAATTTGAGTGTTAAATTGAATTCGTTGTAAATTGTATAAATTTGTGCTCTATTAAAATTCATTAGCCATAATTTGAGATGGAATAATTGTCATTATACTTGCTAAGCGCTCATATTTTCAACAGTTGCAGCAGCGTTCTTTGTTAGGATGACGTTGGTAAAAGAACATATTTCCATATTGAGTTTCCATTTGTTTTTATTTGAATAAATATATTAAGTGAATATTTATTTTGAATGGATTTAAAAATTTACAAACAAAATCATATCACTAATTGTTGATAAAATTGAAAAACATAGTGAGTACAAAAGCAAAAAGAAGGATTTCTAATGTTTAACAATTTTCAATTTAATAATATACAGGATAATCTAAAAAGGGCACAATTTGTGCAACAGCGACTCCGTAATTAAAGCCTATTGTTTAAGAATGCGCACCCAAGTCTACTATTAGTTGAGCGGAAATGTAGTTTGGGCAAATATCTGAGTTTTTCAAGTAGCAATATTTGCTATCGCTGCTCTTAAGCGAACGCGTCAGACAAAACTTTCTCTGACAACCAGGCCGAACTAGGAGCTCTTGAAGCGATTATGATTATTACTTCCTCGAGAGTAACTAACTGCAGAGGCAATCTTAACATTCTGGGTAGAAATAATAAGATTGTCCTCATCGAGAAAATCGTTAGGCAAGTGCCTTTCACCATTACTGTTTATAGCGGTTCTTGATTGGGCAATGAAGGAAACAAAGATCAGGAATAGATTGGAGTGCAGTTGGGAATTTAATGCAAGAAAAAGCAAACCATAAACTAGCCACTCAAAACTAGTCGGATTAAAAATAAATGCAAAGGAAATAAAGGTATTTACCACAGATATAATGAAAGATGAGAAACTTCACCTAGAAGAAATTCTACTTCCTCGATTGCTTGGTAAGCCCACAAGGAGATACCAAAAAACACATTACTAGAAGAACAGGTCTTATCCAAAACGCTTTTAATTTCCCCAAGGAAAATCTGAACATCATCAAGTGTTAGCAGAAAGACAAAAATTAAGATTATTTGAATGTTATGTTGAAAGTGTACTACTCTACGCATGTAAAACGAGGAAAGGAAATAGAAACATTTATAGACAAATATAATTAAAAAATAAACAATGAAACGCTAGGGAAAATAACAGATGTAGAAAAGATAGAAAACTACAGTGAGGAAAATATGGAAATGGATAAGACACACACTAAGAAAACCAACAGTAACTGCAGTGAAGATAAGAAAATCGTTAGGCACAGACGAAAATGGAGATCACTAATCAACACAATGGGACAGAACTTCGTAGCCTATGCATATGACTAAAATCACACCACAAAATGGCGATACCCACCGTCAGGTGCCATTTGCTCTTCAATTGAGCTATATGATCATCTGGAAAGCAGGACGCACTGTCACTGGTACCAGGGAGGTAGCAGATGCCTTTGCTGAAACGAAGCTTATCTTGGTCTAGAATTTTTAGTTGGCAAATCTTGCAAAACTTTGACGTTACTCACTGGGCCGAACAAGAGAAATCTTGCAAGCCCGATCTTCTGATCTAATTCAGCACTAAATGAGAGCATTTGTGCTACCGAGCAGAAATAAACTCGGGACACTACGTCCACACAGAATAGGGCTCGCTTAAAAGAAGGAATGGCATTGACGGTTCGCGCGAGAGGAAACCGTTGAGCACATATTTCGTCACTGTCCTACCTCCTGCAGAATCGGATTTTCGCTGCTGTTTTTGTAACGCCTCAGCCTCTAAGTGAACTTCAGGAATTCGCCAGAAATTCTTAGACTCGCCAGAGAGTAAAAATAAAATACAATAGATCTTATCGGTTGATGTAGATAGGCAGACTAAATCACTTACTTCGCAATTGTAACATCTTAAGCATTACACGCAAGTTCTCATAAATAAGCTGCGAAAATCGGAATCTTAATACATAAATGGGATCTTCAAATTACGAGCACATATGCATGCATTTAAATCTGGCGCAATTTTATCACCATCTAATCTCCAAGCTTCTTTGCCTTGTTAGGCAATGCCCCGATCGCACGTCTCGTTTTCCTCGGCTCCCTTCGGGAGCCCGTTCCACAATTTGCAAAATAGGAAAGCCGTGCCATACAAAGCGCCGCTCCGGTACCGCCGCCACCTCCACCCTCTCTCTCCCTCACAGAATCCGCATTTCACTTAATTGGTAACCTGCATACTCAGGACCGGGTGAATATTATACGACGAGCTCACATGTGCACACATGACTACTGCATGCAACGAACGTATCAGATTGTATAATTAAACGACTAATTAATTAACGAGTTGCAGTATTATCGGTTAAAACTACTTTAGGAGCGTTATATAATACGATAATGCCGTATCCGGCGCTGCTGCAACGACGGAGGCGAATGACTACCGTACATGGGATACATCATAGGTGATTATTTGTTTAAAAAGCTTTTTTTCGTTCTATTTTTTAATACTTTTCGAAATATTCGAGCAACTAATTGATTAATAAGAATAATGAACTTGGGTTTAAATCATCATCGATGTCGTCCTTTCTATTTATGCGAATATCAAGCGTATCGGTCATTATTTCGTTGTGTATGCTCCCGTTTATGCTCTCTTCTCTCCCAAGAACTTTTAACTCCATTACCGTAACGAAAATAATATTATTCGACGGCGAAAACGGCAAGAATAAAAAGAATCGCACAGCGTTGCCACCACCACCGCTGCGAATTTATGCGAATTGCCCAAAACAAACTTTCCGAAGCTTTGCTGCGCGCCGTAAAGTTCCGATGCAATTTAAATCAAACTTAAACTAAGAATTATTACTATATACATTTAGATATGTACAGAGTGCTTCCACGTACGGCGTATACATACGTACATACATATATAAAGTTATGTGTATTGATTTTTGTTGCCGAAACTGCGAAAGGAAATATATCTTGTTATTAGAATTTATCGATTGTGCCCGTATATACACTGTTATATGTGCGACTTTATCGAATTTTAGCTGTGAAAATTCATTCCTTGCGAAGATAATGAAATAGTTGGCTGTAAATAAGGAAAGTAGGAACTGAATGGAGAAAATTACGTTAAATGTTTTTAGAATCCTAAAAAATTGAGATATATATGTAAGAGCTAAGGTAAAGGATATAAAAAGCAAGGAGCGTAATCAGCTCAAATACAGGAGTTAGAATAGTTGGAGGCTTCTACTTTTAAACCTTGGTATTAGCCTATGATCTTCTTCCTTCATCCGGTATTTCTTTACCAGATGAAGGAGCCTACTGAAATGTGGGCGACGTGTGCAATTCTTCTTGGCATAAACAACATGTAAGATTTGCTCTTACATGATCTGCCAAAAATTCTACCTTCTAGTAACAAAGGTCCCCTTTGCTGATGATGATGAAGCACTATTTTTGCTTTGCCTTTGGCACTTTCCCACTACAATACCATTTGATTATTCTCCCATGTCTTATTTACTTGTTTTCTGTGGCTCGTTTGGAGAGCACGTCCGAAGCTTCTTTGGTCGACTTATCTGCCTCTTAATTTCCTTGGATTCCTTGCAGGCTTGGAATCCACCTCAAAGTAACGTGATTATTGCATCCCAATTGCCTTATATTCGTATATATAAGCCTTATATAATAATAGTTGCGCCTCATATCTATTTCTCGAGGTTTTTTTTATGAAGTATTAGGTTCAAAGCAGTAATCCCTGCTTGAAGAATGTTGATGTGGTGTTCCGCAGCCATTTCTATGTGGTAATTAGGACCGCTGATGCCTATACCTGATCCTAATCTTTCTATTCTCGAGCCGACCTAGGATGCCTCCTTTACATTGAGGCTCACCGAATATCCACTCGGTGCGACTTACAATGATCACCTTGTAAGGCCAGTCGAAATTGTATTGCATAGGGATCGTACCAAATAGTTTATGTTAAGTTCTTTAAGTATTTTAAGATATCCTCTTAGATCACTATGCTTTAGCGCCTTAATTCTACTACGAGTGAGGGCGAATCAAGAAGCTTGCTTCTGAAGCGACGTTATTCCCAGTAGAGCTTGTGGGACATGTACATTATTCCTGTAATGTTGAGACATACAAGTCCCGGGATGTGTTGATGACGCTGTTTTACACCGTCTTTTGACCACCAAACCAAGGTGAAGAATATAGGTAATCGTCGGTCTGAGGTGATGGTTTGTTTCTGTAAGCCAAGGGTGTGGAAGCTACATTAAGAAAACATTACAAAATGAGCTCGAAATGACAAAGATTAAGATGGGCTATGTAAACTTTAAGATATTCCAAATCATGGAAAACCAAGTACGAGGGATCACTAAAGGCTCTCAAATCCTAATTTGGTCGTAATAAGAGTTTTAAGATTGGGAAGGACTTCTGGATTTGGATTTGAACAGTAAGATAGAGGATATGAAAAATTAAACATTTTGCCAAAAACAAATTTTCTTTGAAAAATCAATTGCTGGATTTAATAGCCTATTCAAGATTAGATAACAGATAGGAATTAAGTCAGGTTACAGTGGGCTCCAAGCCACCGAGGACTCGATAACAACTAAAGGCGAATATGTTAGACAAAGAAGCAGCAAATCGCTGGTTCAAATCCTTTCTGTGATCTACAAAAGAGACACCTAAAACTGGAAACTGTAAAGATTGAGGAAATTCAAAAGAGAGATCGCGAAAACAGTGCTAACTTGTGAAAATGTAATGACGATGTAGCCGACTTTGGCGTTGAAAAAAAAATTTTTGAAGTATATGCCGCCAGATGGAATTAGTATAAAATTATAAAGTCCGCTCTCTGGCAATTATGATTAATTTAACACAAATGGGGATCATCAAGAGATTAGGTATATCTTCAGCGCATCATTGCCTCTACTGTTTCTAACATAGGTTATCTCTGGTGATCATTATTCGTCTGATTTAGGAACGATTACCAATGGGCGATTTCCAAAATACGTAAAACAGGAGGTTTCCAAAATAGCTCAACAGGTTATTGAATCCACGTGACACGTTAGTACAAAATATGAAAATTCTGAATGAGATTCTCCGTTCGATTTCTGCTATTGTGGCTTTACATCATTCCCAAAGTTGTAACAGATCAACATCATTCCATCATATCGTACCTCTATTCTGGCTTGAATAATAATCCGGTGTTTGGTTCGGGTAAGCTACGATCACGCCTTTCCATGTTCTCATCATCAACGGAGAATAACGACCGCCGGTTTTGTCCCGCGAAATGGGCAGCGGGACGTTAAGCGCGCGCAGTATGCCGTCGCGAGCAAAAGGCAAAAACGGCAATTAAAATTATAAGCACACAAGTGTTCAGAGAAATCCGACAACAATCGTAAAATTGATTTCATTGGTTCTCCGCGCCATCGATACACAAATTCCACCTCGCATACCCTAGATGCAATCTCCCGTAGTCGTTGCGTTCAGCTATTAACAGGAGGGCTAATATTTATGACTGATTTAATCTTTAATGTATTATATGGTCTTAAAATTTAATAGTTTCGGTCGTTTATCTCTCGCAACGCAAAAATATATTTAATATCGCTAAGTACTCCTCGCCTTGAATTTATTTCGCGCTCGCTCGCTTGACTGACTATATATGTAAGGTATAGACGCGAATGTAAGCGTTTCTTTAAGCGGAGCCTGCGCACTTAGTTATGTAATTAATTTTAGATGTCGTTGTTAATTGCGTCCGATAACTGCTCATAATTAACGACAAGTATTTGTCACTAGATATCGCGAGATCGCTTATGTACCGGTACGACGGTCGTTTCAGACCGACGGGGCAGGATTTTATATGAGAATGGATATTACTTTATGCGAACATATCGCAATAAAAATAATTAAAATCATATGTCGCGCCGATCGATCGATTGGTTCTTTTTTCTAGTATTCCCATCGGAAAAAATCGGCTGTTAACCTGGAAAAGGTTTTCTATGAACTCTCCTTGGTGGAACGTTGCTATCGAGCAGCGAACTGTGAAGCAAAAACCCTAATGTTTATTTACTCACGGAAAATTTATTGCTGGTAGACGGTATTAAATACACACACATATATATCTTTTATTTTACAGCAAGCTGGTTCAAGTTATAAACAGTAAAACCATTAACGCCTCTGTAAAAAGTCGCTTGTTTATTATTTATAAATGGCGGTGCAAGATGTTTATGGTGATCTATCCCAAGATGGTATGAAATATTTTGCTTTAACAAACGAAACTAAAAACAAAATGCAATTTTATTGTATGTACAGGTAAAAAAGACAAAAATAAATAAATAAAAAGTTATTCTGGCCTAATATAACATACCGAACATTATATTTTTTTTTCATCGAAAAAACCTCCTTTGTAACAGCAAAGCACCGCCCGAACTATTCTAGGCATTCTTTCGATAAGTTTTGTTAAAACGGATTGTGGAATATTAATCCATTCGTGTTGCAGAATATTCCGTAAATGTTCTTGTAAAGTTGGGCATATTTTTCGGATCCTCCTGTCCAGTTTATCCCACAACAACTCTATCGGGGTCAAATCTGGGCTTTGTGGGGACCACGTCATTACTTGCAGGGTGTGCTGTTCTCCTTTAGATTGTTCTTACACACTAACGCAGTGTGTTTTGGGTCGTTGTTATGCATGAATGTAAAGTTACCTGATGGCACTGCATGATTCTGGAGTATTGCAAAAAATTTTCCTTCCTCATTACACCCTGTACTCTGCATCTCCCGTCCCAGCAAAGGAGAAACATCCCCACACTAACACAGAACTACGCCCTTGCTTCACTGTAGACACAATGCAGTTCGGGATCACCTTTCGGCTTTCGATCTTCGGACATAAACTTGTCGATTTTGCCCAAAAACCTCAAACTTTGACTCGTCACTCCAAAGCACGTGTTTCCAATCATCGAACGACCAATCTAGATGAGAACGGGCCCACTGTAGCCGGTTTGCTCTGTTGCCCCGACGTAATAAGGGTTTTCGAATGGCAATGCGTCCATGAAGGTCCGCTTGTTGTAGTCGACGTTTTACCGTACTCGCCGAAAATTGTTCTTCACGGCCGCGATTGACTTTGGCTGCTATTTGTGGCGCTGTTAATTTTCTATTGCGTTTGCTTAATAATACAATTCTCAAATCTTCAGCTTTTGTTGTTTTCCTAGATCCTCCAGGACGACCACGATTTTCTATAGTTCCAGTTGTCCGATATCGCTTTATGATGTCATTTACTGTTGAACTTCTCATATTTATTTTTTCAGCAATTTGTCGCCCCGAATATCCTTCTTCAAACAGCGTAATAATGCGTGAACGTTTTTCTCCACTGGTAGGCTTGCCAGGTGCCATTTTGAAGTAAATTTTCTTAAAACTTTGGCGCAAAAACGACAGATGCACACCAACACACGTTTAACAGCAAAACGAAGCAAATTTATATCTTTACGCCTGTGATAAATAAACAAGCGTGATACTGCGGTGTATTTCCTAAATGTATTGTTCGTTAATAATCCCCAAACGACCCGTTTCAAAAAATCGGTTAATATTTTTCTAATTTTATGTATTAATAATTGTATACAGTATGATATAATAGATTTTTATTGTATGACCGAACTTCACTGAACGGCAATGTACATAGATTGTTTGACGTAAATATACAAACTTGTATTGAACACTCTGTATATTTCAAAAGGATTCTTATACCACATACCAAACCTAGATAGAGACAAGTATGAAATTTAATCTTGTAAAGAAAACATTAATATATCTGCGTTTAGCTAGTTTGTATTCTATTTAAAATAACACAGTAAGTGCCTGGTTCGCTAGTCTTCGATCACTACGCGTATACAAAAGTATTTCTGATGTCTGACGTCTATTATGTTATGAGGTTAGTAGGTTCTTACTATGCATACAATGGGCGCAAATCCTAAAGCTTAGGAGAGCCTGTACATCAACCAGCACAAGATCATTGCAAGTACAGGATTGTTCAAAGACTTGCTTGTATATCCGTCGAATATTATTAAGTGAACAATTCAGAGTGTATTAAAGATTGGCGGTAAACGGTTGTTTATTCCTACCCTATGATAGGTTTATCATTGGTGTATTTCCTACTTAAAAGAGAAAGTAGGTTTCCCGTGTAGTTAACGTTGCAAGATTTTTCAAAAGCAAGAAAAAAATGCCTGGACGACTCGAACAACGGGATTCTTTATTGGAAACCAGAGGCAAAGTGGAAAAAAAAGGGAAATAGCGCAAGAAGTTGAACTGTGATCCTTCCTTCCTTCCTGACCACTAACTGATTTCAATATAAATCAGAAACCGGCTAGACTTTCTTACTTCTAATCTTCTTACAATATCCTTTCCGCCTGAAAATATTGTGGATTTGCAACAAGACTCGGTCGTATCGAATTTTTTCTTCTATTCGGCTTCATTTTTACCCACAATATAAATATCTTCGCGCAATAATCATGTATCACGCGATGGCCGGGAATTCTTACTCCATACTTTTAAAACAATAACGTAACCGATTACAGCGTCTTCTTTTCGATTCTAAATAACAGCCTGTGGTGAAAAATAACAGCGAAATATCATACAATGCCCTCCTACCTCTATAACTTTTATACAACCTTTATTTGCGGTGCTTCTTTTAGAAGGTTGGTCTAATATATTTCTCCTACGCGATTATACACATTATTTCCGCTAAAGTATGAAGAAACCAATGGCGTAAGCATCGGGGAACTTATGTTATGTTGTGATACAAATCCGGTTATTAACGTAGACACGTTGGAATCGAGTTATCTCTTACTTAGTAGGTATTTATTTTTGAGCTAATGTGGGCAAACTACTGTTGGAGAATGCGTTAAACACCTGAAGAAATTTCATACATGCAACTATACCCAGTTTACATTGTGGATGAGTAGTTAATAGTAAATAATTGCCAATATCTGAAGGGTTGCCTTTCTTTGATACGGGGTAAACACGTGCTAATTTCCAAACAGATGGGAATACTGAGCTTTTGGACTTTTTAAGTGCTTCTTCTTCAAAGCAATAGACATAAGGGTCACATCATGTACACATCGTTAAAGACAGGTAAATTAGTATTCCGCGATTCAATGTAGACGCTATAAAAATATTCCGTCATTGCAGAGGTTACTTTCCAGGCTGTTTCTAGGCCAACCGGGCGAGCCTTAGCGAAAAACTCTCGCAGAAAGAATTTGTACGCTATATATCTTATATGTAAAAATGACAAAGGCTCGTGAAATTATTACTTTTTTGCAGCGACTAGACAGACTCGAGTTTTGGCGACTCTCGGGGAAACCAGTAGGCAACACGAACCCTTTCTTGCGAGATGAGTCTGTCTAGTCGCTGCAAAAAAATAATAATTTCACTTGCCTTTGTCATTTCTACATGTAAGTTATGCTCGTTACTAGTACTTCTTCATAGAAGCGGAAAAGTTATAAACCACAGACAGTGCGGGTCTGACGCATAACCGAAGGAGCGACGGCTGACAGTTCTGTGGCAGTTTGTAATGCTCGCACTCAGACGAAGTGCGGACACTCTGTATATGTGAGGGATAGTGTGGGCGTCGCTTTGTAGAAAATTTAAATTTTGGAACTTAGAAAGAGATATTTGCAGGCTCTCTGTCTACATTGTTCACCCTTTCTAGAGCCGACAAAATGTTATACGGTAAAGAAAAATTAACATTTCTAAAAATGAATGCATTAGAAGGACAACCCATAGCAAACGGTAGTTTATGAGTTACGGATAAGGTGTCACCCGCAAAATGAAATCCAAACCGAATATTCGTTGCATTAATGACACGCAATTTAGTGATAGGCGCGTATACCGTGATAGCGTGCAATTACAATTAAAATCGAAATATTCTAAATTGATTTTCGGTTCGGGAAGCCGCGAAAGGAGGCCTCCAGTCCATGCAAACTTTCGTACTTCAACCGCAGCAACATCACCTCTACAACATACGCGTGTACCGCACAGATATATCGTACATATTCGATCCATGTATGCCAGAGGTCTCTAAACTCGGAATACTACCGAAATAGGGCGTCGGGCGGGGACGCTAGTAATCAAGTTCTAGCTAATACATTACGCGTACAAAATACTAACCGGCGTTTGAGGCGGCCGAGTTCGGTTTGTTTTATCATACGTATGGGATGTGTATAGCGTACACGTTAGTAGTATGTGTTAATCGCGTTAAATACGTCCAGATTTAATCTCGTTCGGTGGTGGCTGGCACGCACTGGCACCGAATTAAAGGGTTAAAACGGTGTGCGGAGCGGGTTCGACCGCGTGCACATATATGTACATATATCGGGCGCTAAAGATTAATCGATATTTTAATGTTCATTAACACGCATCTAAATCAAGTTCCAGTTAGATTTCTACGTACGTGTATACAGCGTGTTCGGCGGGGAACGGAACGACGAGGCGATATCTCTGTACATTACCTAATTTTCAGGGGAAAATCCTGAGGTCACACTCACCGATCGAATTGAAAGTTGGCACAAACGATCCCTGCGAAATACCATTTACGCGTATATTCATACTTGCTGCTCCTCACCTACGACAACGCCAAAAAAATAAATAGTTGACGGATGTGTTGGCCGAAAAAGAACTAATGGATTGAAGGACCGCCATCTTCGCCTAACGACGCTAAGAAACCGATTCTGCAGTACTGACTTAATTGCTGATTTATGGTTAGGTAATGAAGGTCTTCTGTGACTCTGAACTTTTATTCCCGAATCATAGGTTTCGGCTTACAATCCTGTCGACCACATTTTTAAATTAAATTTTTAAAATTAGAAAAATATTAAGCATGCACTCTTTTCTAAGGGATTAAAGCCATAAATTATTATGTAAAGTAGAAATATTGCGACAACCACAATAAAGTCCCTTTTATTATCATTCCAAGAATTTCTCGGAAGTACCGATCTTTTGAAACGGGTCGTTTGGGAATTATTAACGAACAATACATTTAGGAAATATACCGCAGCATCATTCTTGTTTATTTATCACGGGCGTAAAGATATAAATTTGCTTCATTTTAGTGTTAAACGTATGTTGGTGTGCATCTGTCGTTTTTGCGCGAAAGTTTTAAGAAAATTTACTTCAAAATGGCACGTGGCAAGCCTACCAATGTAGAAAAATATTCACGCATTATTACGCTGTTTGAAGAAGGATATTCGGGACGACAAATTGCTGAAAAAATAAATATGAGACGTTCAACACTAAATGACATCATAAAGCGATATCGGACAACTGGAACTATAGAAAATCGTGTTCGTCCTGGAGCATCTAGGAAAACAACAAAAGCTGAAGATTTGAGAATTGTATTATTAAGCAAACGCAATAGAAAATTAACAGCGCCACAAATAGCAGCCGAAGTCAATCGCGGCCGTGAAGAACAAGTTTCGACGAGTACGGTAAAACGTCGACTTCAACAAGCGGACCTTCATGGACGCATTGCCATTCGAAAACACTTATTACGTCGGGACAACAGAGCAAAACGGCTACAGTGGGCCCGTTCTCATCTAGATTGGTCGTTAGATGATTAGAAAACACGGGTTTTGGAGTGACGAGTCAAAAGTTGAGGTTTTTGGGCAAAATCTACAAGTTTATATCCGAAGATCTAAAACCGAAAAATGATCCCGGACTGCATTGTGCCAACAGTGAAGCAAGGGCGTAGTTCTGTGTTAGTGTGGGGATGTTTCTCCTTTGCTGGGACGGGAGATTTATGCAGGGTGCAGGGGTAATGAGAAAGGAAAATTATTTTGCAATACTCCAAAATCATGCAGTGCCATCAGGATTGCGTATAATAGGCCGTAACTTTACATTCATGCATGACAACGACCCAAAACACACTGGGTTAGTGTGTAAGAACTATCTAAAGGAGCAAGAACAACAGCACACCCTGAAAGTAATGACATGGCCCCCACAAAGCCCAGATTTGAACCCGATAGAGTTGTTGTGGGATGAACTGGACAGGAGGATCCGAAAAATATGCCCAACTTCACAAGAACATTTACGGAATATTCTGCAACATGAATGGATTAATATTCCACAATCCGTTTTAGCAAAACTTATCGAAAGAATGCTTAGAATAGTTCGAGCGGTGATTAACAGCAAAGGAGGTTTTTTCGACGAAAAAAAAATATAATGTTCAGTATGTTATATTAGGCCAGAATAACTTTTTATTTATTTATTTTTGTCTTTTTTACCTGTACATACAATAAAATTGCTTTTTGTTTCTAGTTTCGTTTGTTCCTGTAACCATTTCATGTTTCTTACTAACCGACCGAACTTCTCTGAACGGCAGTGTACATTGTGGCTGCACTGGAATGTCGAATGACGTAGGTTGGTGTTCAGTGATGAATCTCGATTTTGTGCAGGAATATATGATGATCACATGAGGATCAGACGGAGAGATGGAGAACGACGCGGTGCTCAACTTTCTATTGAAAGGCGTGTGTACCCAGTCCTGGGAATTATAGTAGGAGGTGTAGCATATGGGGATAGATTTCAGGTGGTTTTCATTCGAAACGCCATGAACTCCTAGTGTTACATTACATCTTCTCCAATCTAGGCCCTGTATTTGGAGAACTTTGATAATTTACTCATCATTAGGTTTTACAGAAATACAGCAATATATTTACATTTAATTGAATATTATATGCGGTGACTGCGTATCTCTATCTCTAAGTTTCGCACCCGTAATACATATGCATAAGTACGATGCGCGTTGTACGTTTGTAGCTTTAATTAAATTATTATGGACGCGACATAACGGCGATGCCCTGTTGTACCGTACGATCCCCCAATAAAATATAATAATTATTTGAACACACACACCATGTCACCATAACTAATTAACGTCAATAATATGTGATTAATGCAGCGGTGGACCCTGGCCGGCGACTAGGTTTACTAAATTCAGAGAGATTAATTATGTTGACTTATTAGCCGTCTTGCTTCCACTTTATCATTGTTAGCCGGGAGGAGGCGAAAGGGGTTGTACGAGGGGGAGGTATGGCGAATATCCGTTCGCTATTGCATTGGCGCTTCTGCTTCTGCTGGTGTTGGTGACGGTGCCGCAGCTCTACATAAGTCATTTTCCGAAATGACATAATTACGACACGCCATTGGCGGAGCCAGAATAGCTGTGCGATATATGTCGATAACAGGACAATGTCGGCGTTTCCGGTGTCAGATGTATATATGTTTCCGGGGTACGATCGCGCTGAGAACCTCAGGATGCCCCGACGTTCTCTCGTTTGCACTGGCCGGATTTGTCCGGAGCGTTGGTAATGGTCTCAATGTTATTTTAATATTATATACTACATTCATTTCGAGATGTACAAAGGTGTTGCCTTACATAAAAATCGAATCGATTAATCTCCATTAAAGTCTTCTCTTCGACCCAAAGACTTCCAATATTATTGTAGAGTGAGAGAGAGGAAAACTATCGAGCAATATACAGTAAATGTGGGTATCAAACGGAATAAAAAAATATTTAGGCCAGGAATAGGCGATCACGCAAAATGCAGCGTTACTTACGAGGGAACCGATGTTATGTAAAAACAATTGCAACTTTCTTAGGTGCTCAATCTCACATTAACGGGGTACGAAGCGCCCTAAGCCCAACACTACCCTTAGATTGACTCAATAACTCAAAAACTGTAAGAAATATAAAAAAAAATGGTGAGTTTTTGCAGAAAGCTTATATTTGAGGATGCCTGGAGGTGACTTATGTCATTGCTTGTAAGACGTATTATAAGGTGCTCTGCCTTTGAGACTTCAAATCCTAAGACGTTGTATGAAAAGGTGCTAGATGGCGATGTTCCATTTATAAAAGAAAAAGAAAGCAGACAAGAAAACTGTTAACCAGTGCACCCAAAATACATGCAAAAAACGTGTTTGCAGCATGTGTGAATTCTTTTAGTTCAAATATGTGATAAACGACCAAAAATTAAGTGCATTATTTTTCAAATTTATTTATTATTTAAGCTGACTCCACAGTGCAGTACATGATGGGAACAATAATCGTGCACACCGATGTTTAAACCCCCCACCCCACAGAGATCCGCATGCCACAAAATTACTTCGACATTATGCACATACATTGATCCTACATGAAAAGACAATACTTAAACGGGCTCGTACATACGTCCAAATTTATTAATACTTTTGAATTATTGATCTCCACTCGGAAACATACGTTTCGACGTCAATTACTATCTTTTGTTTCGGGGTCCGCCAACTTTATATGTAACAATAGAGAGGATGCGACAAGGAGCGAGCGAGAACGAGTTCGTACTCAAACTCGAACTCGAGCGTTTCTGGACTTTCCAATTTAAATAATTGAATACATGAATTCGTGATAAGCCACGAATGCATAGTGCATGAAGCAAATTTGATAATAAATAAAAATAAATAATGTCAATATATATGTGAGTACGGCTGAAGTAGAAGAAGGCAGAATGCATAAATATTTATATTGTATAAGTAATAAACAACTCGAGAACATTTGGTAGAATCTAGCTGGCTATGGTGCCCCTATGTATATATACATATATGCAATATATATATGTACTTATATATATATATACATATATATACATAAGTATCTATGTTTTAGTATATTAGGACAGGAAGAAAAAGAAATGCTTCGCAGAAACTGCTTCAATGCTAGCCAGATACTCGGTTCCAGAGCCGCCTCGGAATCGACAATTTACGATCGCATTTTGTTTACATAGTGTATGCTTCGTTTATAAATACGATATTTTATATATTTTATAACGGTCCCGAGTACCTCGTAAATTTGCTCTTAAAACTATTGTTTCGAAATAATGGCCAGATACTCGATGACGCTAACTTTAGCAATTGTAGCGGTTCTTGTTTGCCTCTTTATATGCTTTATGGAAATGAGCCGCATTTATGGCATTAATCCAATATTGCACACGCAGTATTAGATATTCTATACGTTAGTTCCATTTAGATGCCAAGAGAGAATCGATATGTACGTTTTAAGTGTGCGCCGTGAGAAAAATAATTATCAAGAAGAATAAAAAATTGAGAGAAGGCAAGTAATTTTGTCGTTCTCCCGGGATTATCGTTGTCTGGAAATAATTTTACAAAATAGAACGTCAGGGATAAGGAAGGGAACCGAAAGCTATGTATATAAGCCGCTGGAGTAACCCAGATATTGGTTGAGCGGAAATTTAGGTGAATGACACCATATATGGCGCTAATGTCAGCATCCTTGGACGTTGTATTTTATGACTAAAGTTCTCCACTTTCCGTGCGCTTCATGAAATTAGCAAAGACTAGACAGACTCGTGTTTTGTCCAATCTCGAGGTAACCAGTAGGCAACACGAACCCTTTCTTATGAGTCGAATAGACACGAGTCTGTCTAGTCTCTACTAGTTTCGTGAACCGCACGGAAAGTGGCGAACTTTACTTATGACGAACGATAAATACTTGTATAAAAGAATACTGCAGAAGCGTGGATCGGGGAGTTATCATGATGGTAGAAAAAATGAAATAATACTTACAGTCGGTAATGTAGATTTTGATGCGAAGCGCCACCTCTCTTCAAAAATGGGTACTTCTCATACCATCCTCGTGCATCAGATTAAATGATAACGGAAATTGGATTACTTCACGGCAAGCCTAATATGTATAAATTCAACGAAAATATATATTTTTCCATTGTTTACGTTTAGGATGTTCTACGCCCCAAAAACAATCGATTGGAGACTTAAAACGATTAACATTGTTTTAACATTAAATTGGTCTATAAACCAACAAAGATCTATTTAAATGAGGTTTTTCCTTATCACATTTTTTCTCGAGATGCAGATTTAACCTAATTCGGACGTGAATTACAAAAAAAAATTAAAAGATTTTCGAACAAGATCCAAATAATAAAGACAGCGAATCGCAATATTTGCAGTTAATTTTCAGGTGAAAAGTGGTTACCGGCAACATGGCATTTTTTGTATTATATTTTGGAGGTGTCTAAAATCTCGTAGCCCACACGTGTTAGAATAAACACCGGAAAGCGAAAGAGGTGGAACGACACGAGAAAACGATCACCAACCACTCGAAATATCGAAATTAAAAATTAGGTGCTAGTTCTCCGAAAGACGCGTTGAAATTTACTTAAAGCGACCACGCTGATATTGTGGGCGTATTATAATAACATCATTCCGTGCATGTACGTAGACATTGAGTTGGTTTGTTCGCTTTATTCTTTACTTTTCATTTCCACACTTCTCCAAATATACATACATGCAGCACACATGCATACGTAGACCGGTGATGGAGAATTTCCCACAAACCCTCGCCGAGCTGAGAGAGTGAATGAAACGCATCGCGTCCTGAACGAATACAAAGTGCCTGCCGGCTAGTTCGTTGTAGTACTTGTAGTAGCGGCAGTACAGCAGTCCAACTTTTTGCCCGTATTTTACGCTAAGTGGCTGAATAAATATTTTAGTGCCGGGTTACTCGCTGCTTTTTCGAAAGTAAATGGAAGAGAGGTTCACGATGTTTTTCCATCACAAATTTACATCGGACACCTTTCCGCGCTGACGTAAAGTATATATGCGTTCACGATTTCGAATTCAATTAAAGAAAAAACTGCTTTATTTGTTAGTTCTGCTTTTCAAATACATTTGTAGGTATGAAAAGGTATGGTTCTGTGGTTCAGAAAATATTGCGAAAAAAAGAGAATCTGGCCAATTGTTTTCGTTAATCTTTCTTTCCTTACAAATCACCGCAGAAGGTTAATTAATTGTTAATTGTATCTCTAATAACAAGAGCTGATAATAGCAATAGTCCTACTAAATTTACATCATTGCCTATACACAGAAGGAATTCTACTATGCAATTATGCAAAAACATCTCAATCTTTCTCTTAAAAACGAATAATCCAGTTGCTAGCGGCATGTATTTTTCAACAAAGATTTAATTTATTTAGTAGAGCACGTAGAAAAAAGAAGTTAGATTAACTTCTACAACTATAGCAAAATGCCACTATTGGGCTAATTGGGCCCCTGACCCGAAGAATTTGTAGAAATTAGTGAAACAACATTTTAGGAAACAAAATTGGCTGAAAACAACGAAAAACAAAAAAAAAGTTGTACAAATTGAAAGAACAAGTAAAGGAAATAACAGTAACTATTTCATGTCTTCGCATCTCCATCAGCTTTCACCATTAACAGGGCTGCACTATCCGCCCATAAGAATATTACACAGCTGCTTTCGCATTCGAGCATTCAGCGAATTTGGAGGAATAACGGAAAACTTCTTACCCTTAGAGAGTTGTGAGCTTGGGGCGCGAAGTAATGATTTCTGTTTCACCACTGACGGTGGCGATGACGCAAATGGAAGATTACGAACAACGCTTCGATTTCTCCGAGTATTTTTTTTTCTCAAGTACGATGCACATAATATGCAACGGAAGTACACGCGGAAAGACGATGCTTTCTTCGCTCTGTTGAGAGCAAAAATAATCTTTGAGTTTTTCTCGAACCCATAAAACTGTTTGCAAAATAACTTGTACTCGACATTCTGATCATATTCATATTTGCATCGTATTCTTTTGATTACCTTCGAGATAAGCGTTGCGCAAAATATGATGCTAGAACATGCAAGTTGCTATAACTTTCAAGTAAAATCGGTATAGGCGTGTAGATAACTCTGAAAAGCTGATATAGCATGTAACTCGACGAATACAGCACAGCCTGTAATTAAAAATCTCCCTTTGGTGTTCCAATGAAGAAATTTTTCGAGAATATGGCTTCACCATACATGTGCTAAGAGTGACAGCTTCGTCTCCTATAATAGCAATGTAGCGTTTGCTCCCGGTAAATGTTTTGGTTTGGGTGCGATACAAATGCTTGCCGCGCTGCAATTGCAGCTGCCTTTGGAATTTAGGACGACAATACATGTCGTTCAGTGTTAATTGCTGTTATCGACTGTCGTTTGTGGTACGTCAGAAGGTCTCTTGGGGAAAGTTAGTGGCAGGATTGACCGGCGAAAACATAACCTTCAATGTTGCGAAGTAAATACTGCATTTTTAAATAATTTCAATAAATTAAAAACAATTAAAAGAAAATATTGTTCATTAATTTTGCAATACAAGGCCTTTGCAATTGTATACTTGTGTTTTTTTTTTATATAGGAGCTTTTTATATGCTCTGCTTTGGGGAGATTACATCATGGTCTCCTTCTGTGGAAGCACAATAGTTGCACAACAATTCGAAAAATATTCTCAATAGAAATATGTATTATGACATCACCATTTTCATAACTTTTTTTGTTAATACGATAGAGTTAAGAAAGACTTTTATTTAATTTTTGTATAGGACGGTCTCTCATACAGAGAGAAATAAAAGCGCTGTATATCACCTGTTTTCAATTAAAGTATCTTATTTTCCCTTTCTTCTTCGTAAAACGTCGCGTCTCCCATGCTTTTAATACCAATATTACGATTAATTTACGTGGCACGTCGTCGAGTGGGCGTAGGACGAATTCCCAAAATTATTTGGAGAATTTTATGTCAGCGGGCGCCTATTGTTCTAAATTTAATGATTTATAACTTTCATATTTAATTATTTCCTGTTAGTAAATTCATCCTAAATATTATCGCTAAAATATACATATATCAAAGAAAACATATTAAACCTGAAAATTGTTAAAAATTATATTTCCGCTGTAAAAGCGGCCGAGAGACACGAGAAAAATACACATACATGCGCGAAACACGCGTGTGTTTCCTAAGAGCCGCAGCCGTATAAAATTTATTAAAGAACAATTCCTCGACTCCATTACGATTAACTAGTAAATTAAATAAACACGCAGGATCGTTCCGGATTGACGCATTTTTAGCATTTTCCTCCGTCTTTCTCGATGGGAATCTGAAATATGTACTCTCGTACTTCTTTTTCTTTGGTCTCTTGAATTGAATTTTTATCAGGACGTATATTTGTAATATCGATGTACACTGCCGTTCAGAGAAGTTCGGTCGGTTAGTAAAAAACATGAAAAGGTTACAGAAACAAAGGAAACTAAAAACAAAAAAAAAAAAACAAAAACAAAATGCAATTTTATTGTATGTACAGGTAAAAAAGACAAAAATAAATAAATAAAAAGTTATTCTGGCCTAACATAACATACTGAACATTATATTTTTTCATCGAAAAAACGTCCTATGCTGTTAATCACCGCTCGAACTATTCTAGGCATTCTTTCGATAAGTTTTGTTAAAACGGATTGTAGAATATTAATCCATTCATGTTGCAGAATATTCCGTAAATGTTCTTGTGAAGTTGGGCATATTTTTCGGATCCTCCTGTCCAGTTCATCCCACAACAACTCTATCGGGTTCAAATCTGGGCTTTATGGGGGCCATGTCATTACTTTCAGGGTGTGCTGTTGTTCTTGCTCCTTTAGATAGTTCTTACACACTAACGCAGTGTGTTTTGGGTCGTTGTCATGCATGAATGTAAAGTTACGGCCTATTATACGCAATCCTGATGGCACTTCATGATTCTGGAGTATTGCAAAACAATTTTCCTTCCTCATTACACCCTGCACTCTGCATAAATCTCCCGTCCCAGCAAAGGAGAAACATCCCCACACTAACACAGAACTACGCCCTTGCTTCACTGTTGGCACAATGCAGTTCGGGATCATTTTTTCGGTTTTAGATCTTCGGACATAAACTCGTCGATTTTGCCCAAAAACCTCAAACTTTGACTCGTCACTCCAAAGCACGTGTTTCCAATCATCTAACGACCGAACTAGATGAGAACGGGCCTGCTGTAGCCGTTTTGCTCTGTTGCCCCGACGTAATAAAGGTTTTCGAATGGCAATGCGTCCATGAAGGTCCGCTTGTTGAAGTCGACGTTTTACCGTACTCGCCGAAACCTGTTCTTCACGGCCGCGATTGACTTCGGCTGCTATTTGTGGCGCTGTTAACTTTCTATTGCGTTTGCTTAATAATACAATTCTCAAATCTTCAGCTTTTGTTGTTTTCCTAGATGCTCCGGGACGAACACGATTTTCTATAGTTCCAGTTGTCCGATATCGCTTTATGATGTCATTTACTGTTGAACTTCTCATATTTATTTTTTCAGCAATTTGTCGCCCCGAATATCCTTCTTCAAACAGCGTAATAATGCGTGAACGTTTTTCTACACTGGTAGGCTTGCCACGTGCCATTTTGAAGTAAATTTTCTTAGAACTTGCTGGTAAAACTCGCGCAAAAACGACAGATGCACACCAACACACGTTTAACAGTAAAATGAAGCAAATTTATATCTTTACGCCCGTGATAAATAAACAAGAATGATACTGCGGTATATTTCCTAAATGTATTGTTCGTTAATAATCCCCAAACGACCCGTTTCAAAAGATCGGAACTTCCGAGAAATTCTTGGAATGATAATAAAAGGGACTTTATTGTGGTTGTCGCAATATTTCTACTTTAAATAATTTACGGCTTTAATCCCTTAGAAAAGAGTGTATGCTTAATATTTTTCTAATTTTATGTATTAATAATTGTATACAGTGTGATATAATAGACTTTTATTGTATGACCGAACTTCACTGAAAGGCAGTGTACGTCACTATAACTTGGGTTACTTAAAAGAATAACTCTCAGACCAAGCTTCTTCGAGAAAGCTATCTTGGGTTTTGAGTGTCAAGCAGTCAAAGGACAGTCAAAATATTTTTACATAATTTAATAGCGACACCTCTCGATATTTGTATTAAATATCGATCGATTTCAATTGTCAATAAATCAAAAAAGAATCTATACCGAGACGAGAACAACCAACGTTTCCCCTTTTAAGTCATATCGTTGTCGACGCAGACAGTTCATCCAGAACAGTGCAGATAAGTTGGCGTGGGTGTCGAGCGTTGCTGACGCTTCAATCGGGGTTACTCACAGGTTCCATATTGGAACCCCTTTTGTTCTTGATTTTCATTAGCGATCTGCCTTTTCTTTTGCGTCTGGCGACGTCGAGATGTTCGCAGACGACGCTAGCATCCTGCTTACTAGAGAAAGCCCCCGAGAGATAGTAAGACACTGTGAAATTATGATGAAGAAACTAGTGGAATGGTTTATTAAAAATAAACTAATAAATAATGAGAATCTAACCTTTTATCTTTTGGAAAACCATGTATCGGAACAATAACATTGAGCGATATTTAAGTTGGGACGCCCACATTAAAATTAAATAAATCTTCGTATAGTATTGGAAAAATGAAAGAAACTCATGACATCAACACTTTGATGCACATTTTAATTCAAAATAATTGTCAACAAATTCAAGTGTGCATTCGTTCAACGAAAAAGGTCCTGAATTTCTGAATTTATTCGATGCGATTTCTCCAGCTCAGGTAGATTGTACGCGTCCCACATTAGCCCGGGAATAAAAATGTATAATGCGTTATCTAGCGAGATAAAATCTGATCCTGCTCACCAATTCCAGGTCCGTCTACAGTCATACTGGGCAACTAAAAATTATTACTGGTTGGTGGAATTCTATAGCGAGAAAAGGGAGAATTTCGACACTCCACTTATTTCTTTTACCCTTTTATTATTCATATCTTACTTACTTATATTTATGTATTTGTTACCTAAAAAAAAAAAAGATTGCCGTTATACTCGAACATCATCAACGTATTATAAGGCTATTATTATTAAGTGCAGCCAATGCATTCATGCAACCTTATCAAAATAAAAACCCATCTGATATTTACGTCACAATGAATCAAGTCGTGCATCAAAATATTAGCTTATAATTTATTCAGATCGGTATTACGGTAATTGATCAGATATATTATATACTACGCTACTGATATTACATGTAAATAAATAATAACGATAGTATGGAGTTAGTAATGCCAACAGCATTACGGATATTACTATGAGTACAGTAGGAATAATTCGTGAGCGTCCATTGGTAGATGGTCTTTGCGATTTTGTAGTTGCAAAACCAATTAGCAATATTAATTTTTATCTGCTCTATAATATGCTTTCAAAATCATTGACCATAGGATCATAGGTCTTTTTGCGTCCATCATCTGGTGTGCCTCAACGATCCCATTTAGGACCACTTCTATTTGTACTTTTTGTTAATTTTTTGCTATTAATATTTCTATGTTGCTTTGTATAAATTTATACCCATGACATGCAAATTAGACCAATACCAATTAGACTTTGGAATCATGTTCCACATTTATCCGCGAGGTGGTATTCAACCTTTAACTGAAGCTAAATGTTAATTAGTGTTTGCTTGTCCCTTACATAAGAGAACTACTTGATTCTACATACTCGATACTTGACTGGAATACTCGTCTTAGCTGCATTATGCTTATTCTCGGTTAGGAAAACATGGTATGAATTGC
Source organism: Marronus borbonicus (assembly GCA_902655005.2). Classification (NCBI taxonomy): domain Eukaryota; kingdom Metazoa; phylum Arthropoda; class Insecta; order Coleoptera; family Scarabaeidae; genus Marronus; species Marronus borbonicus. Next base: position 2,287,924 of record LR737398.1, on the reverse strand, counting down.
GATTCCCTAATGAAGATGGTTATTCAAACATCGGCGTGATATTGCAGGACCGAAGTTTATCTGGAAAAACGTTCATTGTTGTATCACTTCCCTTTTTTTTATTTTTTTTCTATTGATTTCCTCGTTGCAACATATCGCAATGTAGATGCGATGAATTATTTCATTTACTTCGTAGTTTAATTAAAAATAAAGTTTCTCTTCTTACGTTTTCTTACATTTAATTTAGTTGCTTATTCCGTTTCGACAATAAATAGTCTTATTTTTTTTTTATTTTCTTTAATCACTTAAATATTAAAACGGCCAAAAACTTTTACGTTTTACTTTATTTTCTTTTTTAATTTTTTTTAGCGTGTTGCGATGAACTCCAGGAGATAAAGCTTGTCATAATCTCAGGAGCATTTAACGTACATTGTTTGCGTAAGGTTCGCCGTAAAGGTTAATTGTTCCCTAATACGCGAATAGTCACGCGCTATAATGCCCAGTTAGGCGCAAATCCTCTTACCCCTAGACCACTTAGCGATTAATTATTAATTCTGCTGATAGTACTAACCTAAATTGCATACCATAACATCATTATAAGATTTTGTAACCTACAACAGTTAATCAAATAAAATGAAGAGAATTGGTGGGAACTCGCTGTGTACTGCAACCAGGAATAAGATAAGTTTACTTTTGCAATGCCATGCATTAAATTCGTATTATCTCCATAACTACATACCATTGTACTACTACTACCAACGTATACCGTTATATGCAACTTTCTTCGTGGGATGGACTAATTTCTAAATTTCTCGAAACGTAAAGCAGTCGTGACAATAATATAATAGTTGAGATGGCAAAAAATCCCGATTACATATTTCATTTACCCAAGCGTTGTATTACAATATCAAGATCGTGAGTCATTCCATGTTGGTTTTTTTTTTATACCTATGTATTTCCTGACATTGCAGTGTATATGGTAAACAGTGCAATGCACCTTATAAATACTTAATCTATGGATTCGTTTGGATTGTAAATGAGGTACATATCGGTAATTATTGTACGTACAACGAATTTGAAAACTTTAAAAGTCTTTTTACTTGGCGTTTTTGATGATCTACTTGACTCAAATCAATCGTATCTCGCTGACCCATTTTCTTTCAGGAACCCATTCGAAGATAGATTTTCTTTCTGGTCTTAATCAACGACGCCGCTAGCTATATTTCTTCCAAATGTTTAGTTAACGCCGATAATATGAATACCTTCCGTATAATTGAAGCTTCTATTGATTGTGAGGTGCTTCAACGAGATCTATATTCTATTTGCAGTTAGTTTGAATTGCGTTGCGGTACGATTGAAAACTATGTGTGTGTTTTTATTCTTGAAAGTGCTAGGTTTTTTGGTTAGGAGACACCTGGAAAATTAACATTTGAAACGGTAAATACCTTCCTTGGCTTTGCTGGCATAGCTATGTTCTTTTGACGAAATTTTCAATTTCGGTTGGATAACTGCAGCTGGATTTCAACAACGCAAAATCTAATCTCTTGCTTCAAGACTTGGGTGGTTGTTAGCTTGTTGAAACTTTTAGCTTCAAAAAAACCTTGGAGAAAAAAATCTAAAAGCGTTGAATTAGACGATCTAAGCGACCAGTTCTAGTCGCCCAACCGGGAAGTTGCACCACCAAAGAATGCCTCACGTAGCAATGCCATTGTTTCACATGATGCGGGCCAGTGACACGGTCGTTTCGTTGTTGTTCAAATAGCAAAAAAGATTTAAAAAAAATAAAAATCAAAAATCAATAACACTGCGTAGGCTTTCACGGCCGGTGTTGCTGCTATTAACTTCTTTTGTGTTTCGCCGTATGTCAAAACCTACGCTCGACGTTTCGCCGTTCATGCTGACGGCTTCTTCAGGCAGTTCAGTTATCCTGAAGAGATGAAATCTTGTGAAACTACACTACCCGACAAAAACATAGACGCGGTATCGTTTTTATTTACGAAACAAAGTTTATATACATTGTATAAAATGTAAATGAGGGTTATTAATACTTTTTATGTAAATAGTCCATTTATAGATATTTCTGGGTATTTATTGCTTTATGAGGGGTAATTAAGATTTTCCTAGATCAAAATAGGAATTTTAAATGCGACAAAAATTTAGACCCTGCGCATTTATTACATTAATATCAGCAAAGATGTTTTAATTTGATACTTCTCTTTATATGCAGCGGTTGTGCTGGTAAAGTGTACACGTTTCACCACGAGAAATTATATTTCATAAAGTGTTTGCGATATGGGTAGAAAAAAACAAATTATCCTTGATAGAAAGGGGTAAAGTTCTAGCCTGGCACCAGGATGGTGTTAGTAAGAAGGAAATTGCTCGTCGGTTACGAAGAAGCGATCATTCCGTTAGAAATTTCCTAAAAGATCCGGAAAATTACGGCAAACCAAAGGCCAGGGGCGACCGAAAGCTGTAAGTGAGCGGGATAAACGCATGATATTGCGGTGTGTATCCAATTCTTCTGGGTCGACGAGAGTTATTGCAGAACAGGCGGGGGTACAAACGCACGTGCGTAATGTTCAAAGGATTTTAAAGGCGTCACCGGTAATATCACGAAAGAAAATGCTGAGAAAACCGCCACTTTCGGCGAAACACAAAGTAGCGAGGTTGAGATTTGCTGAAGAACACGTATCCTGGAAAAAACAATGGGAAAAAGTTATATTTTCCGATGAGAAACGTTTTAATTTGGACGGACCGGATGGGTACTCGCATTATTATCATGATCTGAGAAAGGAACCAAAAGTGAGAATGACCAGACAATTAGGGGGCGGATCTGTGATGATATGGGCAGCGATTGGATCTCGCGATAAAAGTGGGACAGTGTTTTGCACGAACAAAATGACATCTGTGACGTACAAAGACTTATTGCGTGACAATCTTCTACGTTTTGGAAACCAATGCGCCGGGCGCAATTTCGTTTTTCAGCAAGATAACGCGCCAATTCATAAAGCAAAAACCATCACTGAATGGTTTAAAGAGAAAAAGATTAAAACTTTACAGTAGCCGGCACGGTCACCAGAGTTAAACATTATTGAAAACATGTGGGGTGAATTGGCACGTCGCGTTTATGGCGGAGGCCGTCAATATTTCACGGTACAGGAGCTGAAAACTTCAATAGCGACTGAATGGCAGAATATCCCTCAAAATTATGTGTTAAATTTATATAAATCTATTAATAACAGACTATTGGAAGTGATTAAGAACAATGGAGGATCTACGCATTACTGATCACTCATTTGTTGATTTTTGTTTCACATTTGCAACAGAGCGTCTAAATTTTTGTCGCAGTAATTGTTTAAGCATTGGAGTAATAATTTATTATTCAGTTCATATATTACTGGAGGAGATATTTTTAAGTTTATTTTACCTTTACGAATAAAAACTTAATTAGATATCTTGCTAGTTTCACAAAGAAGTGTTGTAATCCTTAAAACCGATAAAACATCTTACCGCGTCTGAGTTTTTGTCGGGGAGTGTATATACTTTTACAACTACTAAATGTGTCGTGGACGATTTTTATTTTTCGTTTAACTTCCAAATAAATATAAACGATGCGAAACCGGCCCAGTCAATCAGTATTTTCCATTTTCGCAATAAAACACCTTCAATTACAATTATTCATAATATAAATTTATTATAACAGCAAACCATCATACGGGTGATTAATTATTGATGCCGAATTTAAATGAATATCTACTTCATGCGGGGTTGATGTAATTTTGATGGAACCGTGATTATACGATATTAATATAAATATAGCCGCGTACCCCGCCGTCCCCTCCTCCGGCCGCCACCGCCTACCGATATATTTATGGGCATATTTGTATTCAGACGTGTCAACTGACAATCCGACCGCGTTTCGCCATCGTATAATACATGCCTCGTACAACATTAACGTGCACAACTAAATAAATCATTAGCTCCTATTTTAATGTATTGCCTGTTTCGGCGTTTTCAGATTTCATTGCGTATTTGTTTTAATTTGGGGATAGTTTGAAATGTTCGTTCTACGATTTTCCGAATTGATAAGTAATAAGATGCGTACACATTTGCAAGCGCGTTATTTTTTTTTTTAATTGAGGGTTTTGAACATTCGTCTAGTTGCACAGGGGATTTGTTACAGCCAACCACCAATACTTACCTACTAAGACGCTGGTCACACGCCCTATCGCCTTGGTCGCTAGGAGAAGACTTTTCTATATTACAACGCTCGGTGGTGACGCTATCTTAGATATTTTGTGTTCTGTATGCAGGTTTAATTAGCGCTGGGCATAATGGATGCAAGTCGATAGAAGTCAATGAACGCGAAATCGAATTCACATTCGAATCTTTCCATTATCGAATACATCTTACCGATTGCGTTTACGTACATATGTACTGGGCCAAGCGAATGAATAAGAGCCTGAATAAGGACCGCTCTTTGTAAATATCGGCTTTTTTTTATAAAAAAGACAACTATCCTATTCGCAAAACCAGAGGTTACAACTATCTGCGACAAGTTCATATATAAGGCTCCTATTAAGTCCTCTGCTTCAGTACGTTTGTAGTTAAATATTAATGCGATGTAATAGGTAGGAGAATTAGGCGAAAGAGAGGCAAAAGAAAGCCTAACAAGAGTCTATACATGGGTTTCTCCATTTACCGCCTGTTTTCAAATCGTTTTGCGTAATATTGACGTTACCATCTGGAACCGTCTAGGTGTGAAACTGTGAAATATTTTCGTGCCTCATTTATTTCCTCTCGATTTACCAGCCAATAAATTACTCTATCGCTCGAACGCTACCGCAATTTCGAAAAACGAAAACGATTTGAGCGGCCGGTTTCGGTGTTAACTGGTCATAATGGCGTGTTTCGGAGGCCGAATATACCGTACGTGTACGCTTCCATACATAGATACGTATGTACGGCGTTCGGACACATAGTACGCGTTTATGTACCCACGTACATAACCGCGGTTAGCGAAGGACAAAGCATAAGTCCGGAATCCGCATCGCGGTTAACATGCGGGGCCCGCACGCGCCCCCTCCCGGCCCCCGAAAAGCGTCCGCCCACCGGATCGTCGAAAACAATCGAAAATACTACAAATAGGTGTAATTATCACGATAAACAAAAACAATTAATCAAACGATTCGCGTAATTTTACGTTGCGCGCAATCAGTGCCCGTAAAATTACAGTTGAAAATTGAAAATAACAGGTGTCAGGATCGTCGGCGATTGTCCAACTCGCCAACTGCAAACGTGCGCTTGTTTATATGCATTTGTTGATATATTTTGCGTTGCATTCGTACAATCACTCTCAAAATTCTTTAATCTCTTCCGACGTGTTTAATACGTTACAAATATAAAAGATTAGTAATACTCTTACTGAGAATTACTTTAAAACGTGTTTCAATGAACACAAAAAGATTTCACGTAATGTAATCGACGCTGCAGCCAGATTAATAGCCTATAAACTTTTTTATCACTAATTATCGGCCTCACCTAGCCGCTAGTCAAGATATTCCCGACGATCCTGCGGAGGAACTCCGGTTGCCGCTTATTGATCTCTACTTTCTCTAACGGAAGTCTTTTGTTGGCAATGTAAGTAGAATAGCGGCACATTTGCTTTCGCTTGTTCGGAGATTCCACGTCTCAGCCCGCTCCA
>LR737398.1:2130143-2279019 GCA_902655005.2 Marronus borbonicus | reverse complement strand
TTCTCAGAATTTCGGTGATGCTGTTGTTCCTGATTTACCTCGGTTTTACACCTTTTCTCTTTCCACTCTGCTTCGTTTCCCATATCACTTTCACTATTCTATTTTCTTCCATTCTCATCAGATGACCGATCCACTTCATCTGCTATTTTTCTATTTTTTCCAGGAATTTTCGTCGCTCCCTCTACCTTACTTAGAATTTTCATCTCACACGCTTGTAATTGGCTTCTCATTTAGCAACCACACATAAGCGTTGGTGGCGGAACAGATTCAATAAATTCTCACTTTTGTTTGTCCATCAACACACTATTTAAGTGGCCGAAACTTCGTGGTGTAGCAAGCAAAGCATGCTAGCAAAATGACGAAAGATTATTTTAGAAACAAAAATTAGAGATTACCTCAAATTATGGGCTTACAGCAACAGATATTTTAATTTGACTTTATTCCATACAAAAAGGAGATTGAAATCTATCTTGCTCCTTACCAACATTAAGCACTAATTTAAACGCAGCGAATACGTTTATTTTACTAATCATCAATCCCTATTTATCTTGTATACATTTAAAGGACATAAAATTCCAATAGCCGTGTCATTCTATCCGAGCTAAAACAGAAGCTGTTTGATTATGGTATGGAGCGGGTCATAAAAGTTCTTGCAGCGGGACTGCATTCACCTCATTAATTAGACAATAAATAATACCAGATGTCCGTGGAACTGTTAGTATGTAATTTAATTACTGTTATACAACACCAGTAGTAAGTATTAGTTATACTACGCCTGTAGACAGTGTGATTACAATAAGAAAAGAAAGTTCCCATGATATATGCGCCGCGTACGTTTCTGGACGTGGAGAAAGAAGCGGAAATCTAATATTTGTAATCATGAAAGGGGCTAAATTATAGGTCCAAGTTGTACATGTATACCTACATATGTGGTCGAGATAAGGCTGAAAATATGACTGCAGTCGTTAAGGAAAATTTATTACGTCTCTAGTTTTGGCTCGGGTAAAATATTGCCTAGTTATTTATTATGCTTCTTTAAACAAATACGCATGCGGGATATAATTTTTTGAATATTATTTCCTTCTACTGGATGAGAAAATGGAAATAACCGGTCATGTATTTGCTTGAATTTGTAGCATCTGGAAGGTGTGGTTCGGTTTCTGATGAAACTGGTTGCTTCTTACATAAAAAGTGAAATAGTTGTAGACTCTCTTTCAACGTGGCAAAATTTTAGCTGGGTCGATTAAATTGTTACTGGCATCTGAATGTAGAGGAGAAAAAAATTATTTACTATCTTTACAAAAATACCTAATGCATGCAATAGCATCTGTTTTCATTAACACTTCTTTTATGGCAATTGCAATATTGTAACATACATTTTCTATCTGCTCTAAAACAAATCAAAGCAAAAGTAATGATAGCTAATACATTATTCTGGAAAGGTAGACAATATTGTTAGTGCAGCTGATATGTGCTACTTAATCATCGCTTCTCTCTTGAATCAAAGATTTCACAAGGGGATTACAAGGGTTCATTACTTTTTCTAATTTTTACCGATGACTTATGTGGCCAGCTTTATGGTGATAACCAGCTCTTTGTTGATGATTTGGCTCATTTTGCATTCTTTTTTTTCGTTTGCTGTACTTAGTTTCATGTTTTTACATGAAATTTATTCTGCAAGGTGAAACAGTGGCTTTAATCCCATTATAGCTAAATGTAGCAAGAATATTACGAGATATAAATACCAAAGGAAATGCCAACTCATATTTTGTAAGTATTTCAGAAGAAGAATAATTTGGTGACTTTCGGGAAATGGAAGAAGGGAATGGTCAAACAATGATATCAACTTGGCCCCCGTATGTTTAGCACCTGCAGAGTGTCCGAGATATTCATGTTTGTCTTCAACGGCCTATACCTTATATTACGATTTCGTCACTTTTCATACTTTATTATGCTCCACTCTTAACTAATGATTTATGATTTATTTTGTGATCTCACTTACATACACGCGTACCAAAATAATAAAAAATATCGATAGTAATAGCAGCTTTAAAGAATAAAGGAGAGCGTTAAATATGCTAGAAATTGTGCAAGGTGTACAACTAACATAAACTGTAAAAAATCAAACAAGAATGCTAACGAAATACAAAAGCGTGGAAGGCGTGCAAAAATAAGAATTTTGGAGCGAACCCTAAGTCTCCGTAATGCTTTTACTCCATTCGGTATTCTCCCAAATAAATTGTTAATGAAAGGCTGAGGAATGTTTCGCCAAATGTCTCATAAACCATTGACAAGCTGCTGTAATGTCCGAGGTGCTTGTTTTAGCCGTTTAAATTGTCTTGACATTTGAGGCCGGACGTGTTCAACGCAATTCACATCCTCACTGCTTGGCCAGAAATGATTCTTTCTGTAGCTTGGCGCAAGAAACTATTAATTCTAGATGATGTAAAGGTAGGCAGGAAGGACTAAAAGTCTAAGTTGGACGGTTTCTAAACGGATTTTAAAGCAATACCAATTTAGCCACAAATGAAAATAATCAATAGAAGATCTGTTAAAAATACCACAATTGAATCTGTGGAGACAATCAAAGGATATTAAAAACGAACGAATTGCGTTTTCTTTAAAAACATTGTGATTTATACACAGAAAAAGGATTACTGGAAGCAGGTAATCATTACTTGGAGGAAGTAAACGACGCTTTGTGTATACGCAAGAGAATATCTTCTACAAGAAGAGAATGCCGCTGTTTTGAATAAAATACTAAATTCAAGAAAACGATCGCTAGTTCAAAATAAATTAATAGCTTCCATCTAAAATATTACTACGTCCATTTTATTTAAAGCGGCAAATGTTTTCTCTTCAGTTGATTATAGCTGATGTACAGGAGAAAAATGTCTTGGATGTTGACTCTCTTGGATTCTTGGCCAACATTCTAAATTCAAGAAAATGCTCTCTTCCAATAAAATTGTACGCTCAAGAAATGCCATTTTCTTGTATATTTTTTATTATATTATTTACTATAGTTTGAAATAATAACAATTGATTTTTTTTGTTTGGAACATCTTCAACTTTTTTTCAATATACACTGGAAAGTGAGAATTTTACACCCCGTACATAATTTTAACTCGACGTTACATAAACAACCACTATTGATATCGTATGTGCCTGTCAATTTGGATGTTCGAGATTTACATTCTTTATGATGGGAAGATTTAACATACATGAGAAATTCTTCTTACAATTCTTTCACACGAAAATACTCGGTAAAAGTTTTCTCGTGAGTGTGGACCTATACGTACCATTTGTGTTAATATTAACACCCTGTTTTTTACCGTGTTTTTAATAAAAAGAAGCAATTCCTTACAATTAAAGCGTTAAGAGCTTGTGTTATACAAAATGGAGCGAATTTTACCAAGTAGTCAAGATTTTACTAAATGTAAATTTGTTTAAAATTTCCCAACCACAAGTTCTATTTATAGCAATATCCTTCCTTAAGGACACACTTTGGATGAAATTGGAACGGGAAGTAGGTAATCATATCAACAAGTACCGAGGTTGGACGTTCTAAAAGAACCACCGCCCCAAAATTTCTATCCACTTTTAACCTGGTATATGATTATGTAATTTACTCGCTCTATAATTCATAGATTTCGTTGGCGAAATTAAAGCAGATCTCGCGTGAAAATATCATCAATTTAAAATCGACTAATTTACGCAAACCGACAGCGTGCACTCTCCTATACCTCGAAATTCGTTTCGGTCATTAAATCACAAATTTGTCGCGCCAATGAGATGAATAACCAATACTACGGTACACCCTATAGTAACGATAATCGATATACGTAAACCGGTAGGTGTAGGTAAATTAATAAAATAATTATATTATATTAAAGCCTAGATATCTTTAAGTTAATCTTCTTGAGGTAACTGTTGCATATACCATGATTGAATCTTAATCGGCATATGTCTTTAGCCATACTCTTAGGAATGTAACATATTTGAAACTAAACCATTGCTGCTGGTGAATTGGTTGCAAATTCCCTGTTTGCCAATACTAAATATATCAGACGATGTCAAAATATGAAGAATTTCCGAATTTTTGCAACCTGATTTGGCAAGTTGGTTCACTTTCTATTTTCATTAATTAATTTAATTGAACAGAAGGATCAACACCATAATTAGTTCCAGATAACATTCGCAGTACATTTATAGATTTTTTTGTTTTGTTTACTATGTGTCTCATATGAGCTCCCTGCTTATAAATATTAAAAAAAAAAATTAAATTCAGGAAAATCCTCAATAGTGTTGTACTCAATGTATAATGTAATGACTAATGTTAATGCTCCTATCAAGAATGTCTTCAAGGTCATAGATATACAGTACATTACGAGCAAAGTCCGAAATTGTGCAATGCCCATGTTGTACAACACTTCTGCACACGTTTTTTGTACAAAGTCCAGAATTAACTCGCTCTTGCGGACAATGTACAAACTTCTTCGTATAATGGCGACATTATAGTTCTGATTTCGCAAAATATTGTCTTTGATTTCAGAAATAAGTTCCGAGTTGCCGTTTTTAGCTATTGGAAAATTATTATTAGCGCAATCATCTATATTTTTTTGTTCGCCTACGATAACGTTGGACATTATCAGTTGCTTTCATTTCATTAGTTAAACGAAATGAAACCAGCTCAGTTGAGATTCGTAAAGTTCATTATTTACAACAGTATCTTCCTGCGATCCATTTAAATTTCAATTGAACTTAACGCATTTTCTCCATCTTCCTCCTTGCTTACATTTTCATCAATTATGTTAGGCAGAATGCTTGACGCTAATCCTATACTTCAAATGGTGTTTGCCTAACATAAGGGTGAAAACTATTTTCTTTTAATCGGCGGAATCCTAAACCTCCACTCCAGCGATTCGTTTTATTATCTGCCATCCAGCTTACAACCATATCTTCTACATTTCGATGTGCCTTATTCATACTTCCTTGGCTTGTGGGAATGTTTGCTGGGTTTGCTGTGAACAATTTTTAATTCTAACCAGAGAGATTTTAGTTCTTCCACAATGCTGTTTACAAATTCTCGGCCATTGTCCAACTGCAAAATTGACAGTGTCCCAAAAAATGCAAAATATCTACCAGATCAACTTCCACAGCGCTCTTACTTTTCAGTACACGAAAACTTACAAATTTGTGGTCGCAATAATTCAAGATAAACCTGTACTCTCTATCTGGACGGGCCTAGTCGTACCTTCTAATTCGTCTCTAATCTGTTGCTTTTTTTTACTTCCTGAGTATTCTTCTATAATGTTCTTTAGTCTTGATTAAGAACCAATTCACTTTACCTTGTAATTCATTCAGTTTTAACTTCAGCGCTCGTTTTGAAACAGAAAAGATAGCCCCCAAAACCTCTTTGCAAACGAATATAACCTACAAATTTTCATTTTCAAGCTACAGCTGCGCTATAAAACGAACTTTGCGCACACGACGTTATACAATGTCGATATTGCACAAGGAAATTTGTGCAATATCCGTAAAATTGAGTCAGACTCGTATTCTGTACGAACAGGTGAGACAGCATGGATACTGCTAGCACTGATTGAAGGATGTTGTATGTACGTTTTCGGGCTTTGCTCATTTATCTAACATTCTACATTGGTTGCATCCTGAAGCCATTACTAGCAACAATTTTCTTCTAACTTTCGTACATCAGGTAAGACAGGAGAACAGTCTTCTCGTCCAGGAGTTCATCTGGTCTTTAAAAACAAGACACATACGACTGAATCTCCGTATATAGGAATCCTTTGTAGGTTAAAGGATTAAGATGTTCATATGGAACATTCATACAACCACTTGCAACTTGCGAAGAAAAATGTATCCCTCTTAGTAAATGACGGTAATATTGGAGCATAATGTAAAAGTATAGTGGAGAAGGTGATCAATTTCTTTGGTTACGTTTTTGAAAAAATAGTTCTCGATCCTCTCTGAAATCCTCACAATTCGCTTTTATTTAATGCATAAAGGTAAATCGATTTCTTTCTTTTGAAGCCTTGTCCACAACTTTATTTCCCACTTTACTCACAGGAATTCAACATTACGTGCCTGGTCTGACTGTTCATAACTTTTGATCAATATTATACCAATATAAGAGCGAATCCTGAATTATTCGCTTGAAGATAAATGCTTCGATAAAGTTAAATGTTCAAGTTTGCCCTTGCTTAACTAACGCGATAATATCAACAACAACCTGTTTTTCGACACTATCCTCCGTATTAAATAATATGTGCGACCATCCCAAAAACTCGCTTTTCAATCGGACGTTAAATACGAGTACGTGTGCGTACGTGTGTACGTATGCGTCGTGCCGCATCATTTCCATACGTGGGCAAATGCGCGACTGATTGTGGCGGGTAATGTCGATTAATGGATTGCATTTGAACAAATGGCTTTGATGAAATCTATTAAAAAGTGTTAGAGTTAAATATCATATCGCGAACCTCCCCGTTTACAATACCGCTCGTGTACGAGTGTGCATTATTTTCCAATGAATTTGTTCGAAAATTGTCCGGTTTATCTGATTTTTGAGCGCGCGCGTAACAACACCGATTGAGTTATTATCATTTTTAGCGTTTAACGAGAGCGTATGTACGCGAAATTGCGCGCATGTATGTAATTTGCGCGATTGGAATGTAAATAGCAATAAAATATGACGTTTTCGTTAAATTCGTTTTTGTCATAATTAGATTGGATTGATGTATTAAAAATATCGGCAATAAAATTTATATGCGCGTTGTGGTGGAAGACTAAACTGTTGCCAATGTTTCCCATTTACTGTTAACGATCTTCCCGTATCCTGATGAAATACTTTTGGACGAATTTGCGGAAGAGTTCCGCGTTAATTGTTAGGTGTCAAACGTAAATAACACAGTGTACCCCTTTAGAGGGCACAGATTGCCGCCAATTGTTTTTCTTTAAGAAATATCAGTCCTTGCAAAGTTGTCACCCAACCATTTAACATAGGCGGATGAGTCTGTTCGTGATCTGCTTTTGGAAGAAACTTCATGCTTTTGAACACAGTTTTTTTTCTTCAAAATTGCACATGAGCTGAGTTACCTGTTACTGGTCCCTACAATGGTTTATCCGCTGTAAAAGTCGCACAGGAGCCATTTACGCTATCCATAAATGACATGAGGATCACTATCTACATGCCTTCCAGTGGTACTGATATACGTCTTGAAATGGAGGACACCAGCTGCTGCAGTTTCGCTGAATATTTGTGCATACGTCGACACCTTTTTTGTGTACAAACGATATATAAAACAGTTTTCTTTGGAGAATTTCTACAATTGATGACGCAGCAAATCGCCATATTGGTATTATTGGGTAAGATTGCATTAACAATAACGGTTACAACAATAACTCGTCACTACCGCAGAAACGAAAATTAATAACATCTGTCCAGATACCCCCACTACAATCAGCATCCAACAGCTAACTTTTAAACTGCTACAGTCGACCTGATTTAAAGCTGCTACATTGAATCAAATACACGATCGGCTTGGTCTTCTATTTACAATCTTCTATTGCTTTACCGCATTCTGTCGTGGATTATAATCAATGTTCCAAGATTATAACTTGACGCTGCTACTTTCCAGTAGCGGAAATTGGAACATCTATTTATAGTAACGTCCCTTTTCAGAAAATACTGTAGAATCATCGACAATAAAAGAATATTCTTTCCGCCTCGATTTCTCTCCGCAGAAAATTCCAGCACCCAATAATGCACCATCCATTTCCCGATAACACTCTACGCCCGACTCGTCCGGTCTTCGGCTCGAGCAGACGCGTATCGCTTTGCTTTGCATTATCGTGAAGCCTGGCATAAAATAATTGCGCCCGTAATTTAATTGAAATATCAATCAGTCAGGAATCGAAGTGCTCTTTAATGCATTTCTGTCTGCGCTGCGTACAGTGTATGTAGGTAGAGCACAGGACGGCAGTGGCGGCGTGCATTCGCCGATGCCATCATCCATTGCCGCCGCTATGCACTTTGAATAATTTACGGTAACATTAGCACTCCGCCTCGTGTTATCGTAAATGCTCTCCAGTGACTCCCGATCTACACGATATCTAGTCTCCCTCGTTAGATGGCGCGCGATGGAGTCGGAGGCGACCGACCTACATCGCACACTCCTTTATATTAGAAATATCAGAGGTATGTGGTACATACCTTTGATGTTAACCTTTTCGAAACGCATCGTTTACCTTCTACTTGCCATTGCTGGGATTCCGAGGCGTCCGGTGATACATCTTGCAACATTAATTTGTCGATTCCAAGCATACAATTGAAGAAGCAAGAAAAATACCTAAACGATATTTGGTCATTAGTAGAGATGGTAAAGGCAGGTGAATTATTACTTTTTTGCAGCCACTAGACAGACTCGTGTTTTGTCGACTCTCAGGGAAACCAGTAAGCAACATGAACCTATTCTCATGAGACGAATAGACACGAATCTGTTTAGTCTTTACAAAAAAAGTAACAATTGCACCTGCCTTGGTCATCTCTAGTCATTAGCTCAACGTTGGGCGTCAAGATTTATAATGCTAAAAGTGAAAAGTTTGAAATTTCCGGATACAGAATGTTGTGATGAGCAGGATACTATTATCTTGTACCTAACCTTGTTTATAAATAATAAAATGAGTAAAAGATTAACGTTTATAGGAGTGCAATTAAATCCCTGCGATGGCATTATTAGCTTATCTCACTTTCCGATTAATTATTTTGTTTGGGTTGGTACTACTTGTTGAGTTGTTGTAAGTAAAAGTGGATGTTATTGGCAATGAGACGGGTGAGACAAACATCATAATAGAGCTTTTAAAAAGCGATGAAACTCGTGTTTCCGACAAAATTTTGGAACGATGGGGAAAGTATCATCCAAAACCTCAAGATTCGTTGAAGAAATCTTAGCTTGATATGGATGACTTCAATATTTCACGGAAATATATCCAACCCGCGTCTCAACGTACGTGAAAGAAATTTTTTTAAACTCAAGTGATCAAGCTAAAAAAAGGAAAATTTATGATTTATTGTCAGTTCACTGCAAAGAGTTAATTCAAATAACAAAAGCAATAAAAAAAAACCTCTTAACCGGAATCATCTCCCACTACATTTACGTGATTTTGACGTTGGTCTAGAACCGTGGTAGCCTGTTCTTTAACAATCGTCTAGAACCCTAAGGACCTGGGTGATCTAGAACTCTGGGGCTCGAATGAATCACAACAGTCTAGAACCCGTGTTGTATATTGATGACTCCTACCGAATGATATTTAATATGCAACGCTGTGACAAAGATAAAGTGGAATTTATTCTGTGTTTGCTTGTAGGGAAATAATACGTTAAAATCGAATTTTGAGGACATGAATAAAATGGAGTGAAGGCGAGTAATCTCGCCGTTCCCTCGGGATTATCATTGAATGTAGATAACTTTAATAAAACCCCATGGATAGGTAGGGTGGAGACCCGAGGCTCGCTGAAAACCCGCGAAACCCGCTGAAGAATTGAAAATGAATCAGAAACGGGGGTAGGTCCTCGGATCGCGCTTGGGGATGAATGTCGCTCGATCTAGCGCTAATGACATTAGTTTCCGACGACATCATGATGCACTGTAGCCCTATTATTATTATTATTGAAAGCGGCCTGAAGAAAAAGTCGTGATAAATGTGCTATGGCCTCCACAAATCATCCGACATATTGTGGGTTGAGTTGCACAAAACACAACAACAATCGCAACAATTATCATGATGCAATAGTAGTAATTAGGGTTTGAAAAGTCAGGTTAACATGCAATAACAATCTGCAATTTCTTTCTATTGGACACTAAGCATAAAATAGAAGATTAAGAACCGGACGTGCACTAGAACGGAAGTAATCAAGGAGCGAAATCAAATGGGTCCTACTGCTCATTATGCGGCAATTACCATTTTGTTTCCCGCCATATTCTTCCTTCTTTACGTTCTTAACTCGTATATGCTTTAAAACATCAAGATATACGCTAAACCACATCGAAAAGAACAATGACCAATTGTAGTGTCTCAGATAAAAGTTAAAATGATGGGCCATCTGCCTTACTCACCCGATGGGGTCCGCGATAACGATCCACCTAACACGGAATGTAACAACAGCACTCCCTCGATACATAAGAAACGCAAAAGTCGAAAAAAAGGGCTATCATCAGCATATTTTTAACATAAATTACCCGGTTATAAATACCAGTTTAAAAGAGCGGAGTATATCGAACAGACGACGTCGTCAAGATGAAAAGGAAAAAAAAGAAGGAATAGGTAGTTAAAAAGAAGAAGCGAAAACGCTTCGCGTTTAAAATTTGTCCCGCATACACACGCATTAAACACAATACAAGCGTGTAGCTGGCGTTCCCGAGTCGCGCTGGCCGGAAGTTATAAAACAATTTAATAACACACGTTTAAGTGGTAATGTTGAAATCTAAAACAATAGGCCTCGCGAGTATGTTTGTTTTAAGCCGTCGGCAGATGGCCGCCCTATCGTTTTTGATATTTCGCTCATAATAACCGCCCACCTTAATGCCGGGGTTTCACTGTTCCATCGGCTCCGTCTATAAACGCGGATGGTATGCGTATTATGGATGGATATATTTAGTAACCGATTGTATTTCATCGAATAATAGACGACCACTTTGTCACTATGCTAAACGATTAATTTTACGCGATTGTTAGAAAGGGATACGCACGAATATGAAAAGAGGAAATTAGCAGAGACTAGACAGACTCGTGCTTTGTCGACTCTCTCCACACGAATCCATTCTTACAAGACGAATAAACACGAGTCTGTCTAGTCTCGAATTTCGTGAGACGCACGGAAAGTGGCGAATAAAATTGCTATTTACACAATATCTGGTTGACTGGACTCTTGTATAAGACAAAGATACAAAAACAATTGAAATTTTAGGGAAAAGCAGCCTACTACGCAGGCACTCGCCTCAACTTTCATAAACGTTCATAAAAACCACACTGTTGGTAACAATGAATTAGAGGTTTATTTTTTTATCTCACTAAATCATTATTTCGTGAAATTACCTGTACGTATTAACTTTTCAATGTTATTGGCCCCCAATAAAATAGTTTATTTTCTCTACGGCACACTTTTCTTATTAAAAAAAGCTCAACTTAGTTACTTTAGAAAAAGAGATAAATAGTATCCAAATCGTGATAACTACTTCTAACTCCATCTGTCGTCTATTCATTGCAGAAACTAACTCCTTCGCCCGTATGCAATCAATTCTAAATCGCCCGCAATCAGTCACCGAAATGATTCATTGCCATTTCAAAATCAACAAGATCGTAATATATGAGGCCGGCAGTTTTATGATAATTTCGGTATGCGAGAAATGTTTCTCGACCAGAACAAAAGGATACGAACAAAATATTTTTTGTGAAGCATCACATGGTAGCGGTTGATTTGATTAATGGTTGCATTATAATATTCACCTGCCGTCTGCTGCTTTTCACCATGCGCTATCGCAATGTGTACTACTAATTAGTATTCGGGTCGACAAATCAAAATACACGCATATATTACGTTCTCGGTATGATTTATAGGTTACATTATTTGTTCAAGAAATTAATTATTTCCTTTGCAACAACAAAAAAATGGTTTCAAAATATTCCCGATTATTCTAATTTTATGCTGCGCAACGTACAAAATTCACATTAAATTCGTAACAACAATAATTACTTTGTTCTTATCATTAGTAATTGTTACGCAAGAACCGATGTAAAAAAAACGAAACTTCCCGTCATCCTATATTTATCTCAATTTAGCGCTTCCTGTCCAGTGAAACTTGAGCATTCTATTAATAGTTTTAATTCTATGTGGTGTCTTATTAACCTATTATTATTTCTTAATAAAGTTGACCTTCGCTATATCAAAGCTATTACTTTACACACAACAGAAATTTGTTATAAATTCTCAAGACGTTTCTCGCTATTTTTTTGTATTATTTAACGCAATGTGAGTCATTTGATAAATTTATGACGCCATTCCGAGCATTAGATCATATTTTAAGTGGATTAAATAACTTAGTCACTTCTTTATTTAAAACTGACGGGTAATTTATATTGCCCTGACATTTTCTGCGGAGGTCTACTTCAAAATAGAACGCATGGAGTTAATATGGCAACCAAGATTACAAAATATACAAAGCTGTAGCTACTTTATCTTCAATGAATGATTTGTATGTTCTCCGAACTTCATCAGAAAATGATTTGGTGGAAAACTCCTTTTTACGGGGCAGACATTAATCTGCAACGTAAAAGACCAGAAAAGACAGACTTCGATTGGAGATCTTCACTGAAGGCGTTTAATTTGAAGACGCTGGCTAAATGTAAAATTGCAGAAGGAACTACAAAAATCCTCCGCAGCTTAAAAACTATGCAGGCGGATGTAATCGAAGTCCTATTAAAATCTTAGGGAGAAATTGAAGAATATAATTAGGTTATTAATATCTGCTTAAAGCTTATAACAATCGGAAGTTAAATGGATAGAAAAAGCAATTTGAAATGGTCTGCGGAAAGGAAAAATTTTATTGAAGCAGCAAGTGATTTTATGAAAGCAAAAGGAAATTATAGACTTAGCTCTAATTTTGTAATTCGATTAAAGATAGGACCAGACCAAACAAATATTGCTGGTCAACGATGGAACAACAATCAGTCAATATTGAAGCTTTCTCTGTGGTGACCAAAAAATTGTCGATGTCCGCTCAGAACACGGTACTATGAAAGAAATGTTGCCAGTGTATGTACAGTTAAAATCATCAGCCTCCATTTTGCCTGCTTCGTGTCTTCGTACACTAAGCGGACAGTTACCAACTAGATATTGAGCAACTTCTGGCCTTTGAAGGAACGAGTTAGTCGATAGATTAAAGTGTTTGCGAGCTGTTGCTCAACAGTGTTTGTTTTGTCGCGCCCCCGCCTTAACTGCAACTGCATCTCAACTTTGAGTTACCGAAACTTCCACGCCTCTAAGAAGTGGAGAAGACACAAAAATATCTCCACGAAACATACAAAAAAAAAAGAAACAATCGGTAAATGATCTATCTATTAACTGTCCGTGCATCTGCCGAATTTGTAAGAGGTCTATTCTTAATCTTATCCTATTTCTGTGTGTACAATTGGACAAGTAAGATATAAAGTTAGACTAAGGGGTGCCTGTTTTTCCATAAGCTTCCAATGTCTACGAGAGCAGACAGTCAGTAGAAACATAGTCGAGCTAAAACTATGATGAACATTTCTTGCCAAGAGCAAATCCACAAATAGACAAAGAATATGGATGTGATATTAGCATATATTGCAATATATGCACCTTCCTTCTACTGTGACTTAGGGAAATGTGCCTGTGGACAGCGGAAGGTTGAAAACCAAAGACACACAACACAAGGAAGAAATATCATCTGGTCCAGGGTGATCCAAATTATCGGACCACTATTGCTATTTCGTTATTATTAATCGTAGGAAATAGGTTGAATTGATAAAGTAGTGATGTTGTGTTCATGCACAGTTAATAGAGAAACGGTTGAATGAGAAACTTTTGTGAAATATCAAAATTTCAAAATTATCAAAATTTTTATGGACTATTGTTCTGTAATGTAAGAAAGATTTTGTACTTGCAATATTTCAAAACTGGTTATAATATCAAGAGATACTTTAAATAACTAAATATTAGGATGATAGTTAGTAATCTTTTATGAATATCCAGGCAAGTATCTGTTAATTTTTTTTAATGGTTAAAGGTGTCCCTAACTTACATAAATTGCAAGAAATTATTCTGTCCCAGTATTATCGAGGAAAATCATTAAAGCAAATCGCCACTGAATTAAGAATAGCAAAATCTTCAGTAGAAAACATTGTTCTAATCACTGCAGACAAACTGGAACCATCGAAATGAAAGCAAAAAATACTGGTAAACCCAAAATCATAACTGAACCAATCGAATTAAGTAAAATTTGCAAAGAAAATCGCAAAGAAAATTACTGCCCTTTGAAGTCAATGTAATAATAAGTCTTGAGATTATTGTGGGAAGTGATTTAATCCAAAGGAAAACGTCTATTAGCTATTGTTCAGAAACGAAGCCGAAGAAGTTATTCTCAGTGACGAGCCTAAATGGACGTTTGTGTAGAGAGCAATCAAAAACGAGTGATTAGAAATAAAGGAAAGACTTTTTTAAAAACTGTCTTATAAGTCCAAAGGGACAAACGATGTGAGGTTGTATGTCTGCCACTCGTTTGGGCTGATTGGAATTAATTGGTAGGAAGGTAAAATAAACGCCGCAAAGTCTCAAGAAATTTTGCAAGGTAGTTTGTCGCTCCGTATTGGAAAAATTGTACGAAACATTGATTTTATTTTCGAAAAAGATGGCGCCTCGTATCATACCATGCATTAAACCAAACAAAGGTTTTCCTAGCAGAGTATCTTGACCTTCAAGTAATTCAAACTTAATTATTTGTAAATATATTCCACGAAATCATAGAATATCAACACGTTTAATTCTGGTTGAATCGTTAAACGTACCTTCTTGACGTATTATCTGCGAAGTAATGAAAATATTTTTAGTGGAATTTCATTTTCCCCATTACATTTCTTTAATGAAACATCGTCTTGAATTGGCTCATGCCATTGCTATCCGCTCGGAATTCTCTCAGGTTATCTCGCACGGTGCGTAGCCGCTCAATTCTTATATTTCTAACCTTTTTCTTTTACTTATCTCATTACGACAAGCAATAATACCAACCCACACCTTGCTCTCGCGTTCTCTTCTACCAACGTTCATTCCTATTATACTATATTTACTAACGAAGGTGGGCCGTTGTGCCCTCATTATGATTACTATTATTATTATTATATTCCGTAATAATACTTATAATAACAATAATCATAAACGCTACGACGTATAGCAATAATCATAACAATAACCGTTTTATAAGACATGCTATACGAACGACGACGACGACGTCGGGGACTTTCATTTAGTTCAATCACGTACCGCTTGAGTGCGCTGTTCGTTGTCAAGCTTTATGCCCGGCTAAAGAACCGACCGAATGAGCTATATAAGGTAGACTTATGTTCTTATGTATGCATTTGTACGCCTTACGTACTCAGACATGAATATTTATATGGAACGATAGTATTACACACACTTTGTTGCTTATGATAAAGGTTAAAATGTTGTATTAAATGCTGGTTTATTCGTTCTTAAATTTAGTTTATTGCCGTTCTGACGTGAAATGTGTTAGTCGAAATATAACCAACGCTTCTATATAATAGAGTTGGAGGAATGCTAGATAATATTTAAGCGTATTCATGGCCACTGTAAACGGGAAATGTCTACAAGTCCATTGTTTTATTAATTTTCGTCTGAATTAGGTTGTAATTCTCAACGCGGTTTCCGCTAGCTGATGTTTATTAATTCCGGCGAAACATTAATATTTTGTTTAGGTCAATTTTAAAACGACTTTTAAAATTCTGTTTTACTAGCTGATTCACGGCAAGCGAAGGAAGAAATCAAGCGATTGCAACAGAAAATAATGGTACCGGCTATTAGGATTTACAATAAAAAAGCGCTTGATTTATTTATTTCTCCCGTAGATAGGAATTTATACCTGCCAAGTGAAGCTCCAGCAGAAAAGATTGGGGATTATTAACGAACAATACATTTAGGAAATATACCGCAGTATCACTCTTGTTTATTTATCACAGGCGTAAAGATATAAATTTGCTTCGTTTTACTGTTAAACGTGTGTTGGTGTGCATCTGTCGTTTTTGCGCGAAAGTTTTAAGAAAATTTACTTCAAAATGGCACGTGGCAAGCCTACCAGTGTAGAAAAACGTTCACGCATTATTACGCTGTTTGGAAGAAGGATATTCGGGGCGACAAATTGCTGAAAAAATAAATATGAGAAGTTCAACAGTAAATGACATCGTAAAGCGATATCGGACAACTGGAACTATAGACAATCGTGTTCGTCCTGGAGTATCTAGGAAAACAACAAAAGCTGAAGATTTGAGAATTATATTAGCAAGCAAACGCAATAGAAAATTAATAGCGCCACAAATAGCAGCCGAAGTCAATCGCGACCGTGAAGAACAAGTTTCGGCGAATACGGTAAAACGTCGACTTCAACAAGCGGACCTTCATGGAAGCATTGCCATTCGAAAACCTTTATTACGCCGGGGCAACAGAGCAAAACGGCTACAGTAGGCCCGTTCTCATCTAGGTTGGTCGTTAGATGATTGGAAGCACGTGGTTTGGAGTAACGAGTCAAAGTTTGAGGTTTTTGGGCAAAATCGACGAGTTTATGTCCGAAGATCTAAAACCGAAAAGTGATCCCGAAGTGCATTGTGCCAACAGTGAAGCATGGGCGTAGTTCTGTGTTAGTGTGGGGATGTTTCTCCTTTGCTGGGACGGGAGATTTATGCAGAGTGCAGGGTGTAATGAGGAAGGAAAATTATTTTGCAATACTCCAGAATCATGCAATGCCATCAGGATTGCGTATAATAGGCCGTAACTTTACATTCATGCATGACAACGACCCAAAACACACGGCGTTAGTGTGTAAGAACTATCTAAAGGAGCAAGAAGAACAGCACACCCTGAAAGTAATGACATGGCCCCCACGAAGCCCAGATTTGAACCCTATAGAGTTGTTGTGGGATGAACTGGACAGGAGGATCCGAAAAATATGCCCAACTTCACAAGAACATTTACGGAATATTCTGCAACATGAATGGATTAATATTCCACAATCCCTTTTAGCAAAACTTATCGAAAGAATGCTTAGAATAGTTCGAGCGGTGATTAACAGCAAAGGAGGCTTTTTCGATGAAAAAAAAATATAATGTTTAGTATGTTATATTATGCCAGAATAACTTTTTATTTATTTATTTTTGTCTTTTTTACCTGTACATACAATAAAATTGCATTTTGTTGTTAGTTTCCTTTGTTTCTGTAACCTTTTCATGTTTTTTACTAACCGACCGAACTTCTCTGAACGGCAGTGTACATGAGATCTGGCCTCCAGTGGTTTCTTTTCTATTTTCCATCCCCAAAGTTTCACACGGAAGTCATAATATGAGAAGGCCACTACATTCGTAACGGCCTGTTTTGCAGAACAAGGTGCCAACTGCCGTTTGGACGGAATGGGAGCGTTGTTGGGTGTATTTGGACCTATTCAGAAAGAATGTTAAAAGCTATTTAGTCTTCTAAAGTCACTAAATCTCAAATGCCAGTCAAAGTATGACTAAAAATTTAGCTTTACCCGATAAAATTAAAGAAGACGATCTACAGATTAAAGAAATCGCCACTAACAAACTGCAATTTTAATTGTTACTGTTACAGCAGTTACACGTTAGAACTGCTCGCAATCAACATAATCATCTGCGGCGAAATTTCTCCGTAAATAATCGCAATAACAACAGCCTCTAACTCTCTCTTTCGTACAAAATCGCGGATTGTTGGCGCGATACGAGAGAAGATTAACGCGCGGTCACATTACAGCCGTTGGAGCGCGGATATTCGACCGCGCTTTTCACACCCGCTCGCACACAAAACGCGTAATTGAACCTCGAAATTATTCACAAATTATTATAATTGGAACGGCATTCGATGTTAAAATGTTTTATTTACCGCCGCTATTGACACGGTCGCCATCTCTAACGTACAATGTTTCCTAACCAGTGCATTTATTTCATCATGACGCGAGTCTAATATAAACTTATAGAGTGTAAACCTATCAATATCGAAACTCTGTCGTAAATAAAACTATATTTAATGGGAGCTGCAAGACTTTGTGAAGATGAAGAAAGAAACTTTCGCTGGAAAAAGATTTAAGGGTATTTTGGCTCCTCATTAGATGAAAATCTCTCTTCTCTTTGAGCTTTGAGACTAGGAAACAAGCAAATATCGCTAGGAATCAAATGTAATGCAATGCCCGTAATTTCTGAAATCCGATCTTGATGTCCTAATCTTGAAATCCTTGCGAATCCGGTCCGATTTATCCAAATCCTTCGCCCAGTGATCCCAAATCCGTAGGTGGTGATATTTTATTGGTTAGAAGGACCGAATGGTATTACGTTAACTTGAACTGATTACAAAAAGGCTCCAATAAGAGTATTTTAAATTTTTTCTAAGGGAATTTTGGAAGTTGTCGTTATCGAAGAAGGTTTGTTTCCTTTCTCCATTATTTTTTTTTTTGGATCTACATCCATAGATTACTAAATCGATTAAGTCAAATGACACCTTTGATGTAATGGAAATATCTTACTAAATGTGTGAGACGGGAATGAAAACCCAATCTGGGAGAAATTGGAGGGAAGAGGTCATCAACACTGCTCTGCCTTGTAATTAAAAAGAACTAACAAGATAAACCTTTCAACTTGGAATACTTTTCAACCTAAATAAGCAATTTTCATAACAATTGCTAACAATCCATACTCTTTTTGTTTTCATCCCGTGCGTGCGGAATAATTAAGATTGGTTTTGCAATCCCACTCGCTATATTATAAACAATTCTTTTATTACCGATTGTTTTCCTGAATCTCTAAAACGTGTATTTGTGTTGTCTTTTTACAAGAAAGATCGTACAGATGATCAACGCAATTACAAGCGCGTGAGCCTTGTATAGCCATGGCGTAATAAATAACGCTCAACACGGTTTTCTCAAAGGTAAAAGCATTGAAGCTGCGCTATTTCATTTTACTGAGTCTGTTTATTTTAAAGTTTAATTTGTTATTTGGATATGCCGGCTTATTTTTATTTCTTGAAATAATAATCAATTTACGTATCGACATCTTGTTTTATTCCTGTTTCAACGTGTTTGTTGTGTGCATTAATGTTATTACAATAAAATTAACGGCCACTGCAGGTACAAGCAGCTATAGAGAAACATGAGAGGAACTCTTCAGATCAGTGAAACTGAGTCAGTTTTAGGTACATTGAAAGGTGGCATGTTCTTGGATCTGTCGAAAGCTATTAACAGCATAAACCATCAAATACTAATTGCCAAATTAAATTATTGTACAGTTAGAGGAGAAGCTCTTAAACGGTTTGAGTCATATTTATGCAATAGGAAGCAAATAATTTGTATGTGTACGTACTAAACAAAAAAACGCAACATCAAAAGAGGTTTTTATTAACAGCGAGGTTCCTCGAGGTACTATTCTAGGACCTCTTCTTTCCTTATTTTACTTCAGTGACTACGCAGACGATATGACATTTCTTGTGAAGAGCAGCATATTGGTAACGTTTCCGTGAAAAATCTTAGTGAATGGCTGAAAGATAATAACTTGAAAATGAATCATGGCAAAACGAATTTAATTTTAATTTTATTTAAAACCACAGATCAAGGCTATCCACCATTGTTAATTCTTAGCAACGATGAATACATTGTTAAAGAAGAGTCGGTACATATGCTAACTATGGAAAAGCCATTCGCAGAATACTATTTTGTCTGCCTTGGCTTCAAGAGCGTACTAGTGTATGTTTCATTTGCAGATGTTAATCGGCGCCAAAACTCCGACTGGTTTCGCTTAAACTGCTTCAACAGGACTTTGTAAATCTTCATTCGAATGCGTTTTTGATCTTTTCATGCCCAAATCGTTCTTTCGAGAATAGTATTTGCTATCGTCTAGCACTGACATTATCTGTAGTGGCTGCAGCTTTGACCGTCCCGAACTTCCATCGTCAACCAAGTTGATTTAAATTCGGCACACAAAATTTCACTGCGGCAAATGATGGTACAATGATGATTTTAATTTGCGCTCGATATTCGATTTTTTCCATTTTTTTTTACATAGCTCAAATTTTTAAATGTATTTATATGCACGCACAATTCCAGAATGTAACGCCATGTTCATGTTGAACATGAAGATACTTTTCAGGCTACTCTCGCAACAATGTTATTGATTATGTTACGATTATTACTTGAATTACGATAATGTTTTATGAGTTTCTTCTTGTATATTACATACACACGGCAATGATATGAAATGTTATCGCTCAATAGACGCATCAACCGTCACTGCAATTACTCGTCAACTGTCATTGCTCCATGAGCAACACCACAATCAATAGCATTCCGTTTTATTCGAATGGACTTGTTACAAATATCATCCAATCGCAGTCCAAGAACGCAAACGAACTGCAGTCGCAGTTCCGTACTCGTCGGCTCAAACCGGTGTCAAGCGTACATCAGTAGCTGAATATTATTTAACACCGTTTTATGCACAAAAGCCCGACTGAAAGCGAGGCATTAGCGGGACCCCGAGTATGATGTTACACGCGGTTTTATCTGTTCGGCACTCACGGTAAGTCCGCGTCGGCAGCCACCCACATGTACATGCCTACCTCTACGCGATACATTCAAACATATATGCTCTATCTTCGTCTACCCGTAATTGGGTCGAAAGACCAGCGTCAAAGCGACATGTATGTGTCGCGCTGTGACCACTTGGGCGTCCTCTCCTGTTTTCTCCTCCAGCTCTAATGCATCTTCACATAATTCCGATTTGTCATAATAAAATTTATAGCCGCGAACTATGTGAAACGCTTTATAAATGCGCCTCTGGGTGAGTCTTTCTGTTCGGTCGGTTCTCGTCTATCCTAGCTTCTTTTTCAGTTATACTCGCTACCTACGAATGTAGGTTATATGTATTACCAGGAGTCAATGAACTGGATTTAATACTTTTATTATTATGAAATTATTGAAGGTATTTTTAACATTCCTATAATTGGCTTAAAAATAATTCATACTCGTTTCAAATGTTATAAAGTTTAGTTGTTTTCCAACCGGAAGTATTGATTAATACTAAATTATCATCTTTAATAGTTAAATAGATAATTAGTCACATTCTACACGCGACGACTCTGTCGTATTGGGAGAACGCTAGAACATATGCGTGCTAACATAGCTCAAGTTTTGCGCCGAAGGCCGGACAAACGACCATGCAAGCAGTACTGACTGATTTTAGTGACCAATGGTGGTTCCACCAAGATCAGGCTACCACCATCCACACACTCAATGCGGATAAATTGACATCAAGAAGCCCAGACCTGGCTCCAAACGATCTTTTTATGGAACTACCTTAAAAGTCGAGTTTATATTAGCGCCTCGGCAAATTTGATTCAGCTTAAAAATCGTACTTAGAAAAAAGTGAAGTGAAGCTATTATTCCTGACTTATGCACAAGCGAAATAGAAAATCTGAAGCATCGCTTGGAAGAGCGCCAACTACAAAATGGGCGATAATTTTCCATGCATAAAGTTAATTAAAAAATGGATGATAGCTGAGCAAGATTTAGAAGAAACACCTCGTATTTCCGGAATTTTACACACAAACGTATGTTTTTCTTTAAAGTATAGATCACTCTCATTAATTACCTGCATATCTAGATCTTGGCGGAGACCGGATTATGGTAAATGGAAGACCGCAAAGCATGATCGCAAACCGAAACCGCATCGTTATTATTGTCGATTTGGACATAAACGAGGAGCTGGTCGTCGCTTGATAAATGGTTACAATTGTAAATAGAAGTCGGACCGCATCATGAAGTTGTATATACATATATATATGCGAAGGGAAAGTAGCAGCAGCAGCAGAAGCAGAAGCAAGAACGACTACGGTCGTACGGCCACCGTTTGGAGTATAACATCGTTATCGACGACCGGGGCCTGCCTAGCTGGGTGGTACGACTCACGAACTCATCGAGAACGAGAACGGCTGCGCTCATAAGTATGGTAAAATATGATGGGGATATGATACCGGATGAGATAAACAAGCGGAATGCATACGTACATACGAAAATGATTACGTATGCAGCCGATTGTTAGATGGTTAATTCTATAGTTGGAGTTTTTAAAATGAAATCCGTAGCATTTGCTGCATGTCTTTACATCGAGAACAAGCGGATTTTCTAAATGCAGCGGTGGTTTTTGAAGCATAGTATGGTAAAAGTCAGTCAAGAATTTTGCATTTTGTACATTGTAAAATACATTCCAAGAAGAAGAAGGGAAAATGCGGACAAGAGAGGAAAAAAACTCAATTTTTTAATAGAAAGAAGAAGATTATGTTAGCACTCAGTTGGGGGCGAAAGCGAAGATTTAAGCGAAATAAATCGGAGTGATGGCGTCAATTAATAACTGTAGATGATACACGAGCGAACTGTTCCCTTGGCCGGAAAAATGACGTCGACTTTTTTTGAGGTAATCATGGAGTTGTGCTAATTTTGAAAAAGGTAAAATAATGACGGGGGCATACTACATATCATTACTTAACAAGCTGAAGGCACACTCGCAATGGAAAAACTTTCATTCAAGAATTTGGGTTCAAATTAATAGAGTATCAACTTATTCAGCAGATGTGACCCCCCAGCAACCTAAATACTCTACACATAGCATCACTACTTCCGATAGTTAATCCTTTTATTCTCAAAAATTACTTAATGAATGCTTTAGTTTGAAGTTCAGAGTTATATTGTAGTGTATTTGTAAGTGAATTGGTTATCACAATGGCAACATTGGCAATTCACAAGTGTAATGAATCTCAACCTTGGAAGCCTAGGCAAACGGCTAAACGGCAATTGTATTTCAATATAATATTATGTGGAGGCGTGACCTCAAGTAAATATTCAAGAGGAGGGCTCATGCCCTTTAAGGTTGAAATCTCCTGGACCAATTAATGACACGTTAGGAAGAAATAATTAAAATTCAGAATAATGTTTGACAAATTTTTATTGTTCCTAATTCATTGTCGCAAGACTTTTTAATTACTTCTTTTCGTTTGAATTTCGATTTATCGCACATCACATTACACATATATATTTCTGGAATTTCTTGAATAAACTGACATTTTTTTTATTTTTCAGGTGAGTACCGGTTTTTGTCCTGATGTGAATCATTCATGACCATTCAACATTACGTAAGTGCTTTTTTACTTTTATTTAGAAGAAGTGCGTTATCCACATTGGAGCAATGCACTAGCAACCTTGCGATTCGATTCTGGGAGGAAGTGGTCAATTCAGATTTTTTAACAGTTTTTTATTTGTGTAAAACAAGGATTTCCAACCTTTTTTTTTTGGACCCCCTTTAAAAGAATTTTTTTTTTTATTGGCCTCTTATATTTTTTTCTATAATATGCAGGATGCAATATAACCATGATACAAATAATTACATATAAAAACTGATAAAAAAAATTGGATTATTAGGTTTATTTTCGATTATTTTTTTTGTATTATTTTTAATTTTACAAATATAGAAAAGTTTTTAGAAACAAAATCACAAATTACACAAAAATTTGATTTTAATTAATGTGAAAGCTGGGGTTGATGTATTAATACCTTTCCTTATATTACCTCGTTCAAACATATTCAACCTGTTTCTCGGTTTCGTTAGTCACTTTTTGACTTTATTAAAGCTTGCTTCCGTTCTTTGCTGAATACGCGCTTACTCATCGTATACTGTAATGCATCGACCCCCCATCGATTCCCTTCAAAATTTCATCGACCCCCCGGGGTCGATTCTGTGATTGTTCCGTCTTCGCAAGAAACTTTTTTGTGTGTATGTTAATTGGTTCTTTTGCATCCTTCGTTGCACCTCTTTCTTTCTGCTGTTCAGATGGTTGAAACCCGAGATGCGGTCATTCTCCATGTTCTAAGTTGAAACGATACCGGTTTGCAGAACTAAATGCAATTGTAATGCAAACGACTACTATTATTTAAAATTATTTTTAATGATTAATGAGACTCTTTTTAATTTTTCGTAGCACGCAACTTTTCTCAGGTTGTGTAATTTTTGAATAATTAAGTAGTCACGCATCCAGAGATAAAAAAAAAATATTTTAGAAAATGGCAATGCTTTATTACAAAAAAAAATATGAATGATATTATTACATTTAATAACAGCAAATTCACAAAAGTGGGATGTTACTGAGAGTGGCGCCTCCAAAAATTAATAAAAATAAAATGAATATTAATCTACTAAAATTTATGGCAAAAAATAAATTTGAATCAAATATGAATATAAAAATAAACAAAAAAAAATATAAGTAAGTGACTTATCAAG
This sequence comes from Marronus borbonicus, assembly GCA_902655005.2. NCBI lineage: Eukaryota > Metazoa > Arthropoda > Insecta > Coleoptera > Scarabaeidae > Marronus > Marronus borbonicus. Next base: position 2,254,875 of record LR737398.1, on the reverse strand, counting down.
ATGATCGCGGTTCATTGGCGGGAAACAGACAGCGTCTTCTCGTCCTCCTGGTGATGGTGGTGACCCTGCTTTGCAGCTCCCCTGATGATGGTGACCAGCTTCACTCTATACACTTATATAATTCAATTAAACCAAACTCTTTATTCGATTCTCTAGGCAGTTGGGGTTCTTTACAACCAATCGCCTGTAGAAGATGCGCTATTCATCCCTCACTAATCACAACGTGCGCAAAGTATCAGAAGGAAAAAATCGATACATCTGATTTTCAGATGAAATATTTTAAAACTGGGACGAAATAAATAGTAAAATACATAAACCATTCAATGGTCTGAAGAACTAGGCCGTTATAAAAGTATTTTTCAAAATGTTCAGGATAGCGAACATACTTTTAAAACCATTTTCAAACATCGATCCAATCCTCTCTCTTGATCGCCATCTTGTAGCGTTTGCTTACGTGACAGTCTAGTTCTTGTCATTAGAATATGCTTTTATTCAAACTAATTAAAATGAGCCTTGTACTAGCTCTAGCGTTTCTGTACCCAGGAACGACAGCACATAGACCGACCATTCCATAGCTTCCCACCTTTCAACACCTATGTAAGCAGCGACGTTCGCTACGCCGAAGATGACTATAGCTAATAGTTGTAAGTAAACAGAATGTGTTTATTAATAACGTTCGTAATGGCGTCATCAGAGCCGTGTAGAACAGGAGAACTATGTATACGCCGAGAAAACGGTGGCTGGCTGCTGGTATAGAATCTAGAGGAGGAACAATAATATTATTCGGTCAGCATTATATCAAAACGGAACAATAAGACGTTAAACTTCGTCGGAGAAACTTCGCCAGGGAAACAGTCTAGACATAACATTCAGAATTCCAACGCATCGCGCGATCTCTCGCCTCCTAGAACTTCTCACACCCGCCGCTGCTTCGCCCGCCGAATATTATTACCATAGTTATTGCTTTGTTATTCTATGTCTCGAGGGATGATTTTAATTTCCCTCTGCATTTAATCGGCAGCACCATGATACGGTAGCAGCAAGCGTCTCTACATTATGCATGTGTATGCGCGCGAGTATAGCGACGGTGAAGTTATATAGCCGAACAATGTGCATCGATGGAGGAAATTTACTTGGCATCAAGGCAAAAATATAAATTAAACTCTGAAACGGGTATTCGATGCAGTTGCAAACGTATCAAATCTAACGGAATCGAATGAGTGTACAGAAAATGGTAATCGATAAAGGAGACAATCTTGTATTCGGATCTATTATAAGATGGAAAAGGATTTTATAGTGAAAGCACCAAGAAAATTGAAAATGCCATGGCTGGATATCATTAGAAACAACTGTTTCAGGTCAACAAAATACGTTTCTTAAACAAAAGTTGATCTAAAGCTATAGTAAGGAATTCTTCAGCACCATAGAACTTGCTTCTTTTTAATTCTAGCTTAAAACTACTTAAACTTAAATTAATCATATAATAATGTAATTTATTATATAACCTTACTCCCAAAAAATAGGGGCTATTTTCAAGCACACTTAGATTAATTCTTTTAGGCAGAACTTATTTATATTTAATACATTTACATATTCCTCACTGCGTAAGTGTGGCAAGAACGGGTATTCAAATCAGTTTTGTTGCTGAGTACATTAATACTCAAGTACCAGGTTCGAGAATAAAACGGGATGATTTAAAATTTTAATTATTTCTTAGGGAAATTTTTTTTTATTAATTGACCATGTATAATGTAAAGTACAAGAACAGCCATTTGGCGTAAAATAAATAAATTTTTTAAACACTACGTTTGTCAAATGTCCTCCATGGAAATTTATGCATTCGTGTAATCGGACCTGGAAATTGTGTATTGCTCCAATTTCCTCTCGAACGCGTTGTCTGAGAGCTTGGATAGTTCTGGGTGGATACGCCTCGAACACTTTTTGCTTTTAGACCTCCATAAAAAGCAGTCGCAAGCCGATAAATCGGAAGAATGAGGAGACCAAACGGTATCTCCGTTGCGAGAAATGACGCGGCCTGAGAACAAAGTATTTACAGTATCCATTGAAATTTTCACAGCGTAGCTTGTTACCCCATCTTATTGGAAAAGTGTGCTTTCATTCAATGGAAAACGAGCAAGTTGCGGCGTCAAAAAGTTAGAATCATTTCAACGTATCGCTGAGAATTAACGGTCATCGCATTTTCAAACTCATTCTCGAAAAAAAAAACGGCCCGATGATTCCCTTGGTCGAAATCGCGCACCGTACTGTTACTTTTTCAGAATGAAGAAGCGTTTGATGAAGTAAACAAGGGTTTGTATCTGTCCAATATCTGAACACTTGATAGGTGGAAATGCGCCTCATCACTCATCCACAAGTTGTTCCCTTGGTCCGTCATTTTCGGATTTTTTTTTTTTGGATTCGTTGTTCATTATTACCTGGATGGAAAGATTGCACCATCTGAATTTTGTACGGATGAAAATGTAAGTCTTGGTGGAAAATCCTTCTGACGGATCTGTTACTTATTGTTAGATGTGCAGCATGACCTACGACCGACCGCGGTGGATTTCTTACCACCGCCTGTCGAACAACTTCGATATTGTTATGGGTCCGAATTGTTCTTGGACTCCCACCACTTTTTTTTGTCGCAGATCCAGTTTCCTGGAGGTTGTTAATCCGCGTTATCCGAACAGGCTAGTTGTGCGATATATTAAAACGGCGTCGAAAAACGCGACGAGTTTAAATAAAACTCTCGTTATTCGATAATAGGCTTTAACTGGGAAGCCGCGTTGTTCTCTCGTCCAACAGTTCATTGGTGCAGATGGTGAGGGGGTCAACGACGTTCGTACCCACTACCAACATACGAACTCTAAAGTTCACTTCAAATCATCCCGTTTCATTGCCGGGCCCTGTATATATAGATAGGCAAGCGGAAGAGTTTTTAGTTCAGCAAAAAGCAACGCTCGTTTTTGCATCAAAAAAATTTGAGAGGCCTGCGGTAAATTACCCCAAAAGATAATTCCGTAGGTTAGTCTAGATTGAAAGTGGCTGGAATATATGTAGTACGCAGTACATCTACCTCAACAACATTGCGCAAGGAACGAATTTCCACGACAAAGTTTTAGTAAAAATTTAATTTCTTGCTGAAACTTAAGGCAGGAACCATGACAAGTTAGTTGAAGATTTGAAGTAGCGAATCTTTGCCTTGTGTGGAATAGGAGAGTTAATTTTTTAGAGGGATTTAAATGGAGCTTGTTAGCGGAGGACGATATATATAACTTTTGAAGGAGTAAATTACAGGTGGGAATGGCTTCTTCTTGCGAATTACCAACAGCCGTCGCAGAGATATCGTCTGCATACACAATTATAAAAAAATCTAATAAAAAGATAACGTCATTCAGATACGGAGGAAATAAGATTGGACCAAGAATCGACCCTTGCGGGACTCCTAAAGTAACAGGCAACATTTCAGATTATGAGTAATTGTCCTCCTTACGCATATGTACATATCTCGACAAACTGGCAGCGATTATCCAAGTACTCTTCCTCGAACTTCATAAACTGATAACTTTTCTCAGTATTATGCACCCAATATCATGAAAATATATGTGAAATATTCGTATGAAATGCGTAGGAATACAAAAATAAATATCCCCTCACCCCCCACACTTCTACATCAATATTCCCCCGCCATTAATTTTCATCAAACATCTAAAAATTTGATATTTCTCATAAATTTCGCCCCAGCCCGTAGAGAACGAAAAAAAGTCAACGAACGATGTGGAGCTTCCCGAATTTTTTTTTTAATGGTCCCAGGTCCGCTTCGATGTGTACTTTATTAAATATCGATCACTGTTATTTCCATTTATTTTTAAGGGACGTCAATCAGCATCCTCGATGCCAATGTGGCGAAAAAAAAAAAGCCCGACACAATCAATTTTAATTATATTACTATATACATTTTTGTCGCAACGACGACGACGGCGCGCCAACTACCGGCGGTTGGGGGATTTTTTCCGACGAAAATTACGTCGAAATATTTTTCAAATATAAACATTTACCCGTAGCGTCCTAATGAGTATTGACACGAAGGAAAATTTAATTTGGAAATTATTGAGAAAAATTGACGAATTTGGGGCATACGAAGGATGTCGTCGACAACAGTTGTCAACCGAAGGGAAAAATAACAATAATAACGGAATTATGCAAATGAACGTATTAATAATGGAATCTCCCTGAGAACCGTCGTCGTTCGCGTTGAAATATTATCAGCAGAGGCCTACGATTCGGAAAAAAAAAGCTGGAAAATTCGAACGAAATACGAACACACAGAGACAGGATTTTATTAAATATTTACTACTGCTGAACCGTAAGATATTCTAATTATAATTGAAAATTGTTTACATTCAGCTGGAGAGGTTTAAGCAGATTAAATAGGGAGAACTGAGAGAAAGAGGAACTGCAAAAAATTAACGTTAACAGCGGTTTTTTTGTGGGAAAAAGGAAAATTCATTTCCCCTGCAATAACGAATCGAAACAGTTATAATTGATAATTTATAATTATTATTACTATATATCAAAGAGCTGGTGTCTAGTCCTACGTGACGATTGCCCTCCTTAACTAATGAGGATCTCATTCATCCTTCTTTGCGTGTAACTTCCGAAATAAAAGATGGTCTAAAAAAGTTCTTCTATTAACAACTATAAAATGCGATCGGTTTCATAACTTATGCACATCATCAGGCCAGAACTAAATCAGTTGATTGGCTGTAACTACACGGCACGAGTCCTATACGATCTTATGGCACATTCGCTTAAAATATAGAGCACATAAAAATTGTCAAAAAGTATGAAACCGCATTTTATTGTGGGCAATTCAAGCAAATACGGAAAATCACTAAGAAGCTGATAAATCACGCATATGAGAACCACGTACGCAATGTTCAAGAGTATTTGGAGCGTAATCCTAGAAAACTGTGAATTCAAAGCGAGGTCATGCCAGCATACCGGAGGTTATGTGTGAAATTAGCAACGACTAGACAGATTCGCGTTTATTCGTCTCGTGAGGATGGGTTCGGTGCTGCCTACTGGTTTCCTTGAGAATCGACAAAACACGAGTCCGTCTAGTTTCTGATAATTACATGAAGCGCAGGAAAAATGAAGAACTTTACTTTTATCCTTTTTATGAGGATATGAAATTTGATACACCGCGGCAGATATTGAATGCTTTTGGTAAATCGGATGAGGCTCACTGCAATCATCTTTCTTGGACAACCGTAACGCCCTTTGCTCTCGATTTGCTATCTATAACAGAAACTGAATTCCTGCAATGCCTAAAAAATTCTAAATTTAATTTTTTGAGTAGCGTAGGTGAGATTCCGAGATTTATTACCCGAAACCGAAGATGCCTGATCTTTGGGAGACTCACGTATTGCTCTCACATTTAAGTCTGCTGATGCAAACATGATCTCCAATTATAGACCCATATCTATTCTCTGCCAAAACTTTTTCAACAATACTGTGTAAATAAAAAAAATATTTTTTTTTTCTAAATATTTTATGTGTTCTCTAGTTAATCAAATATTAACTTTGCAGATAAGCTTTTCGGTTAAAAAAACCAGAATATTGCAACGAAATACTAGGAACCTTCATTAAAACCTCATAAACATCATCCTGTTTGGCACAATTCCAGCATCTTCTCGAAATAACCATCATTTTCCTACGTACATTGTCTGGTAATTTAAGAAGTATGTATAAATAGTAGATAGTGAAAATAAGCAGGCGAATGTCGATTAGATTTCAGCATAAAAGGAATATTTTTTAATCTTTGCCGTCTTTGGAGCCGATTGACGCTTTGCAGTCCACTATTTCGACGGTGCCTTAGCCTCAGGAGTGTACCGGTGTACTAAGCTCATCTGCAGCTATTAATCGACGCTAAAACTTTGGAAATGTTCATTCGAATGCACCCAAGCACGGCTTGGCCTGATGCCCAAATATTCAGTGAACATATGACAAACACATTCTTTCCCTGAGCCTCTCTTTAACCTTTATTTGGCGGCTGCCTAGCGCCATTCGGTGTGAACTTATTTTGGTGAACATTTAGTGGTGTTATCAATAATGGTTGCCACTGCTGGCCGTCCCATTAACGTTAACGTTCATCGTTAACCAAGCTGGATGACTACGGTGCAGGTCCATCTCGACTTTAATTTGCGTAAGCGTATTTCTAATGCAAGAAATTAATCATGGCTCATTACTCAATATTTTCCATCATATCCATTCTACCAAATTATAAAAAACATTTCCGAATTAAGAATAACCACTTACAAGCTATTTCTTTTTCCTTTTGCATTATCCATCATTCTAAAGGTCAAATTGTTCTAACTAAAATTAGATCAATTCATTGTATGTTAAAAAGACCCAGATAAGCTAGCAACGTTATTAATGTTACTATGCACAATAAATATGAATTTGATGGATATTTTTAGAACCAGTAGCTTAAATGCCTCGCATAAATAAGCCGGTCATGTAATTTTCGCCTACTCGAATAGAGATATTAATAAATCTTCTACTAGAAAACACTCGACACAAACTACGTATGTAAATGTAGTCAACGAGTTTTGATATGCTGTTACTGTTTGTTTTAGAGGTGTATTAATAAATTTTATTGGAAGTATATAATTTAAATAATAATGCATTCTATTCTTTACAGCTCTAAGGTCAAAACTAACCGAATTTACGGATAAATCTTAAAAATTGACTGATGCTGTTCAATCCAGCAAGTATATTACGTCGATGAAGACGATTTTATATTAATCTCTCTAGAAGCGATCTTTTCTTCCGCTATTCTTTTGCAGTTTCTCCTTTATATATGGCTGCCCACCACTATTAATTACATGAGTTCATTTAAGTTTCCGGACTTAGCTTGGTTGGTTGCTTTCTTTCCTGCCGGACAAGTTATAATTACAAAACTTTTAATCTTCGAAATGACTTCGTCAAACAGCGAACGGACCCACTTCCAGATTCTTATCTAGCTTTTTTCATCCGTAGATCAAATATAATTATTGCCCTATTCTTTTCGTAAATAATAGAAGAAGTAAATTACGAATTAATATCTTGGGGATATAACTTTTTTCTTTATTAGAGCGTAATAGTTACTTAGTTTCGAACTTATTCCGAAGCTACGCCGATGGCACTATTCTCGCGTAAGTAGGATGATATTATTTTGATGGGAAAATTCAATAACTGTAAAATCTTTCGAACTAACTAGAAGTTTTAATTCATTATTAAAAATTTAGCGTTACTCGTATATCTTCATGCCAGACTAAAATAGATGTAATATATACAAGCTCAAGAAGTATTTTCAAATGCGAGGACAATGGCGTGCAAGACTAACTAGGTCTTCGATTCACGCATCGGATGGCACGTTTCTGCGTGGTGGAATTTTCCCCAAAAGTACAATCTTTTGGGGAAAATTACATTGTACACTGCCGTTCAGAGAAGTTCGGTCGGTTAGTAAAAAACATAAAAGGTTACAGAAACAAACGAAACTAAAAACAAAATGCAATTTTATTGTATGTACAGGTAAAAAAGACAAAAATAAATAAATAAAAAGTTATTCTGGCCTAATATAACATACTGAACATTATATTTTTTTTTCATCGAAAAAACCTCCTTTGCTGTTAATCACCGCTCGAACTATTCTAGGCATTCTTTCGATAAGTTTTGTTAAAACGGATTGTGGAATATTAATCCATTCATGTTGCAGAACATTCCGTAAATGTTCTTGTGAAGTTGGGCATATTTTTCGGATTCCTCTGTCCAGTTCATCCCACAACAACTCGATAGGGTTCAAATCTTTGTGGGGGCCATGTCCTTACTTTCAGGGTGTGCTGTTCTTCTTGCTCCTTTAGATAGTTCTTACACACTAACGCAGTGTGTTTTGGGTCGTTGTCATGCATGAATGTAAAGTTACGGCCTATTATACGCAAGTCTGATGGCACTGCATGATTCTGGAGTCTTGCAAAATAAGTCACCTTCCTCGTTACACCCTGCACTCTGCATAAATCTCCTGTCCCAGCAAAGGAGAAGCATCCCCACACTAACACAGAACTACGCCCTAGCTTCACTGTAGGCACAATGCAGTTCGGGATCACTTTTCGGTTTTAGATCTTCGGACATAAACTCGTCGATTTTGCCCAAAAACCTCAAACTTTGACTCGTCACTCCGAAGCACGTGTTTCCAATCATCTAACGACCAATCTAGATGAGAACGGGCCCACTGTAGCCGTTTTGCTCTGTTGTCCCGACGTAATAAGGGTTTTCGAATGGCAATGCGTCCATGGAGGTCCGCTTGTTGAAGTCAACGTTTTACCGTACTCGCCGAAACTTGTTCTTCACGGCCGCGATTGACTTCGGCTGCTATTTGTGGCGCTGTTAATTTTCTATTGCGTTTGCTTAATAATACAATTCTCAAATCTTCAGCTTTTGTTGTTTTCCTAGATGCTCCAGGACGAACACGATTTTCTATAGTTCCAGTTGTCCGATATCGCTCTATGATGCCATTTACTTCTTATATTTATTTTTTCAGCAATTTGTCGCCCCGAATATCCTTCTTCAAACAGCGTAATAATGCGTGAACGCTTTTCTACACTGGTAGGCTTGCCACGTGCCATTTTGAAGTAAATTTTCTTAAAACTTTCGCGCAAAAACGACAGATGCACACCAACACACGTTTAACAGTAAAACGAAGCAAATTTATATCTTTACGCCTGTGATAAATAAACAAGAGTGATACTGCGGTATATTTCCTAAATGTATTGTTCATTAATAATCCCCGAACGACCCGTTTCAAAAGATCGGTACTTCCGAGAAATTCTTGGAATGATAATAAAAGGGACTTTATTGTGGTTGTCGCGATATTTCTACTTTACATAATAATTTATCGCTGTAATCCCTTAGAAAAGAGTGTACGCTTAATATTTTTCTCATTTTATGTATTAATAATTGTATACAGTGTGATATAATAGATTTTTATTGTATGACCGAACTTCACTGAACGGCAGTGTACATCAATCTCTCGATTCTATGTGTGAGAAATGGAGAATTTTTAAAGCAATAAAAGAATATTTCGGAGAGCACGGGTTTGAAATATCCCTTGCCTGAACTTGAGGCACAAATTCTCACAACGTGTTTGCCAAGAAGATGGGGCGTTGATGTTACCGCTAATAAAATCTTAGGAACAAAATATGCAACTGGTTTAATGGTGGGCTTACGAAGTGTAGCTTAATAGACAATCTGACAAGCCAAATATCCCGAAAACGTAGAATAAATTCCAATTTCATCGAAAGCTACCAACGTTCAAGAATCTAAATTCTCCGAGAACAAAATTCATTACCATAGCTAACGTATAATCAGCGAAATTATCGTATTTAATCTGCGAAACCTCTTGTAAATTCCTATAAAATATTTCGTCCTTATTTCGACGCTAACGATGCATATGTAGATGAGACGCGTTCTGCTACAGTACGCGTAGGTTATAAATTATTAAAGGACGTTTATGTTAATGCACAATTGTCCAAGATTTACTGCAAATACGAATGCACAACATAAAACGTATATACATGTACACCCAACATTCGGAGTGTCATTGCTAAAAATACGCAATAATTTATTAATGCATGCAAATGGGAAATGGGGTACGAATTAAAAGGAAGATAAAAAATAGGAGGTGGTGGTGGTAGTAAAGGGCCCCTTTCGCCTTCCGGCTACTTATGCAATTTTAATGTGTACAATTTGTTATTCCAATTTCATGGGCGTCATATATTAAGGCCGTGTACGTTTCTCCTCTCTTCTATACGTACGAGTGTCTTTCTCTTTCGCGCGGCTTCATTGTAATAATGCATGTACCGCCGGCCGCCATTAATATTTAAATAAGTACACACATTTACTTACGTATGTACGATTTACGGCAATATATTTAGAATTTATAAATTTACTCTGGTGCGCCGCTAATATATTCTAAATTTATTCTCTCTCTACCTCAACGGGCCCGATGTACGCTGTTTTGTGTGTGCGCGTCGTTGTTTAATGGCGACGACGAGGTGGCAGCACCAGTTGTAGTAGCCTCGCTTGATAATACGTTTCGGCACAAACGACAGGCGTACCAACCTAATTCAGGCTAGCTAGCTGGCATTGTTTTCCGTTTCGCGAATAAAGACGACGTGACGGGGTCCGCTTCGCCACTTTCGCATACACAAACACCCGAGAAAGTTAATATTAATAATGTGTACATAAAATACACGAATAAATCTTTCACAAATAGCAGCTAAAAACGTTCGTTGCTGTCACCTTGATGTCTATGTCACGGCTTTTATTTTTAACACGAATCGACATTAGTAAGAGCTATTTGTATGAAAGTTATCTCTTTAGTTTTTGCCTATAACCCGCCACTCGCGGTCCAAATTAATTTCAACATTCTTTGAACTTAAATCCCAGGTTTCAAGCAGATTTATTTAAGCAGGGATTGTCTCATTAACAATGTTTTATCAAGTTGATCTTCGTTTCTTGCTAATGAAGCACCACATCAGTCGATAATTTCTCGCGGATAGTCTGAATTCCAATATGGACGCACCATCCCAGGACAGAACCGCCAAAGATAGCAGTCACCCAGAAAGCCATCATTTCTGTGCAAAGAATTGCGAGATTAGGCATTTCAAAGATGAGTTGGCTTTGAGACTGTTAGTTTCCCGTCGGATCCCACATCTTTTAACTGAAGAACAAAACCAATAAGCTGCCAATTTAAGAGAAAACAGAAATATCGCATGTGTACTGCTCACCACCTTGAAAAATGAAAAGCAATAACGGGCTGAAGGCAGGAATTTTGAAAACGCGGCCGCATTTGAAGAAAAAGATGCTTTTGTTCCGCCAAGACGGCGCATCGTCTCGCACTTCAGTGGTCGCAGTGGCAAAGGTTCACAAATTGAGGTTCAAATTGAAGGACCACCTACCCTATTCACCAGCCCAAAGCAACCTTTTTCGGTCTCCTACATTCAAAACTTCGTTGGAACGACAGTTATTTTTATCGAATGAGAAGGCGTATTTTGCAGAACAAGATACCAACTATTATCTCGACGGATTAAAGGGATGAAAGCGTCGCTGAGAAAATTATGTAGACTTGAAAAGACTGAATTTTCGGACTACTCTCTTTATCCTTCAGAACACTTCCTCCTTGGTCACTTCTTTAAGAACATCGTTAAGTAAACATAATAAAGAGATCCCTTAATAAGCTATAATTTTTTTAGCTCAATATGAACCTAGAAAAGTATAAGGTTTATTAAAAGATTCTGCACATTTTGTTGATAACAAAGAACCTTTTCAATTAGGTAAGGAAGTATGTAAATGATGTGAAAAACAAGAATTTACAACTTTGCACACAGATTCTAAAACAGCAAGTATTTGTCATTCTTCCGCGTAGAAAAATTACAAGTCCTTTCATCATTTATTCCAATGATTAAACTCGATTCCAACAGCATTACACACTTTCGCCAAATTACACATTCGACGGCATCATCGCTCAAACACTCTGCTTGAGGAATTATCGGTCGTACATGATAAACGCTTTCAGAAAATAATCCTCGAAATAAACATTCAGAGAATGCGACCATCGTCCTGTAAATTAAACTCGATGAGCAAGAACGATAACCATCCACCGTCCCATTACGTGCGAGAGAAAAATGTAGGCCAGATGTTTTTAATTATAATTTAATCGCGATAAAAACGAACCGAACCGAAGAAACGGAGGCAGCCTCCGAAGATGACGAGGACCATGCTAATGAAATATCGCCGCCGTCCCGGTAATATATCCTTGAATAAAATCGAAATAAACCGCTCGAAATGGGATTTTACAGTAAATTTGCAAGTATCCCCTCGGTAGCGCCACCTATTTACTACGACCCTTGCCGCTGTTACAGCTACTGTTAGCTGGATATGAAATCGAAACAGCGGGCAGCTCTCTCTCCCGATGTAATAAGAAAACGTATCGGTCTTTTGACCCTAAACGGCGCCGAGCAGATTTCATAAACAAGTTTATATTTTGCACCGTAAATATATGCGTAGCGTGGTAATTACGGTGAAATATTATTTTTGGGGAATAATGCAAACGGGAGTTGGCCCATTAAACGGCGAGTTGCGCCTTGGGAATTACTAATAAGAATACCGTCGTTATTCATGATGATTTAGTATTATGCAAACATATGCATTTAATACGATCCGACAACGCAGTTCGCATTGGTGTTTTCTGTACGAGACGCTTGGTAAATAAATAATTTCAGCTGCAAGAACAGATTCTCAATTTGGGCTAATGTATTCGGTTACGTTTGAAGGTTTTGATAATAAATTAGCAACAAAGTATGCAACTGGTTTACGAATAGCAAATTAAGAACAATGCGCGATGGTACAACGTAGCGAACTCGACGGGCTATAGAAGCCTCTGCAGAAGCCGAAAACGGATTTCTAAAATTGAGACATACGCGGACAACACGTTGGTATTCACTACCTATACACTAAAAATGCGACCCGCATTGGTGCTGATGGCTTCGCCCCAACTCGTCAAAACATACGCCATTCGTTTCACCTACAAATCTCAACCACCGATCGGTTGCCTAAAATTCGACGACATGAAGATTGGATAAGCAACTTCTGTGGCAGGAACACTTCCGACACATTACGGTTAAGGTCTAAAGAAGCATCAAAATACCTTACTTCCTTCATTTGCCGGCAAAGTAAGTTAAATATATCTTCCTGAAGGATGCACTTGACTCGGGCGCCATCCGAAACACGGTGCCAAGCACCCAAATACTACTATACGCATATTAGGGGCGTCAATGCTTGCCCCCTTCTGAAAAAAATTGACCATCTGGAATTGTATAGTGGGCTAGAGTAGATTCAACCGCCAACTCCTATGACTGTCTGGTGCATGCTAAGGAAAACAAAAACGCAACAACTCGCCAGGACTGAGAACACCGCGGTCGTACCTTGTTCATGCCCGACCCAAAAACAAAAATCAGATGCCAAGAAGACGAGTCGCAAAAACTTGACTCGGATCGAGTTGTTAGCGTGGTACAACCGACTGAATGTTGTTCATTCTGGCGCTAATGACATTCATAGTTCATGCTTTTACATCCGCCAACAATTGTCGCCAATTACTTACACGATTCATTTGCTGCAATTGGAATAAGCTATATATAAATTGTAAATTTTGTAAATAATCAAAACCTAACTGAAGAAAATCAGCGGTAAATTCGACAGCGCCATCTTCTCGCCGCCACATCGATCTCCAAGCAACGAGGATATTTATAAAACATCGTCGGAGAGCTTTAAATGTAGGCGCAATTTGCCGAAACTTATTGTGTTAATTCCATTCGACCGATCGGTAGAATAAATTAGCGGATTAGGAAGAAGGGTGATGGTGAGGCTTGATTGCTGCGTCACAAAAGCCCCCTTTCGCCCCGATATCCTATAGGCCCACGGGCATAGTTACGACGGTCCCTGATGCCGGTATCCGTTCCTGTCCCTTCACCTTCCGAGGCTTGATTGACTGACATGCGACGTAAAGTGCCAAAAAGTCGGCTCTCGATTTCCGCGTTGGTCTTTTATTTCCGAGGAGCGAACGAACGACGGAACTATCTTACAAATTTAATTTGAAGGGAGGAAATTAAGCGCCTCATGAAAGTTTCAGCGACGTTTTAAGGTGGCGAACGGTGTATTACCTGCGCTGTACACGGGCGCTCGCGAAAAGAGGTATTGACGTCGAACGGCGAACTTCTTGTTCGACATTATTGGATTTATTTAATAATGAATTTGGATTATATTCGATCAATTATTCTCGAAAGTGCGCCCGACTCTAGCTTTCAGGTTTGATAATTTAATTATGAATATTTAAAAATGGATAAATGTGAAGGTTGGTCCAATACTAAAGATGGCGACCTGCATACGTTAGATGAATGACAAATATTTGAGATTTCATTAATTCATTTTTTCTTTCGTAATAGTGCGCCATATTTGTTTTATTTACTTGCATAATTGCAACATTTTATACGATCGTCATTGAAGAATGTATGCGTTTAAATTCGAAGAATCTCGTTGATCGCACCCAATGTAATGTTTCCACGTCCTTCGCCACCCTGCCCATTCATCTCACGGACACAATTGGGCGAAATATCAAGCCTTCGCGCGCATGTTACACGGGTTATTAAATCCCGACCGATTGCATTTAGCATTTAGCACTTCTTTCTGACAGGCGACGATGTGATGGTTCATATTCAGCCGTGGCCATAAGCGCCAGAAGCCGAACGGACAAAATTATGTAGTTGATTTCTTAATTTTCGACAATGGGGCGAGACGCGGAGTGTAGGACAATCGGTACATTCTGTTCGTCGTGTTCCCCATTCCATCGGGGGCGGCGCGACGCGTCGATTCTAGGCCTCCACGTTCTTTATGCGCCCGTCCCGTCGTCCCCGCGCTTAATTGGACGCTGTAATACGGTAATATAATATGATAATTGAATATTGTTGTTGTTCTGAAATATGTGATTTATAAATCACGCGCCGATGTCGTTGCGCGCTCTCTGGTGTCGGCGACGTCATTGTCGTCACTCGCTTGTTTGTTTGCGTTGTACATACAAACGACCGGAGCCGGCTGTAGACGTACAGACATGTACGCACGTACATGGTAGTAGCGTACGCACACATGCTGGCATCTCTACACACGTTTATTATGTACATATTAATTTGTCATAGATGCGTCGTCGTTAAATAATATTGTGGAAATAATTTACTTCGATATAGTCTGCGTTGTCAGGGCCATAAATATTAATTACCGTATTAAATTATATGATTTAGTATTTTTCGAAATTAGCCTGTCGTTTCGTCATGTGTAACGCGGGCATGTTTGTAGCATCATAGAGAAGACATGTTTAAAACGTCTCCATTATATACACTATTGTTACGCTATAAAATTGAAGAAACTTTTTTTTTAATTAAAAGATAATTTTCATTCGCAAATCCGGGAATATCACCTTGACACCCTTACGGTAATTTAAAAAAGAATAAAATACAAATAATAGTGTTTTATAGCAATTAAATCTGACGCTTATGGCCCCTCTATATGTTACCACGTCATGCGCCAAAACCTCGCGTTCTTTTGAATTACCTTCTAACATTCCACAATTGAAATATTCTTTTCTCAAGGCGATTCGAACCAAAACATCAGATTGTCTTTTTTGTAACCAATAGCATTTGCAAACTTAAGCGGTATGAAATAACTGAGTTAACGCAACCAAAAAAAAACGTTTGGGAAAACCAACGGTTACCAATATAGAAGAGGATTTGAGGATCCAAACGTAACAGCCCCACAGATTCTGGCGGAACTCAGTGAAAGCCGAAACAATCCGTCATCACTAACTACCGTAATTTTACAGCAATTAAATCTGACGCTTATGGACCCTCTCTATGTTAGCGCGTCACGCACCAAAACCTCGCGTTCTTTTGAATTACCTTCTAACATTCCCACAATTGAAATATTCTTTTCTCAAAGGCGATTCGAACCAAAACAGCAGATTGTCTTCTTTGTAACCAAAAGAAAACGTTTTGAAAAAGCAAGGTTTACCAACACAGAAGAGGATTTGAGGATCTAAACGCAACAGCCCCACAGATTCGGGCGGAACTCAGTGAAAGCCGAAACAATCCGTTATCACTAACTATCGTAAAGAGACGCTTGGCGAAATGGACGAATTGCTGCCCGGAAACCGTTGATGAGGCCACAAAACCACCAGAAAAGATCGCAATGGGCCAACGATCACCGGAATCGGGACGTGGCTATGTGGAGCAAAGTATTGTGGACAGACGAATCGAAATTTGAAATGTTCCGCAACAATTGGCGCAACCTTGTTGGGCAACGGGGAGATGGAAGGATAGTGTCTAAATACGTTGTGCCGACTATTAAACGCGGAGGCGGTTCCGTGCTTGTGTGAGGATCATTTTCTTTCGATCGCGCTGGAGACCTACATTCTACTGTAGCATCCGGACTGCGATTAATTGGATTCATTTGCAACAAAGATAAAGACCCCTAAAACACCTCGAAACTTTGCAAATATGATTAGGTCTCCACGTTAATTAATCCGATAGAGTTACTACGAATTGGTCCGAAGTCCCAGAAACAGCTTTGGAAGATGCCTGCAAATGTCTGGAATAATATGCCATTGGATACTCTTAAAAAACTTGTGTTAAAATTGACCAAAATTTGCTGAAAAGTCGACAAAAAGGTTGTTTACTTTGACAAAAGTAAATGAAAATAGTAAGAATTTATTATTTTGTTGAATTAACTTTGTGTTAAATTATTGATAAAAATTAAATTCTTATTTAATTATACTCGTTCTTATGAAAAATCTGTAGCGTTAGCCTTTGACTTATGTAAAGATCCTTCATTTATGGTCGATAGTGTAACTGTAGATCAGGCAAATTAAACCGATGTTAAAAGTAATTAACGAATAAAAAAGAACGGAAAGTTTCATGGCGAACAAGTGTTGAGTTTACTATTGTCTTGGTTTAGTCAAGCTTCCACGCGGCATGCGAGCAAATGCCGGATGTTAGTGCAAGAATCCGAAGTTCGAATGTGGTATTGTATATACATGTAATATAAACATATTTAAAGTTATTATCCAACCCCTTCCCTGCACGTTTATAACTTTATACGTTACACATACATACATATTTTCTCTCTCTTCGCCCAAATATTTATTTTCCATCTTCTGTATGGATTCGTTCTTGTACGTCCTTTTTCCATGCCTTTCCCTCTATTTTTTTTTTCATCTTCTGACAAGCTGCTGCTGCCCGCCGCCTAGCGGCAAAGATAGAATAACACTGTACATACGTGGTCGTACGCAATAAATGCCGCGTGATGGTGGTTAGTTTATTTATTCTCGAAATTAGTCGGTCGTTGGAGACTACTTTGGCCTTTTATCTTCAAACTTTTCGGCGAAGAGCTCAATGCGTACCGTTTCTCGCTGTTTATTTTCGATGGGTAATGAGTAGATTTCGGTTTGGTTTAGATGCGGAGAAAGAAGTAGACGAATTGACATGAAAAGAATGAATTAAGTAGAAGACAGGAAATTGATATCTGTATGTAACGTTTTTGTTGACTCCATTGGTAGAAAGTAAACAATTTCTCTTGTAGGGATCCCTATTCTTTACAGAGCTCCTTTGAAAAAAAAAGCGTACTCTGGTGGAGCGGAACAATCAAACAAAAAGTAACTAATTTTTATTATTGTAACTAAATAATTCAGTTTAAAATCAAAATCTTGGTTGTTGACAATGATGTATTCAAGAATACTATAAAAATCTGGCTGTAGATTTAGGTTAAAAGTGCATAAAATAAATGCAACATCTTATCTCCCACAAATGACGTTCATTTTATGAATTTCAAGCATCGAGTGCCGCAACAGCCAACGCCTGCAGTATACATAAAGTACATCGAATATGAAGAGCGCCTTACTACTGAAATCTCTCCGAACCGGCTGTGGCAAGATCGCGTAATTAAAATTCACAACTACAAACATATATTTCGCTTTTATGATTTACAATTCAGAAGGATTTACCGTCTGGCTCCGGACCAAAATTAATTTTAAATACTTTGATTTAGCGTGTCTGCAGCGCGCCGAAGAAAGTTATATGCGATTTGCTTTTTTAAAACGCGCGCATGTACAGTTAGTGCATCCCATCCGGATAGAAATAAATAGAATACATCTCTACCTCCTTGGAAGTAAGGTGTTCGGGATTCTTGCTTCAAAATATTGGATCGATTCCGGCGAAAAATCGCCGGTCGTGAGTAATGCGATACGGATTCCTTGGCAGGTTTATTTATATACAATTGCGGCG
The DNA here is from genome assembly GCA_902655005.2 of Marronus borbonicus. Classification (NCBI taxonomy): domain Eukaryota; kingdom Metazoa; phylum Arthropoda; class Insecta; order Coleoptera; family Scarabaeidae; genus Marronus; species Marronus borbonicus. The sequence goes on along the minus strand of LR737398.1, from coordinate 2,236,948 downwards.
GTTTAAATTTAAAATGAATTTTAATTAAGATTTATTTCGTGTTGATAAAATACAGCCGACTGGTTCGGGATACGCGCAATTTGCATCATTTTTTCCGTTAAAAATGTGCTTCTGGGCAGATGTGGTACGATAATAAATGTCTCATAAATATAAATTAGTACTCTTAAACACCACACAAGCAGAGAATTGAAAAATTTAGGTAAATTGGAGGAAATTCTCTCTTATGCAGAATGCGTGATGTGTCTTCTTAATTGGAGTAGATATTTTGGAGACGACGACATTTTTATGCTCACTAAACACAATGTCGCATCAAAAATAAAAATTACATCTTTTCGAACTTGAACTGTATGTGCTACACACCTGTTTCTTGAAATAACATATCGCTGGCCTATTTTCAATAATATTAATATAAATGCTTAAGTCGTAACTATTTTTATTTCTTCTTAGCATTATAGCGCATATTTTTATTTTATAGCCCTAAGAAACGTGATTTACGAATATGTCTTGCCATTATGATGTTACCGATTTGTGTAACATATCTCTGTTGACGTGCCGTTTGTTTTCTTTTGATAATATTTAGTCCAGTCTAAATCTAGTTCTATAGTTTTTAAAAATAAACCACTAGATTGAAATAGAAGAAAAAAATTAAGTAACACTTGTTTACACATTTTAAAAATATAATTTTCTGAATTGAATAAAGCCGCTAGTATGTTATATATATATATATATATATATAACTAAAGTAGGCAAATTCGAGTGCGCATCATCGGCGCAACTAACGAATGGACTCTCGCATGCGAAACACTAGTCAGTATCTACTTCGCTGCGGGCTGGAGGGAACGTAATAGTAGCAGCGAAGTACTCTGTGTTCTGTTTTTAATAATGTCGAATGTACGTAGATTGAGAAAACAGCTATCACTAAAGACAGTGAATAGGTTTATTAAAGAGTGTACGGATTCAACTTACGACAGCGTAAAAATTAAATGTTTAGTGTGCGATATATATCTAACGTGTTGGTCACAGACACATTGTAAAGAGTATGTACAAAGTTCAAACCATAATAATATCAAAATCGGTGTCGCCGCAGAATTACAAAAATATACCACAAGACTGGAAAAAGAATCTAAACAGACCAATATGTATAAAAAAGTGGTAGCTGTAATTCCTCAATGAGTTCTAGGATGTATATTAGAATCGAAATTGAAAGGAAATTAGAAGACGAACAAGCTGCTTTTAGACCAAAAGGAGGTACACATGGCAATGTTCATGTAATAAGAAGTATGTTCGAGAGAAAATTACAAATAGGAGATAACCTGTATTTGATCCGTGTTGACCTAAAAACAGTGGTCGATACGAACGATAAAGAATGAAAGGCACTAGGGGAATATAATAAAGTTCGTAAAATCACCATGTATATTGGTGATCTATACCAGAAGGTGAAAAATGAAAAAAAAAATGAAAGTTTCACAAAAAACTATTAGCCCATATGAAAATTTTATTTAATCTCTGGAGCGGTTACACAGAAAGCAAAATAATTACTCTAACTTACAACTCTTGTTCAAAAAATCCTGTCAGCCGCGATGGAAGCATGACAACCTAAAAGCACCAAGTTATAAACTAAAAAAGGACTTAAGCAAGGAAATAGTCTGAGACCACTTCTGCTTATATTGATAATGAACCTATTTGTATTCTTTTGGAAATATGTTTACAACCAGGTTAGTAAAACTTCAGAATAAAGACAACTCTTTAATGTGGTTAGATTTTTTACTTTCGTTTCCCACCTTCGTTATGTTTTTCTCACTAAGCTCCACCTTCACTGCATCCTAAATTTCATATCCTCGTTCCTCCTTCTTATATATCCCCATTTGCTTTCTTTCTATCTATTCTTATAATTTTCTTCTTTTCCCTTCTTCTAACGGATACTTTTACGTTCTTGTTTACCGCTTAGACCTCACACCCGTAGATCGCTATAAATATTAAGATTGTTTTATGAAGACGCAGGTTTGTCTTAAGTTGTTACTTGGACTTTCAGTATTCGCATGTTTGTCTTTTCCTTCTCCCATTTTATTCGTGAGATCTACGCAAGTTCTTTCACTTGTTTAAATTCCAATTCGTCTTCTACTTAATGCCGTCCTATTCTCATTAGTTTGGTCTTGTCTTCATTTAGTCTTATTCACATTTTTTGTGTTGCTTTTTACCATTTTGCCTGTTGATTCTTTCGAGCTTCTCACGAATATAGCTGCATCGCCGACGTTACTTATGAGTTAGTTCCCTTTCTTCATTTTTCCATCTCTTGCTATTTGTCCATAACTACATAATATACGACAACTAATAAGCCTGGGCTCCATCCCTATTTCGAATTCTTGTGTTAATTCTCCTTTGCTCTGATTCCAACTTGATGTTCCTTACAATATCAACCCAGAATAACCGACTTTAATGGAATTTGGTGGATTTGTGCATACCACAGGACTATTCTATTTTGGCAAATTTTCTACTTCGGAAAATGTTGAAGGTTTTACCTTTTCTTAATTACGTCGAAGCTAGGAAAGTTCAAACATTTTTAAATAGAATTTCGCCCATGCTAACAACATTTTTTTAGACATTATTATGTTGTAACGGTCGAATATGTATAAAAAAAGAAATTTTCCAGTAAAGAAGATAATCAGAAAACCCTGAATTTTATTATCATCAGTTTATTCGTATTTTGTACCTCTATCGCAGTTTTCTCGAACTTCACAATTGGACTATTATATTCAACAATTATATCACAGCTAAACGTTCTAATCTCGACCCGGTTTTAACGGCAACGAACGGCTGCATGCGTTCGAGATGATACGAGAAATGCATGCGCCATGGCAAGAGCGAGCTGCAGCAAGACGAGTTTAATAATCTGGCTGTACCCGGAGCTTAATTCTATTATATTAGAGTTGACTGCAATGGCTATGCTGACGGTCAGCGCCACTACCACCACCACCACCACCACCGCCATTTCCAGCCGTGTTCTCTTCCTCATCCTCGCTGGTGACGGTCGATAACGTACATAATTAACAATGTGATATCGACCTACAGATCCCTCGTGACCAAGGGGATACAGCAGGGGAGGATGTTCGTCTTTCAAACGGCAGAAGGGCGGTTCGACGGCGGTGATGGCCGGGCCGTCTGGATGGATGTATAGATGGGAAATGTGTGAGTGGCGTTAGGACGTGATGCAGAGAATCTCTGATATTTGGTTGGGAAGTACGTACGTGTGTATTCAGGGACACTTCTTGAATCCTCTATACAGTTCGAGAGCTCCAACGCTATGATTTCAGTAGCGCTGGCACTATATGCGGTTTATAGGTGGAATTTCAACTATAGCGCTGCTTGGTGTGATTGAGTTGCGAGATTACTCGAGTCATGCGAATGTTGCATTGGGAGTAATACGTATTAAATTTCTCAAACTAGAGCTGTTTAAACTAGTCCCGCTAGAAGTTATTTTCCCAGAAACTTCCATGTTATTGATTGTTGAAAATGGTTTACGTTGTATTCAAAAAAATTTTTTGATGACCTTTGCACTTAATGAATAATATGTACGGCCGTAACATCTCTTCACAACTTTCGAAAAATATTGAGATTATTACGATAAAAGAAGGTTTTGTATTTTATAATGCATAACAGAGTAAAGAAAAATAATATTTTGTTACCCTGGTTATGAAGTTTTCCCTTATCTGCGAATATATTTCCACTGAACAGCTACAGTATTAAAGTGTTGCGAAAAATATCCGTAAATAAGCAGATAAATAACGCTTAATACCATGAAGACACAATGCAGTGCGCAATATTAAAATTGCAGTATGTATAATAGACAATGCCCGTGAATGCCCCTGCTATCGCTGATCTACGGCCGCTGTCCCAGAGGGCGCATACGATACGTAAATGCATATCTACGTAGAGGACGCCACGGGAGAACGCGAATTTTAAATTAAATTCGCACGTTACATATTATAAAATTAATAAAGCGATATTTATGAAGGCAATTTTTGGCGCACCGACGTACCCGAGGGCGCGCATTTCGCAGGCGTTTATTCTAGATTAAAACAGTTTATTTTAGATATTTATAATAGGCAAGAGCGTGGCGCGCGACGGCTTACAATGCAGATCAGTTGTCGAGGCGATGCCGGCGCTAAAACAACAAAAAAAAAACACAAAAAGTACAACGAGATGTGACGTTACCAGGCGAATTTATCGTTTTAATAATGGTAAATAAAATAGATCGGGGCGGGCCGCGGATGGAGCCATGCGGGACGCCCGACCATGCACACGGCATTGCGAGCTACTATCATCTACATAAATACGGACGCCCAATGTTATTCGAGGGTGGCGAGAGTTAGGCGATAGAAGGGGGCGCTCTGTACGGTCGATAGGGTCGAACCACGCAAAAACGCGGATTTTTATGCAATATTCATAAATTACGGGGAGAACGCTCGTTCTCGCGGATATAACGAGATCCGAGGCATGCTGTTCTCGTTCTGCAAGTATCAAATCACGCCGAATTGAAAACGACACCGGTAATCACGGGCGCTGGCTACTGCAGCACTTGAAATATGACCTTGGCGGAATTAACGATGATGATGGTGGTGGTGGTTGTGGCGGTAGTTCGCTTTATCTGAGTTGTAGACTGATGAATGCTGATTTTTTCGATGGTAATTAAAGGATGAGGCGTAATAGTGTCTACGGCGCTAGATTTTATGATTCAGCTGGCAGTAATACAATTCGCTGAGAATTAGTTCGGAAAACTGCTGGATGTTAGAGCTAGCTTAAGTATTCGTATGAGAGCAGCTATGTGTATTACCAAAAACAATCCTATCAGCAAAAATTCAATGATATGGAACTGTTCTTTGAGAATACGGAGAAACAATGGTGGTCACTAATATTGTTACGAATTATTATTAATTCTCTTCAAAATGCAGCCCAATAAACATTAAACAACAGGATAAAGATGTTTCTTCAAAATAGTAGACAGTAATCAACTTTAAATACAATTCCATACAAGAGCAGAAAGACTTATTTGCTAGAAAATGCCGGGAATCACCAATTTTCTCAGAATACCAAATGTTATCAAAATGCAGAATAATTGCCGGATGAAATGGAGATAGTTCCACAGTAAACAACACATGAGTATTGGTAACCTCCGCACCACACAACTTTAATTAATTAATCCGGGACGGCCATTTCGAGGATACGAATGATCCACACCGATGACCGGATTCGATGCTTCAGTGTTGTTTGCCATACTGTATTAATGATGGCAAGGACTGTGGCGTCCTTGCCATCGTTAATACAGTAATATGAAGATGAGAAGAAATACGGTTGTACACATTGGGTTCATTCTGGGTAAGGCAGGCAAAAATAATTCGATCACTCGACTATCCAGATTCTGAGCTTTTGCAATTAGTCTATTACTTCATCGGAAAAAAATCAAAAAGCGTCAATTAGCAAAGTAAACAAAAACCAAACCATCACAATCAGTTACGCATTAAAAGTTATTACTTAAAACAATTTAAATATCAAAATACGAAGAGAACAAACCTATCTAGGTACGTGCATAGCGCGCAGCAAAAGTTACAAACATCAATAATATCGAACAAAAACCTGCAAATATATTAAAAACACGCTAATATGTATGTTGGGACAAAAGTATACTTGGACGGCTGAAAAGCGACAAAGCAGTGTTCACCTTCGTACAGGTTTACTGTGTACCGTCCAAGTTTACTTTTTGCTTTGCCATTGTACATTTGAAATGGATATAAAGGAATTAAAACAAAACAAACTCTGAAAGATAAAGAAGAAAGACAAAAACAACTTTTAAAGCTAGAGAACGAAAAAAATGCCAGAAGAATGGAGAGGGGAAATAATCACTACAATACATAAAAAAGGTGACGTAAAGCTGTAGGGGTATCACGCTGATAAATAACACCAATAAGATGCTTTAATCAATATAATATAATGTAAATATACACTATTGCCAAACATGTCATAGAAGACTATTCAGTGCCGCTTTGTGAAAGGAAAATGTATTGCGGACGCGATACACATGGTAAAACAAATGATGCGAATACGAAATGTTATTCGTTGGTTTTAAGCAAGCCTTTGATAAAATTAAGAGGGACAAACGGATGTTTACTTTCAGAGAATTAAAAATAAGAATTGAGAAGACTGATGGGAGCGACATTGAAGGGCACTAAAGCGACTGTACAAACCGAACATGGAGAGACCAACTAATAGAGGCATAAGACAAGGAGACATGCAGCCATTCTCTTCAATCTTGCATTGGGATATATTTTGAGGAAGATTAATAAAAGGGGCTCTTCGAGGACAAGAAGTGGCATATGCGAATGACCTAATAGTAATAACGAAGCAAGGGAAAATAATGAAAAGCATCTTGGCAAAATTATGAGAACCGGCAATAAAGAAGGATCACGAATGAGAGTAATTTTGGGTCCAAAAGAAGTTGAAGGAGGAGAAACACGGCTACGATGAAGCAACAAAGTAACGAAGGAGGTGGTGAAGATACAATAACCTTCGTAAAAGTAAGCAAAATTAAGTTGGCTAGCCTTGTACTGAGAGCAAGACCTGACAGTAATTTAAGATCAGTAATGGAACGGAGACCAAGCACCAGAAGAGGAAGAGGTAAACCAAAATTAAGATGAAAAAAAGGAATAGCACAATGGAGAAGAAAAGTGGAACGAGGAGCATGCAAAAGTCCAGGACAATCCACTCCAACAAATGGAATGCGACAGTCTTCCAAGATGAAGCGGCGAAACTCCTGGTGCCGTGATATATATATAATTCTACGTTCATAAAAGTTATTTATTTCAATTATATTCATTTAAACTGCCGAAAGGGTACCTACTTAATACTCCCAAAACTACGACGAAAAAAAAAATATTTTCGAATTGATGTATATGACTGTATAGTGTAGAAAGATAATGTTACGTCTGTTTAAAGTTTCGGAAAGCTTTTGAACTAGAAGGGTTATCGTTGGTTTTGCTTGGTTGTTTAACATAACTAGGTATCTACTATTGCTGCATGTATTTCTTAGGTGACCTTATCGTACGTATACAACGAAAAACACTTGACATGTTTAAAACATGCACCGTTGGTATTGAACTATATGAACGTGGTTTTGGATTAAATATAATATGGTTGTACACTCCCCGACAAAAACTTAGACGCGGTAAGATGTTTTAAGGGTTTTTAGGGGTTACAACATTCCTTTGCGAAACTAGCAAGATATCTAATTAAGTTTTTATTGATAAAAGTAAAATAAACTTAAAAATATCTCCTCCAGTAATATATGAACTAAATAATAAATTATTACTCCAATGTTTAAACAATTTCTGCGACAAAAATTTAGACGCTCTGTTGCAAATGTAAAACAAAAATCAACAAATGAGCGATCAGTAATGCGTAGACCCTCCATTGTTCTCAATCACTTCCAATAGTCTGTCATTAATAGATTTATATAAATTTAACACGTAATTTTGAGGGATATTCTGCCATTCAGTCACTATTGAGGTTTTCAGTTCCTGTACCGTGAAATATTGACGGCCTCCGCCACAAACGCGACGTGCCAATTCACCCCACATGTCCTCAATAATGTTTAAGTCTGGTGACCGTGCCGGCCACTGTAAAGTTTTAATCTATTTCTGTTTAAACCATTTAGTAATGGTTTTTGCTTTATGAATTGGTGCGTTATCTTGCTGAAAAGCAAAATTGCGCCCGGCCCATTGGTTTCCAAAACATAGAAAATTGTCACGCAATAAGTCTTTATACGTTACAGATGTCATTTTGTTTGTGCAAAACACTATCTCACTTTTATCGCGAAATCCAATCGCTGCCCATATCATCACAGATCCACCCCCTAATTGTCTGGTCATTTTCGCTTTTGGTTCCTTTCTCAGATCATGATAATAATGCGAGTACCCATCCGGTCCGTCCAAATTAAAACGTTTCTCATCGGAAAATATAACTTTTTCCCATTGTTTCTTCCAGCATATGTGTTCTTCAGCAAATCTTAACCTCGCTTCTTTGTGTTTCGCCGAAAGTGGCGGTTTTCTGAACATTTTCTGCCGTGATATTACCGGTGACGCTTTTAAAATCCTTTGAATTACGCACGTGCATTTGTATACCCCCGCCTGTTCTGCAATAACTCTCGCAGACGCACAAGAATTGGATGCACACCGCAATATCATGCGTTTATCCCGCTCACTTACAGCTTTCGGTCGCTCCTGGCCTTTTGGTTTACTGTAATTTTCCGGAACCTTTAAGAAATTTCTAACGCAATGATCGCTTCTTCATAACCGACGAGCAATTTCCTTCTTAGTAACACCATCCTGGTGCCAGGCTAGAACTTTACCCCTTTCTATCAAGGATAATTGCTTTTTTCTACCCATATTGCAAACACTTTATAAAATATAATTTCTCGCGGTGAAATGTGTACACTTTACCAGCACAACCGCTGCATATAAAGAGAAGTATCAAATTAAACAATTTTTGCTTATATTAATGTAATAAATGCGCAGGGTCTAAATTTTCGTCGCATTTAAAATTCCTATTTTGATCTGGGAAAATCTCAATTACCCCTCAAAAAGCAATAAATACCCAGAATTATCTATGAATGGACTATTTACATAACAAGTAATAATAACCCTCATTTACCTTGTATATAATGTCTATAAACTTTGTTTCGTAAATAGAAACGATACCGTGTCTATGTTTTTGTCGGGTACTGTAAGTATGCATGTGGGAAGTAAAGTGTGTAATAAGATTACAATAAATTAAAATAACCTCGGAGGAGATTACTTTTAATTACTTTTCCTCATCTATCATCCATAAAAATTCCGTTAAAACATAACGTTATTTCCATTTCAATATCCATACGTAGATACCAATTTCATGTCATATAATCCCATATAAGAGAACAGAGATTTTATTTGGTGCCACCACTAGTTGGAATTTATCGGATGTATTTTTGACGCGCAGCATAATGTGGGTAGTACGAAATATCGTAAATTAATATGTCATAAATCCAATTTAACTAGTCGGAAATTTGTTTGAATTAACGCCGTTTCATGACAGATTTACGTTATACAAAATGGTCAAATTATTTATTTAAATTTACACCGTTTTTTTTTCATGAACACATCGTGCAACGTACGAAATTATTAAATACATTTATTGGTAAATGTATTCATGTTTTTTGTATGATGAAATTTAACAGATTGTTAAATTTGAACGGACGGTGGTAGCAATTAGATAAAATAATACTGGCGTTATCCTATTGGTAAATAGGATAAAATGACAATCGTTTTTGTTGTCACTTCTTCAATTATTCTTGGTTAAGCATCCACTAATAACGTAATGTAAAGAGAGGATGTTCGAGGGTAGTCTGAAAAAGTTTCAGGCATGGCTAAAAACGCATTCGTTAAGTGAAATAAATCGGAATTTTAGCATGAAATAGTAATTCCAGATGACACTTGAACACACCGGTACACTTCTGACTGCGAAAAGTGAATCGGCTCCAAAAAAAGCGGAGACTTTTGCATCAGCTAGGAAGGTGATGGATTGTTTTTTTTTGGCTGTCCAACCTGTTCTCCAGGTCTGCCTCTCAGTAATTTTTCTCTGGGTCTTAGGCCCAAAGATATGACCAGACCAGAGATTTTCATCAAGAGAAGAAGCTATCACATTCAAAGACCTATTTTGCAGAACATTACTACTATTTGAGCGGATTAAAGACACGTGGTAAAGTACATCGACTTACAAGAAGGCTATGATGAGAAATAAAACTGAATTTGACGAAAAAAATATTTGTTTCTGTGTCAATCTAGAAACTTTCGAGGCTACCCTCATATCGAAGGAACAAGATGAAGAAAATAAGAAAAGGAAAGCTAACAAAAAGGTTTTAGCCCTCCCAATTTACAAAATCTTCCCTCCCTCGAAAGCTCCGCATCGATAAAACATCTCCGAGACAAATTTTAACGGTTTTTCGGTTCCATCCTGTGAAAAACGCGCGAGATTTTGCACGAAGTAAAAAACGGCCGCCCTAATAAACACGATCAAACGGGGTGAACTCGACCACGGTACTCGGGAAAACGTGCGTAAAGCAAGAAGAGGAAGAGGCAACCGCCACAAACAAGGAGCAACAAGCGTTCTGCGGTTGCTTCGATGTCCTCCCCGCAAAACATTTCAATTATTTCGTTTCGTCGGCTCTTGCAACCGCCACGGCCTTACATTTCGTGTTATCCGAGATCCCGGACGATTCCAGGCGATTCCGGCGGATTTCGGTTTCGGGTCAGGGTTATACAATGTAAGCGAAAAGAATGGGACGCGATTTAGTAAATTATGTATTATCGACGGACTTTAGCCGATTCAACGAGAAAGCATGAAGATTGTGGAGTCTAAACAAATTCAGTTTTATTTCTCAACATAGTCTGCTATGCTAATTTTACAGTGATGTTACCATCTCTTCAAACCGTCCAAATAATAGTCGGCATTTTGGTCTGCAAAATAAGCACCGACGAATGTGATGGACGAAGAGGTCCAATGTCTATCCTCCGAACGAATTTTTAAGCCTGGGAGGCAGAAAATACGCACTACAAAATATGTAAATTCTTCATATTCTTTCCTAACGCTTGATTACAGAATTGTAAGTGTTAGCTCTAATCTGTCTTGTTTATACGCAAAGCTGTCTTTAAAAAAACCTAAAAAAGTTAACGGCAGATTCAGGAAAGTTACCGTAACAATAACCGCAAAATCCAAAAGTTTACACCGCAAACTAACATCAACAAATAAACTATAGAATATTTTAAATTTAAATTCGATACGTTACAAACATTTTACATCCACTGTATCCAAACGCGTCTATGTTTATAAGAGGACGTGTGAATATTTCGAGAGAAAGGTTCCGGAAACGTTAACCGGATCTCCCATCGGATCCGGTGTGGTTCGGGGGATGAAAACCATGATCGTTTGTTGTGTCTGCATGTCTGCGTCTGCCGGCTCGGCGCGGCTCGACGTGGCGGCGTTGGTATCTCGGATCGGAGGGTAAAAAGGGGTGAAGATGTGATGTATTGTTCGCGATAGGCGCACCTTATAACGGGCGAATTTTACGAGGTCTGAAACAAATTGGAATTTAATTTTATTTCTATATAAATTTTCCGTTTTCGTTTCGCTTTACGTATAATAATCTGCCGGGTATGGTTTCGTTATTATCGCGGCTATTATCGCGGCATATATTTTGCCGGCTTAATTTCGAAGGTAATTGGCGGTCGTTATGAAAACACGTATTAATTACCGTCGAAATTTAGCGGAGAAGAAAGGGTGAAGGATGTTAAAGGTTGTGCAACCATCGATTACACTTAGAATTTAACATTGTACTCGGTGTATGTTTTGAATAAATTAATTTATCTCTCTTAGTGAAGTCTTTGACAACTTTAAATCAGGCTATATAGAACTTTAGCAACGATGTAACCTGTCCAAATTGGATCTTTCATGCTAAATGTTGATCCTACGTTCGCACCAGGGCTGATTGTAAACTAAATGAAATTGTGTTACATACATTTGAGATGCTTACTTTTAAATAATGAAAATAAATATAAATGCGAAAATAAACAAAAGTCCATAGGTGACTTGGCGTGATTATGGATGCGGACCGTTGGCGGGAAAGCGACAGCGTCTTCTCGCTCTGCTGGTAGCGGCGAAGGCTCTGATTCGCCGCTCTCTTGATGATAATGACCAACTCCACTTTAAGCACATATTAACTCACTTGAATCACTATTTATACTGTGGTCAACGCTTTTGCTTCGTTGGGCATCTGACGTATTCTTTTGTGACCTTTTGTGTCTACGACGCAAAGCTAATGTATGTTTTCTTCCGCGAGATAAAGGGAGACAATTAGGGTTTGATAAAGATAGCAAGGACTGTGAGGTAGTATTTCAAACAACACAAAATCATCGGCACACTCCGCACCATACCGATTTAATTAATTAATACAGGACAGCCGTTCCGCGGATGCGTTCTTTTGTGCTGTTTGAGTTAAGGTTTGGTACAGCCAACCAGCTATGGTTATTATAACGTTCTCTTTGAGTCACGCTCTTGTCTAGCTTTCACATATATAATATTAAGAAAAGATGCGCTCGACGTACAAGGGTGAACTAAGAAGTAATAAAATTTAAAATAAATATAAAATCTGTCTATTTAATTACATTGTATTAATATTGATAATTGAAAAATAATGTAATTTCTTCCAGTTTAATGGAACATTCTTCAGTAGATCTCAATTGGCTGAATCTTATGTTAGTTTTCTATGAATACCCGCCATTACCTTACCAAGGAACATGTAAAAGCTCTTATATCCAGATTATTAATATCCACCGTCTTATAGATGATAGAAACCTTGATGCACCTCGCTTGCTTGATGAATTTACATTTTTAACGAACTTTCCTAGCGCTTTCTACATCCTAATTAGACAATGTTACACTTCACGGTTCATATCACTTACATCTTCTTTTGCGAAGGAAAAATGTGCGTAACCAATGCTTTTCATTGTGCTCTTTGCTAGGTATTAATGACCAGCACTGCATTGGCAATATTTTTTGCACGATGACATGTTAATTCCTGCCAATTTTAATATGAAGCTAAAGTTATTATAGAAACAATTAAATTACAGCGCAGAAAGAACTAACTATGTAACGGCTAATCACTCCATACCACTTGTTTTCCCAAAAAGTATACGAGAACGCTAACAAAATAATGCAATTTAGCCTGGAAAGGTTAAAAATATCTAGATTTCCTCAGAGACCGCAATGCTAGCGGACTAATTGGTTTGAAAACAAAAATTTGAACGAGTCGTTGGAAATTAACCGACCCAAACAAACTATAACATAAATAACGGGCAACAACGGTCGGGGAGATGCTGTACATAACATCAGAGAGATCCGTTCGGCCGAATTTCCATTTCCACCACGCTACCGGCCAGTCCAAAATATAAATTTAAACAGCTCGCGTTTGTAACCGAAATAAAAGACGGCAACAAATGAACAAACAAACAAGCAAACAAACTAACAGCCGTGCGTCAGGTGAGGTATAGAATAGAAGCTTATTAAAAAAATCCATCGAAGATTATTTTTTTTTGGCAGTTCGCTGCGGGTTCCAATTATGCATATCGATTAGACAAGGACGGGAAAAATTTTGTTTTACTTTGTTTTCGATTGAAGATTTTCAGTTGCAGGTATTGTTGAATAGCTCTTCAACATTTTCGAATCCCCGTTTAGAAGTTGTATCAAAATAATCAATGTAAAATAAATCGAGTTCTTTTCCTTTTTATATTCAATTTTGTGAATTTTGTGTCTTTCCAGCAAACGCTATGCAAACATGTGCAAAACAATAACTACCGGACTATTATTATTTCTATGTACATACCTACATACATACATATTTCCAATGCGTTTATTATTTAAAATTAGATGTCAAAAGGGTAATCAAAACGACGATTAACTTCGCGACTACATAGTCCGTACGTATGTGAACGTTACGACCTGTACTCAATTTATGTTTAGTCTTGCAACACAGAAGGCAATGATTCATTTATACATATTTATATAAAGATTAATTTACCTATGTCGCCAACGTGAAATAACATGGGTCATTAAAGGACTGCTGAACACGAACTGAAATAGACACATTAATAATATTTCGCATGTCTTTACGGTCATACTGGGAATAATGTCTGCATACACAGTTTATAAATATTTCACTTGCAGTTATTTCTGTGTAAATGCATAATATTGTGTATGCGTTCGGGCGCTGGTTTAACCGCTTTTTACCGCGATAAATTCCAGCGCTTTATTGAATGTAAGGTATATTCAAGTAGACGTGAATATTGAAGAAAACGGCAAACTGCATCGTACCATTTTACTTTACAACTTATTTGGGTTTACTTCTAATGCTTCACCGGAACGTAAAGATTTTTTGATAATGATGGTAAAGACTGTAGGATAATATGGCGAAAACTAAAAACATCGGTGCACTCCGCACAAAGTACGAGGACTGTTTTTTTTTCAACTTCCGATAGCTCATAAAAACAAGACAAACAACAAAATTTATTACCAACAGTTATGTACAAACATGGTTACTTTTCTATGCATTTGTGATACCTAAGGATGAGCCTTCCAATGTATCGAACCCGGAAACCAAGTTTACACGCAAAAAACAAAAACCCAGCATAGCACAATCGTATGCGACATACACTGCCGTTCAGAGAAGTTCGGTCGGTTAGTAAAAAACATGAAAAGGTTACAAAAACAAACGAAACTAAAAACAAAATGCAATTTTATTGTATGTACAGGTAGAAAAGACAAAAATAAATAAATAAAAAGTTATTCTGGCCTAATATAACATACTGAACATTATACTTTTTTTTTTATCCAAAAAACCTCCTTTGCTGTTAATCATCGCTCGAATTATTCCAGGCATCCTTTCGATAAGTTTTGTTAAAACGGATTGTGGAATATTAATCCATTCATGTTGCAGAATATTCCGTAAATGTTCTTGGGAAGTTGGGCATATTTTTCGGATCCTCCTGTCCAGTTCATCCCACAACAACTCTATCGGGTTCAAATCTGGGCTTTGTGGGGGCCATGTCATTACTTTCAGGGTGTTCTGTTCTTCTTGCTCCTTTAGATAGTTCTTACACACTAACGCAGTGTGTTTTGGGTCGTTGTCATGCATGAATGTACAGTTACGGCCTTTATACGCAATCCTAATGGCACTGCATGTTTCTGGAGTATTGCAAAATAATGTTCCTTCATTACACCCTGCCCTCTGCATAAATCTCCCGTCCCAGCAAAGGAGAAACATCCCCGCACTAACACACAACTACGCCCTTGCTTCATTGTTGGCACAATGCAGTTCGGGATCACTTTTCGGTTTTAGATCTTCGGACATAAGCTCGTCGATTTTGCCCAAAAACCTCAAACTTTGACTCGTCACTCCAAAGCACGTGTTTCCAATCATCTAACGACCAATCTAGCTGAGAACGGGCCCACCGTAGCCGTTTTGCTCTGTTGCCCCGACGTAATAAGGGTTTTCGAATGGCAATGCGTCCATGAAGGTCCGCTTGTTGAAGTCGACGTTTCACCCTACTCGCCGAAACTTGTTCTTCACGGCCGCGATTGACTTCGGCTGCTATTTGTGGCGCTGTTAATTTTCTATTGCGTTTACTTAATAATACAATTCTCAAATCTTCAGCTTTTGTTGTTTTACTAGATGGTCCAGGACGAACACGATTTTCTATAGTTCCAGTTGTCCGATATCGCTTTATGATGTCATTTACTGTTGAACTTCTCATATTTATTTTTTCAGCAATTTGTCTCCCCGAATATCCTCTTCAAACAGCGTAATAATGCGTGAACGTTTTTCTACACTGGTAGGCTTGCCACGTGCCATTTTGAAGTAAATTTTCTTAAAAATTTCGCGCAAAAACGACAGATGCACACGAACACATGTTTAACAGTAAAATGAAACAAATTTATATCTTTACGCTCGTGATAAATAAACAAGAGTGATACTGCGGTATATTTCCTAAATGTATTGTTCGTTAATAATTCCCAAACGACCCGTTTCAAAAGATCGGTACTTCCGAGAAATTCTTGGAATGATAATAAAAGGGACTTTATTGTGGTTGTCGCAATATTTCTACTTTACATAATAATTTATGGCTTTAATCCCTTAGAAAAGAGTGTATGCTTAATATTTTTCTAATTTTATGTATTAATAATTGTATACAGTGTGATATAATAGATTTTTATTGTATGACCGAACTTCACTGAACGGCAGTGTACGTCGGGCCTAGCGGGATTAGTTTACTAAACAAAATATGCAGGTATTCTCAATCTCCATTTGTCCTAATCTAGCGAAGAACTAGAACATTTCAGTTAATCGAAATTTCATAGAATACGGAATACGTCTTCATCTATTCCGCCAGTGTTTATTCCATGTCGGTAGTAGTAGCTAGGTTACTCCATGATGCATGTGCCCGACGTACGCGAAACTCAAACGCCATTTTGTTTACAAGACCTTAATTACAAGAGCTCTATATTATTTAAATTACAATTACCAACATCACGGCGCTATAATTAACTCATTACATTACGAAGAGTTGAAGCTTTAATGTCCGGTTATAATTCCATTAAAAGTGGAAATAGGAGCGCACGTGCGTTCAATTATAATAAAACATTTATAAATCTTTATTTAATTTCGTCGCCGTTGGCGTAGTACAACACTATTTCAAGAACTACCAGCGCTACCAACCGACACCACTCGCACTAACGCTAACCGTATTACTATAATAACTGCTAACGTAAACTAAAGCCATTACCAACCGTACAAAGCGAAAAGGTGCAATGCACCTCCAAAGTAACCTATAAATATTCAACGGTCGGCGGAAATTTACGACGTATTTTGACAAATGCGAACGAAGAAACGCTTTATACATACACATATACGTGCGCTACGGGTTAAGCGGACTTTGGCACAAAATTTCATAAATATATTATAGAATTTTTCAGGCGGCCGCGTGCAACCGTAATTGAAATTTATTTTAGGTTAAAGTGGTACGTTTAATAACTATGTTAAGAGATTTACGATCGAGTATGCCATTGTCCAATAAATCTGAGCTATTGCTTTGTTCTGTTTTTGAAGTTTATTTAAAGCTGTTCGTATATCAGAGACGGACGGTGTAATAACCTCATTCTCAAGAATGTTGACTTCGATCTTTCAGAGGAATTACAAAATATCGAAAAAGGATGTATTCTTATAATTACCTATTAGAAATCTTGAATGCTTTGCATATATTCTTTTGCACAGGTTCACGTATTTCTTAATATACAGGGATGACTCACCGAGAATTGCATCGATCGATGTATGAAAAACTACACATCGGAAAATCCTGAAAACTTGCCAACACGCTAAAACCAACATGTACTATTGAACTAAAAATATTTTTAATAATCTTATACTTCCGGTTATGCCGGAAATGGCAATCTGCTTGGTTATTTTAAATGGAACGTCGTATATATTATGACATCTTTGAATTCCTAATTCAACATTCAAAATACTCGGGATTCGCGTATGTAATCTACAAACATAGCCTTTATATTTGTTAGGTTTTTCTTTCTAATTTAATTTTTTTTTTAACTTAAATAGTTGGGGTTAATCCGCATTTAAACTACCGAAAGGGAACACTCCCGAATTCATACGACCGCAAAGTTAATTAATTAATTTCGTTGAATCAATTTTTCCTCCTCGTTGCGTTATATTGCTGAATTTCTTTTGCTAGTAAGCTGTTTTAAATTAAAATATTTTAAGCACTTGAAAGACGAGAAGATTTCGACGACACTCATGGACTGCTGCAGCAAAGTTTGTGGCAATATCAAACAGCGCTATATAAAAGATTACTTAAAACCTTTTCTTAGGGTTTGATTTATATTCAAAATGTTGAGGCCTTTCTTAAATTCCAACATCTGGGCAGTGCAATTTCCTGCCCTAAAGTTTCGGACTGTTTAATAAACATTTCAAAACTTTCTCTCTCTAAAACTCTAGATTTTTCAGCATTTTACTGAAAACGTTTATTTCTGTTAAAAAAATCTTTTCCTTTTAAGACTTGACCGAATTTTTCGTCTTCTGATTGTTGTAAAATTGGTGATTAATTAAATTTAACTCGATAGGTCTAGTTTCCCCGCAAGGGTTCCAGTGCGGCAAGGCTACTCTCCCAATCGGTTTCTCTTATAGGCTTGAGTGAAAAACTACCGATTTGTTTGTTTCTTATTATCTCACCTGTCGCTAAGAGAGAATTGTATAATTCTCGAATTATACGTTAAAGTCTATTTAAGCGCCCCCTACTTTGACCACCCGCTAGTTTTTGATCGCCTATGCTATTGCCTGTAGGTAGGACTGGCATTGATGGGATACTTCGACTAGCTTCTTACGCAGCCATTCAATATATGTGTTCCATCTATCTTAGCCATCAATATAATTCAATATCATCATTATCGCGCTGGTAGTGTATGCATCTTTAAAATTTCTTTTTGCTCATTTATATCTGATAAAAAACTTCAATTTAAGAGCTGCCATTTGTTGCCCTTAAACCTAAAGTGTTTTTTTTTGCTTTAGACTTTATTATTATATTAGAAACCTTTCATTTTTGTAGAAAATATAAGAAACTACTATGAAATGTTCAACTGTATATATAGGGTGATCAGTAATCTTTAAAAAATCGTCAGGTAGGGCGATTCTATGATTAATTCTGGATAGATAATACTAATTCAGAAAAGACGTGCGGTCACTAGTTAAGCCATACGGATTACTTAAAAGAGGTGTAGATCTGGCGACGCAATTGCATAATTCTATTTGACTGTAAAGAAGATGGAAGATTTAAAAAAGTTTAAATCGTGCTTCAGTCGCATATTTTCAAATTCGATGGCATTGTGTGCCATAATGACCCGACCATGTAACTTTTCTAAATTAGAATTATCGGCTCAAAATTAAGATTTTCGATGAATTTCTGACCACGGCGCGCGCATTCTAATAATAGTCACAAATGTAAATAAGGTTAAATACGCCACACCTATTGTTACGCCGCGCAATTAAACTACTCTTATTAGGAACAATACAACAAAGATTATGATCATCTTGACCCAGTTCTTCTCTTCGTGCCATTAAATCTGGTGACCCAATTCCCATACGTGTACATATGCGAAAAGCGTTCCGTGCTACGTGTAATGCGGTGCCGGCATCTAGGCGGGTAACGTTGCGAGCGTCCTACGGAGTTTAATGGCGAAACGCGATACATATTCTATGAAAACTATTAATGACAATTAGTCGATTAACGCGGAAATAAGGGTAGGAAATCATTTTAATTACTCATCATGATTATATGTACACTGCCGTTCAGAGAAGTTCGGTCGGTTAGTAGAAAACAACCGAAACTAAAAACAAAATGCAATTTTATTCTATGTACAGGTAAAAAAGACAAAAATAAATAAATAAAAAGTTATGCTGGCTTAATATAACATACTGAACATTATTTTTTTTTTCGTCGAAAAAACCTCCTTTGCTGTTAATCACCGCTCGAACTATTCTAGGCATTCTTTCGATAAGTTTTGTTAAAACGGATTGTGGAATATTAATCCATTCATGTTGCAGAACATTCCGTAAATGTTCTTGTGAAGTTGGGTATATTTTTCGGATCCTCCTGTCCAGTTCATCCCACAACAACTCTATAGGGTTCAAATCTGGGCTTTGTGGGGGCCATGTGATTACCTTCGGGGTGTACTGTTCTTCTTGCTCCTTTAGATAGTTCTTACACACCAACGCAGTGTGTTTTGGGTCGTTGTCATACATGAATGTAAAGTTACGGCCTATTATACGCAATCCTGATGGCACTGCATGATTCTGGAGTATTGCAAAATAATTTTCCTTCCTCATTACACCCTGCACTCAGCATAAATGTCCCGTCCCAGCAAAGGAGAAACATCCCCACACTAACACAGAACTACGCCCTTGCCTCACTGTTGGCACAATGCAGTCCGGGATCACTTTTCGGTTTTAGATCTTCGATTTTGCCCAAAAACTTCAAACTTTGACTCGTCACTCCAAAGCACGTGTTTCCAATCATCTAACGACCAATCTAGATGAGAACGGGCCCACTGTAGCCGTTTTTCTCTGTTGCCCCGTCGTAATAAGGGTTTTCGAATGGCAATGCGTCCATGAAGGTCCGCTTGTTGAAGTCGACGTTTTACCGTACTCGCCGAAGCATGTTCTTCACGGTCGCGATTGACTTCGGCTGCTATTTGTGGCGCTGTTAATTTTCTATTGCGTTTGCTTAATAGTACAATTCTCAAATCTTCAGATTTTGTTGTTTTCCTGGATGCTCCAGGACGAACACGATTTTCTATAGTTCCAGTTATCGGATATCGCTTTATGATGTCATTTACTGTTGAACTTCTCATATTTATTTTTTCAGCAATTTGTCGCCCCGAATATCCTTCTTCAAACAGCGTAATAATGCGTGAACGTTTTTCTACACTGGTAGGCTTGCCACGTGCCATTTTGAAGTAAATTTTCTTAAAACTTTTGCGCAAAAACGACAGATGCACACCAACACACGTTTAACAGTAAAACGAAGCAAATTTATATCTTTACGCCTGTGATAAATAAACAAGAGTGATACTGCGGTATATTTCTTAAATGTATTGTTCGTTAATAATCCCCGAGCGACCCGTTTCAAAAGATCGGTACTTCCGAGAAATTCTTGGAATGATAATAAAAGGGACTTTATTGTGGTTGTCAATATTTCTACTTTACATAATAATTTATGGCTTTAATCCCTTAGAAAAGAGTGTATGCTTAATATTTTTCTAATTTTATGTATTAGTAATTGTATACAGTGTGATATAATAGATTTTTATTGTATGACCGAACTTCACTGAACGGCAGTGTACACACACGTACGAAGAAGCGGTGGCATGGCGCGAAGGTGTTACGTATCGAAGCGCTTAAATTAATAATTCGGTATAAATTTCATTCGTACATAAATATATCCCGTAAATGTATATATTTAAATCCCCGCGTATAACGTAACCTGGCTCAATACGATTATGGCTTATCAAAAATGCACACGCGGTGGTGGCTTCCGCTACATAGTAGTTAATTTATTATCACACATCGCTTTATCCAAGAGATATACGTGTATATGTTATAGGGAAAGAGAAAGAGCTACCGGAGCGGCTCAAAACTGAATTAATAAAACGCCCGCGCAATACCGTTAAGCTTTTAATATGTTTTAATGGTCGTTAGATAATTATAATACGCTTCGAATATATACAAATTTGGTTTTCCCACATGTGCGTATAGCGGCGCATAGATAGATTGCTTTTACCGTAGCGTGATTTTTTCTTAATTAATTTTCGTAATCGTTCTCGTGTATATACGCAACTTTAAACGTTAATAGATAAGCGTTGTACCGTAACTTTCGTTTCGGAATTAACTATGTAAATTAACTTGGGCGATTACGTTGGAATTACATATGGTGGACATAGATATCATGCAACTTTCTAAGTCTGTTTCCTCTGAATGATCAGAAATTAATACTTTGGAAGTTTATCCTTGGCTGATATATCTTTGAACAGAAATAAATTTATAAAGACTCATAAGGACTGACGATCGACTTCGCATTCTCTTTGCAGCGTTGAAAGTGTTTAAATTGTCACCATGGCTCCATGTTAAAGAAGTTCCCTTCTCAACCTTTGATGGGTAACGGTCGGTACCGATCTCTTGGAACCCACCTCGCATTTTGCCCGCCGGGGTCTAGGCCGCGCAAGGTGACAACTATCAGCCTATTAGAGCCTAAGCCGCCCGAGTGCGCGTTTAATTGACGGTTCCTCGGGGCCTAGGTCGTCAAGCACTGGCAATTATCGACTAGCGACGGAAACGGAACCCGCCTGCGATTTAAACCTGTACAACAGAGATGGCCAAGCCAAAGCTCTGCCCAAATCGTGCCTGCCGAGATGTTCGATGCCCAGAAACTTGGAATTAATCCAATCCCTAGCGTCCAGGTAAGGAACTCCTTGCATTAGGCGGCAATGCCTCCGTCCCTATAGACATGTTATAGTTAACTACACTATATTTAGCGAAAACTGTACCTTTAGACCAGACCTTTCGTATCTTAAGTACTTTTTGTAAACAATCTTGTCTTGTGTATAAAAACGCCAGTAGGGCTAAAGGCAAGAGAGTTCCACTTAGACGTTAGTTAGATATACTTGTCTTGAAGTAGAATAAACATTGTTCACCAAGTCTCGTTTGTGTTATTTAAAAAACCTCGAGTCACGGTCGTGTAACATAACTCTATGTATCTTCGCCCCCGCTACGTCTGTTACTCTATGGCCAAACAGGAGATTGGGTAATGAAGCTGCAGAGCTTTATGGGTAAACGTTGAAAGGTACAGTGGCATTTCGCAAAAAAGAATAACGAAGAAATTTGGCGTAAATTGAAGAAAAGTATCCAAAAACCTATTACTATACAGGGGGGTGTTCCACTTAAAAAGCCACGCTTGTATCGTGCAGTGAGGAACACATGAATATAATGTTATTCTTTCTCTAAATTACTCGGGGAAGGAATTATCCTCCACCCACCCACACAGTAGGCGAACACGCTGTATATAAATAAATACAGCTTTCTCGCACCTAAAAGCAGAAACCGTTTCTATAAACAATTTGTGTAAAGGTCCCTCGTATTACGCGTACGTAATTTTATCATAAAACACGCTCTCTGGCATATTTGCGTAAACCCGCGTGCATGTACGAGGTCGTCGCGGCGTCGGCATTTTAAACATACGCACAAAACCCGCACATAAGCCTTGCTTGTATGCGTGGTGTACGTGCGAGAGCTTCATTCATAGATTTATTCCATTCATTCATATACGGTTTAAATGTGCGCTAACGCGCCTCTCTATGTGTGTACGTGTAACCGTGTGTTCGTGTGCGTGATACATATCGTTTTGGGGATATCCTCGTGATGCGGGCCATCCAAAAACAAGCACGCCCAAAACTAGACCGCCAACGACCAACCCGACACCAATAGACTTGTTGTCACGCTACGTTACTAGAATACAACTAGCGCTACCGATGATGCCATCTCGCGTCGGCACGCGGAAACGCGCGGATAAATTCGTCGGGGTGCTACCACTTGCTGTAACACTTCGCGCTAATTTATGGTCATCGGCGGTGGTTTTGCGTAACTATTTAATCTCTTGCCGGTTATTTATTTAATTTTGATTTGGTCGGGTGAATTAGCGAGCGAGCGCGAGCTCGCGGGCCTGTCACATCATCGGTAATGCGACTCTAGTCGCGATGTTGTTTCGTACGCTGGTAAACTAGTAGGTGTAATGCGCGTGATATTTACAGATGCGCCGCGTAATTGCTGACGAATATTAAGAGGAAATGCCGAATCTGAATAGGGAATGGCGTTAAACGCGACGGTCTTTAAGGATTTTTTTATGGCTTAGGATTCTGCTTACGGTACACGTTGTTGATCGCTTGTTATTTCATGTAATCTCCGAAAGTATATTTACATCAATATACAAAAATACACGGAGGTGCCTTGGTTGGTGTATTTCGGCAGAAGGTGATGCCACTGGCTTATTCAGATCTTGCCGTCACTACTTTATTCGAAAGTGAATCTTGAATGTAACCCTCGGCTACGGTACTGGACTTGCATCCACTACGACGTTTTACTGTTGTAATGTCGGCCCTTGCATTTGCCAAGAATGTTGCTGAAGAACATCTCGTACTGTGTCTTGTGTTGTGCCGCAGATAGTTGCAAAAAAGATGCAATCAACTGAGATATAGTGTTGATTCCGACGGGTCAAATACAGCATTTTCCATTATTACGATAAAGCAATAACCTACAATGTGGGATGTCCAAAAAGTGTACTGAGAACCCTTCTCTAACAATTGCAGAACTTCTTGAGACGTTCATCTCTGCGTCAGTAACTGAAACATATAAATACTCTTCCTTGTCTTCTACGTTATTAATTCTCAACTTAACTATCTCATCGCAACGGCAAGTAAACGCTTTGGACAGATATAACAAAATGGAAATACCTTCATCATTAGATATCGGTCTTCAGGTGCTTCGCTTAGGAATTTTCCTGCATGTTCTCTTTCTAAGATTCTTGCCTATTTGGCTTTGTTGAACCTGCTCTCCGTTTTCAGATAGAGAACCAGTCTCCCATGTTTTGTTCAATACGCTTCTAAGCATAGAATATCTTGTCTATAGCGAAGAAGATACGAATACCCTCATTTGTTCCAACTAACCTCAACCTTCTTTCCATTCTTCAAATTTACTGAACTCTACTGACATTTTATAGGTCTTTTGACATTCTTGGTACGTCTTGGTAAGTCATAATTTGCTGGTTTCAGCATCTTGTAGAATTTCTTCTGGAGCCTACAAATATTCTTGCGATTCTTCCATACTTTCGAAATATGTTGACATTGTTAATCAAAGGTCGAGAATACGATACCAATAATAACAAATTCTTTCTGAAAATGTTGACACATGCATAGAACTCCTCCAGTTTTCGATATTATAATGCTCAATCGAAACGTTTTTTCGTGTTTCTTGTTTTCTTCAAAAAAGCACACCTTTAGTTTGGGTTTTCCACTTTCATGCATAACTTCTCTGATAAAGCCTTTGATTAAGATCATAGTTCGTAGATTAAATGAGTATGTAAACAACCGATCAAGAGATTTGAACTGAAAGGCGCTTACATTGCTACCTACAAGCAGAAAAGGCGTTCACATTTATATACATATGTAAGAACGCCGAAGCCTAAGTTAATTGTTTACAAATAGGTGCCTACACGCCCTACCACGCCATACCATCCTCCACAGCAGTTCTCTATACTGGAGCTTGTAATTTAATCCCGAGAGAAAGCAAATTAACCGGTGAAAATATCTTCATTATGGTCTCTTTGCTACGTTTAAAATACGATTTTCTATGTTAATTTTGGAATTATTGGCTTTTTTGTTTGATATCGTTACTTCTTGCCTTGTATATTTACATGATTTCTACAAATATTGCTAATCGCATCATATCCACCGCGCTTTCTTGCCATAACTGATCTCTTATCGACGAAGACAAAGATGCAAGTCGTGAGGATTTATATGCACATTACCACGCCCTAGTAATCATAGATAGTCGATGTCATTCTCCAGTAACCGTTAATTAATGCAAAACACGTTCGCAAAGAACCGGCAAATCTAATGCAACATTTGCGAACTTGTAGCCAGCATATATTTTGATTTATTACCAAAGCACTATTAACATTAGTTCGAATGATAGCTTAAATTAGCGGCACAGTGAAATCAACAACGTTGATAGGTACAATGAAAGGGATGTGTAACGACTTGTATCTACCGCAATAATAGCGATACCCCAATTATAGAACGAAAACAAATGAACAAAGAAACACAGAATACATCATCTCTATGGTATGAAAAAAAAAATAATTCTCTAAAATAAATATGTTTATCGTAAGTGAGGTAAATTAGGTTAAAGCGTGCACTATGAGGTTGTTTTCTCTCAGAGAGTCTCTGGAATTGGTGACTTTCTACTAGATGATTGTACTTTATACCTTCCACACGGGTAAACACCGTCCTTCGTGAATGAGAGAAGCTTGAAAAACCGTCACTGCACCCTTTCAATGGAATCTTCAGAAGTTGTGGATCTGTAGAATATTTAAAGGATCTGATAACAAATTCCAGCGTGGCAGCATTTAATGAAAACAGTTGGTGTATATGCTGCCTAAATGATAAATCATGATCAAAAAGAACTCCTCAGTCCTTTATGGTACCCTTCAGCAATCGACAGCAACTGTTTATGGTGTAACCAGTATGTACGACATGACTACATTTCAAAGGATTTAACAGGAAGCTGTTCTTCTAACACCAATGGGAATATTCTTGTAAATTGAGAATATCATCAAACGAGTCATGATTCTGCCACATATTTTAAAGTAACCGACATAAACAAGACTGTCACAGGTCAAAGCTTCCAAAAATCATCCAAGAAAAGAGGAAACTGCAACGGTCCCAGATGTTATCCCTGTGGAACACCTGATGTAGCAATATACTGGTAGGAGCTTAACCCATTGTAAAATATGTAACACCCGCTCGATTCCTGCGTTGAGGAAAGACAGAAGACTCCAGATAAAGAATAATTATAAAATGAAGAGGCTGCACTAATACATAACGAGTGTCTTTCACCAAGAAGCATGTTATGTCCGTACTTGCCAAGTGACTCATTATTTTCAGCAAATCGCTCTTATCTACAGGTAAACGCTGGATGGCTAACAGCATCATCGGACTGTTCTAGATAATCGTTAGAAAATAAGTTAACAAAAGCATCAACAATTCTTGTGGCTCTCGATACATT
Source organism: Marronus borbonicus (assembly GCA_902655005.2). NCBI lineage: Eukaryota > Metazoa > Arthropoda > Insecta > Coleoptera > Scarabaeidae > Marronus > Marronus borbonicus. The sequence goes on along the minus strand of LR737398.1, from coordinate 2,210,916 downwards.
GAATCTCCATCAAACACCACATCTGGTATACGCGACACGTCCAGATATGATGGAAATAGTGAAGGTTTACAGTGTATAGAAAGGTCCATGTTCCATTCTAGGACAGGAGACCAAAGGACAATTATCACGTACAACGCCCAAAAATTTCGTAAAAACCAGATCCAGGACTTGTCTGTCACCATTTCTGATATTGCTATGTTACTGTAGTTCTGTCATAATAAGATCTGGTTTCATTGCGGTTCAAGTCGCTTCATTGCACATAAGCAACTACGCTCGATTCTTTAACTAAGTAACTAACGTTCGATGTCATTCGGTGAGTTATTAACGTTACATTGTACATGAGCTTCATTACCATTATTTCTTCAAGATACGTATAATTCATCCGCGATTATAAACCGTTTGTCTCTCTCTCCACGCCAGACACTCTAATGATTGTTACGGTATTCCCTACGTTCGCAAAAATGCACACCGTTCTAAACGCGTCTTATCAGCGTTTACGAACCGTCTTTCCTGTGCTTAGATTGAAATAAATGAGCTTTGTGCGGCAAGACATTAGGTGGCGCCTCGCCGTGCGAAGAAATCCATTAATTAGGTGAGGCGAATAGTTCGCTTCATCAAAGTCTAATTATCCGTCGCTAATTTCTCGTTCGGTAAGGCTACGCGAACGTGCAAGCTAAAATAAATAATTTACGTATGTATGTATGTAAAACACCTACATACAGTGCCGGTCGTAAGTTGAATAGGTTACGTTGTAACAACGTGAATCATCCCGTGCAAGGCTTATTTACACATTTATTTATTTTGCCTTTTCACTAATATTTCACTTTTATTTTTAATGCTTCGTCGGGGTCATAAATGAGTTAAAATAGATAACCACACTCGTGAAGTTAAACATTTAACAACGTACTTCTTAGGTGCTATGATTGATGCATTCATCAGTCGTGGAAAATCTGATATTACACAACAGACGATAAAACTATTTCTAACGCTGATAGCTGAATACTTTTTCTTTTTTGCCAATCTACTCGGAACTTGTTTGCTCAACGATGGACCCGATGATCTCAGACTGGAAGCCTTTGAATTATCCAGCTTCGACGGTACGACGCGGCGTTTCTTTTGCTTGTCCTCCAGCTAAAGGAGCAGGACCGCAGTAGGACTGGTTTACCTGGAACGTGTCGGGTTGGCAGCAGAGTGGATCTCTCGTGATAGAGACGAGAAGAGTAAAAGCGTTTCCATGACGAGATACATCACGGATTTAGTGGTAGAAAATAGCAGCTGGTGATGGAAGTTCAAGGGTGAAGTTATTGTTCCTCGCCCAGCTTGATCGCTTGACGTGGATCTCTACGATTTTATTCCCTTTCCAAAAATGAAAATCCAATTGAAAAGACAAAATTTTGACACGATAGAGGAGACTGAAGTTATATCGCGGAAACATGACTTTGGAGAATGCATTCCTTTCGTAATAGAGGTGCTTGGATGAGTATTTGCGCTCCCAAGGAGACTACTTTGAAGGTGACGAAGCCCTTCGATTTTGGTGATTGCTATATTTCGGGAGATTTTGGGTGCTTTTACGTAATCAACAACTCCGCCCATCTTGATGGTTACAAACTCAAAAAACCCTTATTATCATTCTAGATTGTAGTCATAAGTTTTAATGAAAAAAAGGGCTCCAGCCCTCTGTCCAGGTATTTCTACCAATTGAAGGAATAATCTTGCGGTCCAGCTTCAAAAGGAGATCGGGAGACTTTTATTGTACATCTTGATTAAGGCTGATTGATGTAGCACAAAACTATCTCAAATTTAGAAGAATAGAAGCGTTAGACTTCCCTTCCCCTTTCTCTCATATTCTTCATCCATTTCAATTTATAGCATCATTTTTATGAGAAATCTTTTGGAAACCCATCGTATATACATATGGAGATTCTAGGTGCGTATATGTGCAAGGCATTATCTATTTATTATACATAATACACAAAGGTGTGACGGAAATTGAAATAACCCGGCGAGATTTCGTGAAGAGATTAAACGCAGCGTGCGTTGTTTTTTCTTTACGTTATTTTTTTTTTGTTTCGCTCCTCATTCCATATACGCATACGATAACACATGGTAGAACACGAGTGGGTACACGATCACGATGCTAAGATTAGGTCTAGTTTAATTAGCACTTTATTACCGGGCGCGAACCCACTCGCCGCGAGGCCGCATGCTTCCTTTTGTTCTCCTTTTTACTGTTCGGCATATTAATATTAATAAATCGCCTTTTTTGATCGTAATTAAATTTTACGGTCGCCAGATACGCATCGGGCATGTATACATGTCGCAATGTTTAGTACGTAGAGGATGTTGAGACCTGATGGACTTCTCTTTGATACCCTCAATTTAAATTTCTAATTACGCGATTTCGTAATAAATGTATATCTTCCCACGACGCTACCTATGTACGTTTGTGGCACGAAATGAAATGGAAGTAAATTTCAAGGTGACCTTGCATTTACGCTAAAGAGAATATTTGATCGTTGTAAAAAATAACAACGGCATAATTTTGCAATTTCAGCAGCATTAATAGATAATAATCCAGCTGCAATCTCCTTGTTTCCTTTAACGAATGATAAACTAATAAATGTAACCGTAAATGTATCGTTGAGCCCTTTCATCGCAAAATTATAGAAACCTATCATCACAGTCTCTCAAGGAAAATGAAAGCAATCATAAGAACCAGAAGTCGAGCAAAATATTTTTTAATTTCAAAATACTTCAGAGGCTGTAGTCAGGTAATGTAAAATCCTTAATACGTTAAAAGAGGATTTATTAAACAACACAAGGATATCGGTACACTCCGCACCACACAAGTTTAATTGATTAATCCAGGACAACTGTTTCGTGAATTCGTCGATCCTCATTTTCAATCGGTCTTCGGCAATAAAAGGTGTGTCGTTCCATTAAAAGTTGGTTACAGCTTCCGGTATAACCGGAAGTAACACGAATCCAAAAATAATTTATTATAGTAGAGCGGATGCGCTTATTATTAGTTACAAATTTTCCGAACTAAGCTAAGATTCTAACTGCGAAAACTTGATGAACAGATTGCGTCGTATACAGGGTGTATACGATAAAATATTTAAGCGTACTACATGCACTTGATAGATAACATACACTGCACTCATTTTGCGATATTTCGCCCGTAGTTTGCCGTAATTACTTGTAGTTCCTAGCGCGGACAGAATTTACACATTGTCACGTTGTAACCGATAATAAAACATTTTTGCGCAAATACTGACAGACTAACTCGACTGGATGTAGACGGATAGAAACGGGCTAGAGTTCGTGCGACTTTCGAACGAAATGCATGCGTGCGTAAACAACCGCGGTGATAAATTATCGAAGTAGAAGCTTTATCGTCGTATTACGTAAAGAACGAGAAAAAAGGATGGTAAAAAGCCGAATATGGAAACGGGGAATGTCGCTGATTAATATCGCTCGCAGTATTTATCTTATTCTCCTTATAAGTACGTACGTAAAAGGTTCGGTTATTGGCTGTAATCGAGTTTGCAATGTTTGCGCTTACGCTAACAATAACATGGGATCTGTAACTAACGTTGAAGTGAATAAATTAGTTATCCCGCTGTTTGTTTCAATTATAATTTTCAAAAATTTATTCTATTTTCAATACCGCCGCAGCTTCTTTAGCGTTCAGCTTGGGATCCAATATTAAAAATTGCAAATGGATCTTTCCATCTCATATCGAACCTTATAATTTGTACCTCTTTCAAGGAAATGAAAAATGCTCTTCTTTAATATAGACATTCATATTTCAATTTTATTTCAATATTTAAGCTTTTTTTTTGCTATTTTCTGTATCTTACCTTAACTTATGTTATTTTTTGATGTTCATGTCAACAATAACGCTTCTACATCAAGTCCTATTTCTCACAGTGTCTGCTACCATCGACACGGTGCTGTACATATGGAATTACTTCTCGTCACTCCCTTAAGGCTGCTGTAAAACGCATAGATATACGTGTATATAAATACATGCGTTTACATCCGTACGCATACACCAAGATTATTTTAAATTTAATTGCCGGGTCGTTCATTTTACGATTATAACTTCTAACACAAATAAATAAATAATAGGGCCATTAAAAAGCAATTCCCGTCTCCATCTTGTTATGATTTAGACGTAGTTAGTAGATAATGTGTTTGGATATGCGTTTATGGATCCAACGAACGCGGACGCCGTTCGGTTAAATTGTACTCGAGCTATGAGTTTTATGAATTACGCCCGGCGCAATTAAGGAGAAAATTAGAAATTTTCGTAGACGGATGTCAGAACGAAATTAACTAGCTGGGTACTAAGTAAGACAGTATTTATTGGTCAGAATACTCAGCATCGTGTGATCGCTTGTTAAGTCTACGTTTAAAAATAACTCCGAAGATGCGTTTCTAGCAATGATTAGGGAAATTAGCGCCCGAAAGGATGGCTCGAATTTTTAATTTATGGACCTGTTTGACACATGGAAAAGGAGGATATTTCTTTTTGATATGGCGTATTTTCCTAACATTTTATGTTAGAATTGCGCAAGTGGATGAAAAAGTATTGGTTCCTTTCCATACGTTATTCTGTGCGAGATGACAACTATTTAAGAAGAAGGCGCGGTATCTCCCCAAGCATTGTAAAACAAAAAAAATCTTCGCACAGCGGTCAAGGCGATCGAACGTGTGACCAGCGTCCACCATTGGCGGTTGACTAGCAAGCGCTAACAGCCCAAACAGACGAGTCAAGCATAATTAATCCCCTTTATTTCTCGAAGAAAGTGAATATTAGCGTTCCGTCGCGGCTGAAGGAGCCACGAACAAAAGATATGAAGTAATTATGTAGTATTGCACCATAGTGCTAACGTAGGTGCGTGAACCACAGCCCAGATAGTGGTTCAAGTAAGTGATATTAGTTTTAACGTAAAGCTGGTCACCATTAGGGGAGCCAGAATACGTTTTTCCATCCCCGCTAACGTGGGGCCATCGGTTCCGCGCCAAAGGGCTGCACCCGTCGTGTTAAGTCTCACATTCTCTTTCGTTTGTTTTTTACATATTTATTTGTTTCAACCTGTTGGTCTGAGTCATTTATATGATGCATTTCTTTAGTTGTAAATGTTAGTTCTTTAGTAAAACTAGAATTCGTTTTATTAATTTTTGGGGGCCCCATTTTCCATAATAATTTGTCTATTTTCGAATAAAAAAAATGCTTTCCACTCTGGGCATACAGATATGTCCGAAATCAGGAGAATATTGTTAAAAGTGACTTGAGGTTTCAACTTGAACTTGAAAATACCATTCTTGATAACTATTGCTTTTGAGGATTTTGGTTTAAGAATGATTCATCTATTTTCTCGTTTTTCATTCAACATTCATTGTAGCAGAAATTATTCCACGCTTCAGCTTCTTCTTGACGTAAACCATCCGAATTGCAGGATGGATAAAAATTTACCAGCAATCGGTGGCGCTCTCTGGAGGTCTTCCGCGGTTACATTTTAATGCAACGGACACCTGTTTATTAGCGCTCGTACTTTGCATGTTCAACCCCGCGCGGAAAAAGCGAAAAAAAAAAAACTCGCGAGCCCTGACCAGTTTCAACGTGCAAAAGTCAAAAGCAAAATCTCTGCGTAAAGCGAACGTTTATCTTTTCGCCAGACCGTTTATCCACACCATTTTCTTTCTGTAATAGGGATTCGCGCGGTCGGCGTCACTACCATTCAAACATATCCCGCCCTCCCCGAACTCTACCCTCTTGACTGACCGACTAACAAATCGTACTTTTCACGTTTTAATACCGAAACACGGCAAGCGCTTCCCCGTAGATTTTCATTATGGGGATGCCGGGTCCAACTGAGGCTGCAGCTGGAGGTGATAGTGCAATAGTAACAATGCCGACAACTGGGTGACGTATTTGGCGGATAGGTTTTTTCTTTTTTGTTTTTTTTCGGGACGGTAGAGCGAGAGCTTTGCATGTGGCATATGTTGGCAGCATTGAGTGAAGGTTTTTTTAAGTGCATAACACGGTAGAAATCCCGTGAAATCTTTCGAATTCTTTTTAAATTTCTTTTGTCACGCATATTACGTAAAAGTAATGCCAAATGTCAAAAGCACACAGGCAATTCCTTTTCCAAGCCTTCATTTACATAACTTCAAGAATAATCCGAAGTATATTCACAAAGGTTGTCCTTGAGCAGGATATTGATAAATTAATTAACAACAAATAGACAGGCAGACGATGGGATCCAGCATTATTTTTTTATTATTATTACTGCGTACACAAGTACTGTAAGGCTGGTTCACAAAGCTCAATGCTTCCCGTATTGTACAAGTCGGGCTACTTTAACATAATCAACAAATATACACTCACAGAAAACTGAAGATCAATATGATTTTTTTGATTTTCCAGAAGCTCTTGGATCGTTTTCAATTATCATTAATCGACACCAAAGCTCTTAAAAACAAACATTAAACTGCTTATAGGGCTATGGAAATCTTCATTCGAATCCGTTTTTGATCCTGAGTAAGAAAGCGCGCGTTAAGCCATGTCCAAATCTTCAATCAGACACTTTCCCTCAAGATGTCCACAGCTATCCCTCTAATCTTAATTCGACGATCTTCTAGCTTTATTCGGCGAACCTTTCTGATGTTATCGGCAGTGGTAGCAATTTTTAGGCGTATCATCAACCAAGTTGGTGCGATCACCTGTCCAAAATTTCACCAACGCAAAGGGTGCAGAATCCCCATAAGCTACATCTATGCCGGCTTTAATTTACGTAACGTGTATTGCCTTTCAACTGCAAGAATTTAATAACGGCTCCATATTCGACTTTCTCAATTTTTACAGAAGCGCTAGTATCAACTCACACAACTTGCGAGTTCCGTATTACTTTACTTTTTAACGACAACAAATTATCCTCTAACTTATTAAGCGATAGCTGCAATAACCCGTAATGCTTACGAGCTGGTGCTAATTGCTTTCTAGGAAATCAGCTCAAATCGCTTATCTTTTGGTGCGCCGATCGTGCTAATAAAATATATGCCTACGCCTGGATATCTGCACGCGTAACTCAACAACTGGAGGTGAGAAAACAACGCCACCTAATAACATAACTTTAATTGACGATGGTATCTACGGAATCCCATTTGCATAATCGAGGGTATCAACGTCGCTGATTGGATGCGAACTGCTTAAGCGCGATGTAAGATCAATAGGAAGATACGGATTTGTTTAAAAATCACTTTAAGGTTCGTGATTAGCTAATCTAAAAATTCCTTTATCCTTGTAAATTATAACATCGAAAATAGAGGTATATTAAAAATAAAATAACCAAGTCTCAGGACTAACCAGACATCAGCGAGCTACCACACGCGCAGACATGGATCTTAAATTAACTGGTTGTGACAACGTGTTTAAACAAGATTTTAATAGGGGATACTATCGTGACAATGTACATATTATTTAGCTCCTGTTTTGAAAACTTCCTATTTTGCGATGCAGAGAAAACTAACTCAACGAGAAGGATTGAATCCAACGCAATATTGCAATGTTTGCAAATGGCCACTTTCAACTTCTTTTTTTCAAGCTTAAATATTCCTTCTTTACACTCCAAGTTAATTGCCTGTATTCTATACGTTTATTTAATTAATTCCGAGCATTTGCCTTGGTGGACGCTCTAGCCGAGATGGCAGCCTTTCATTGCAGATAAAAGTTATAGTTAACTGTAACATTTTACATGACTTTTGATTGACTGTACATTCAAAACTAGCGCTAGATCCCAAATAGCATCATTTTTGTACAGATTGTCTACTACTTAAATTAAAATTGTCTACTTTACGTTAGACCATCTCGTTGTTGAGAAACGCAGAGCATCGTGCAGACGCAAAGACTTTAGGCGTGAATCTCAAGGTCTTAGACGCGGGAGAATACCAAAACGTAACGAAGGATGCCAAGTACGACATGAAGTTGAACAAAGTCAAACACGCTCAGCTTCTAGGCTCGCATTTGCCGTACAAATTTCTCTACAAGGCTTTGTTGAATATTAAAAAATGATCTGCAATTCCGCCCTTACAAAATTCATGTAACACAAAAACTGAAGGAAGAGGATAAGGCCGCTCGGGTTCAGTTTTGCCAACGGTTTGTAGAATTAACGCATGATGATTTGGAGTAATGAGGCTGATTTTTATTTAGACGGCTACGCCAATAAGCAGAACTTCAGATACTGCCCTGCCAGTTTACTGTGGAGTGTCTGCATCTGGAATAATTGGACTATAACTTAAAACATTTAATTAACCCAACCTTGTTGCAATGTTTTTTATATGATTTTTATTTCTTTTTAATTAATTGGGTTTCCTATTCCGAACTTTATGGACTTTATGTATTGCTGCGGGTTTAATTTAAAAAAAAATGTGTTTTTTACATTTAAACTTGCACCAATTAAGGTGTACAACACAAAAGAAAGATGTTTATCTGTAGTCAAGATCAAAATAAGTAAATTCAATTAATTAAAAAGAAATAAAAAATATATCATAATCCATGCTGGTGGAACACCATCAACATTACTTCTTTTTATCCGCTATTGTCTTCTCACTGTGGTTTTACACATTCCTGTGAGTTTTAACTTTTACGCTGTAGTCTTCTACCATTTTCCCAAGCATTCATATTCCTCAATGTTTTGGTAAGCGGAACAGTAAGGAACATGATAATATTTTTGAAAGAATTTGAATATGCCTATTTGAATGCATTGTCAAGTAATAAAAAATTCTTTACGCGCTATTACTCACAATTTCTTTCCTTACATTTATAACATTGTTCTTGTCTTCTGCAAAAAGCCAACGTACCAGCACCTTTCCACGCACCCAAGCTGAATGATGTCGACGAAATAAATAACCGCCGTTTTTAACAAAGGAACTTTTCTGTATCGCTTTATTTTTTACGAGTTGCGGATGTGCACGTTGGCATATGCTTGTGCGTATCGCATGAACGCAACGAAATTAGCTCCAACATTCACGACTCGCGTTTTATGTTCGTTTTTTGCTAATCTCTTCATATAATACTATCTGCCGAGTAGATGGTAACATAGTTGCATACAAATGTTTTATTTCTCGCGGCCAAGTTGTACAAGTTACTCACGCAACGATTTTATGAGCGGGGCGGTGTTATCCATGGTGGACGGCTCGTATCTTTCCGGATTAGATTGTTTATGGGCGTCATCCTTTACGCCTTTCGTTCGAGTTTGGAGTTTTGATTGGCAGAATTTTTCTAACGCGGTTTTAATTATAGAATTGCGTTGTATCAATCTCCAAAAATCTGTAGATTTCCGTGCAGTTGAAGGGGACGAGGCACGTCTTCAAATGAATGCGTTTAGATCACTTTCGTTATAAAGCCTATTTCATCATCATTTGATGCACGAATCTTTTTGCTTAGGCTAGGTCTGGGATTTCCGACCACTTTATTGTATTAATCCCATTTGCAAGAATGATTCGACTCCTTTACTAGCCCGCTATAAGAATTCATTGATCCACAAGAGGTTGATACCAACCCCGTTAGGAACTCTTAGCCTAGACCATTAGAAACATACTTAAAATATTAGCCCGCACAAGTTCACGATTAAAGATCATCGGCCTCTCGTGGTCCTCTGCTTTTATTTTCTTTTGGAGAAGTAGCACGCTCGTTCTCAAATTACACACCTACAAGTATGTGCAACATAATTACGTAAGATGTCTAGACGCGAATAACATCCCTAACATTTTCCCCCGAGCGTCACAACAAACGCCTTTCTGCTGCGAAAATGTTGACATATTCCAGTGAACTGTCGCCAGAAACACAAACGTATGTAAGTGCGAACGTGCGCAAATTTCCAATGCGCCCCGACGCTGTATGTGCAAAACAACAAGGATCCCCTCAGCATAAACGCGCGTACAACATCAATGTATAAAACATGCATAGTCTACATAAAGCGCCTGCAGAAGTCGAGAACGGAAATATATACAATTAATTCGTATTATATAAGGACGTATCGCGTATAGCGTTGTCTTTGGTAAAAGCAGCAAAATAATTTTTTTTTGTGGGAATTAATTGAAAATGTATAAATCAAATGATAGAAAAAAATTGATCATTAACACCGATTTTTAAAAAGGAAATGAACGGGGTTGGCCAAACTGCTCTTAGTATCCCTTTGTAGAACTCTGGAACTGTTCCCAAAGGGTTCGAATTTTCATCTAGTTCCTTCTAATAATAATTGCAGATATAACCTTTGGAAAATGTAATTACTGTAATCTTTATGCTGATCTAATTACGACTGGAGGTCTCTTGAGGATCACCAGAATGTTAACTCGACTGTTTCAAAATTCTACGATAAAGTGTACAACATCCTGAATTGATATGTTCCTATGCTTCATTTAGCTCACAGGAGTCGTTACTTTCCTTGATTCAAACCTGAATGAAGAAACACCTAAAATTGAAGGATTATTATTATAAAAACTGGAAGTCGATGCAGACTAATCATTACAGACAATAATGAACTGAGAGATTGGTTAAAAGCGGGATTACAATTGTCTCGTTCTTTGTAATGGATTAGGCTGGCGTCCTTACTACTCCTTTATATGCCATCTTCAACCTAGGACTTCGAACGACTGTATTCCCTCACAAGCGAAAGATTGAATTTGGCTTATTTTTAAAATGGGCGACAATTCTTACGCTAACAACTACAGACTCGTTGATATGATTTCTTCTTTTATTAAGGTTACTTTATAAGCGTAATTCTTACGGCACCACATCTTATCTTTCTCTTTCTCAGCATGAAAACCAATCTCCCTTATCTTTAAACAGAATTTTGTGAGAGAAGGACTTTCTTTCATTTCTGCTTCTACAATTTAATTTACGATCACACAAAGTCGTCGTAGGTTATATAAAAATCATTAAAGCATAATAAAATAATAAAAAAATAGACGCGATTCACCAAATCAAACATTGAACAGAATGTATCTCTTCATTTCCACGGAACGAAACCGTTTCATTTCTAGTTGACGATGATGGAAACCGCGTTCGCTCCGACTAGCTACGACGGCCATTTACGGTAGCTGCCCGTTCTCGACTTGATGAATAATATACGCCCGTTTCTACGAGACTCGTCAAAATCTTGATGCAGCACGACCAACGCCGTCCTAATAAGTTGTTCTTCCTGTCGGGAAATCGTCCGGTTTTTCCGAGTAAAACCGCCATAACATGACTTTGTACTGTTGTTCTATAATGTTATATAAGACGTCTTAAATAATTTAGTCGTGCTGGTAATGGTTTTGTGAAGGATTGATGATTGTCAAACACGATAGAAATGACGCTATGTGTAGTTCGGTATTTGTTAGAAAAATAAAATAAAATTTCTTGGAAAATAGTTACTGTTAAATTAGGAATACTAAAATCCTGAAAGTGAAGCCGTTTTCAAATAAAATTGAAATAAAAAATTAACGAACGATTGGATTTATAGCAAGTAGAACCGTGTTTGCAAAATCTGCAAATTAAGTCTTTCCGTCGCAACGAATGAAACCTAAAGCATTGCATCGAAATAACACCCACCTAGTTTGTCGACGTATCATTTCTGTTAAAACCGACCAGTGCAAAAACATAGATAATAATCGACCGACGGTGGACGACAAGACATCACGCCGACATCTACATAACATACGCATACAACTACGTATTGATGTCGACGAAACATTGGCACTTACAGTTCCTAAAACAACTCTTCCAATAAGTCCACGACAACACGCCGGCCGTAAACGAGAGACGAAACATCGCTTTCCACAGTGGAAGAAGAAGAACAACAAAAAGCAAAAAATGTACGGTTTCCGACGACGTTTCCTTACATAAAACAACACAGGCCGAATGAAACGAAGACATCGTTCTCTACATAAGCAAATCTGTACCGTTCCGCTGTCGGCTGCATCTGTATTCCACATCATTAATTAATGCGTTTCACATAATCAAACTTTCCTCGCGCTGCATCGCTATTTCTTACTTATACAAACATTACCGGCTTCAATAAAACAATGACATTGATTGGATCGAGTTCGGGGAATAATTTATAGAACGTCGAAAGTGGGGACAATCGGATCGTTCGGTTCTATGAGCCATACTGCCAATCTTAATGCTTGATTACGCAAGCTTCAGAGCTCATGGGAAACAAGACTGAAGATTTTTTAACTTTGAATAAAATGTAACATAATATAAGATGAAAATGATAAACTTTGGTTAAAAATTCAGCTCAAAATTGATATTTTCAGAACTTCTAAGATAGTCTAGTATAGTCAGGAACAAAAAAACTAGAAGAATTTGCGTCTCATATTTAGGTGAAACACGCCAAGAATAAGAAATATTTAGACCCTGCGCTGAAACAAATGAACTACTGGATACCCGAAGCTTGTTTTATTCATTAAAAAAGTATTTTTTAAACGAAAACGCAGCAATTCCGCTCGCTAATGTCTCATTTGCTTCAACGGTGAATTATTGAGCAATCGTCACATACAGACAACCTAGAACTTACATTACCTTAAAAAGCAGCTAAAGTTGTTTTTGCTTCAGTAATGCCTATTTGGTAAGATTAAGGTATTGCTATTACTTCTGGTATTCCGCAAGGATTTCACATACTTCCAACTCCAAACAATAATGAACTTCTTAACAAATGAAACACTGGAAAGCTCATATAATTAGGATTAATAAGAAATGCTGCCTCTTCTTGCTCTTATAACTGCTTGCGTCCTTCCATTCGTACCTCTTATAGCTTTTTGGATAGATTCTTGAAGCACAGCTTCGCACATTTCTGTTGTGTAACTTTAAGTTCTCGGACGTCAGATGGTGAGAAATTTCGTGATGGTGTGTGTTGTTTAAGATCGTTTCAAACGTGCTCGATCGGATTCAAATCGAGACTAAGAGGAGGCCACGCAATTGTTACCATTCGCACCGGAAGATAGTTGGTTACTGTTTTTAGCACGAATTATCATCGCCAATGAATGGGCCAAAAGGTACATGTTCTCAAATCAATATAAACTAATTCTGTACGGGCTTCAAAACAAATACCAGCTAAAACTATTACTTCACCTCCTTGAAGACGAGGGTCTCCTCCATACTCGAACCGGACCAACCGCACCAAATAAGCAAATTTTTGTCTATAAATTGAACGCGATTCCAAAAACCAGTTCCGATGAATTCGAGCAAATTGAAGTCTGCATACTCGATGATGGAGAGACTTAGGACTAGCTCTGGCCGGTAAGCTTTCAACTTGGCTTCTTAACTTTCTTCTTACTCTCCACTCACTTACATTGGTTTCACGTACGTCACGTAAGAAGTGCCGGATTCTTACACCAGTAATATGTCTGTAACGGCCCCGCTGAGAAGTGGCTCTTTTCCGTCCTGATCTTCTCTTAAAGAAACTACTCTCCTGATAGTATCTCTACATCCGTTAAGCTTTGGAACGACTAACCTCAAGTTCCGTTACAACATATCCAGCACATGGTTTCGTCCATTTTCAATTAAAGCAACAATTTGAGCTGCTTGAGTACATCTTAAGGGTATTCAAGTAATCTAAAATTCGACAGAATTTTTCTACCTCGAAAAATTAAAACAAAACACACACGCAATTCTGACCACATTTGACGAGAACAAATGCATTATGTACTCAATAATATCAAAAAGCGGTTTACTCAAATAACAATTAAGTTGATTCTCAATTGTTTTAGACACTACTAAGCCTGCTACGTTGTTATCAAACAGTTACAAATAATTTGGCTCGATTTGTTTGCTCGCCAGTGTATAATAATCCTAGGTTATTTATATTTCAACGCAAAACAACAGCATACTTCGCTACACGGTACGCATTAAAATAATACCACCTTCTTACTTTTATTATATGCAAATAATTCATGGTGTTAACAACGTCAAATTGCCGATACAATTTTTATAATTTCCTCTTCCTCTCGGAGAATTTACACACGTAAATACAGCTAATAAGAAAATTGTGTAATTAAGCTCGAATGTTTCGTTCGCTAAACCGCAACCATCGCGCGCGCACTTGTCAATTGGCGAACGTTCGATCGAGGCGGCGTGCGACAACCTGCGAGGCACGTTTGCCTTGTTTCTTTTTCGTCCTATTCGAAAGCCGCGCCATATGCGTCAAAACGGACGGCGGGCGACGTCTGTCGCCCGAGGCGTCCACGTTCGCTTTACAGAACAAGAAAAATATAATAAATGTCAATCATGATGATTGCAATTTTAACAGCAATTCATTTACGGGCTTCGACGGCGACTGGCGTGAGTTTTTTACGTTTGACGAGGGAAGCAGCGCAGTTCGCATAATAAAGAAAATTTCGCTTTTCAAGAAGAATCTCTGTAATAGTTTTAAAACTGAAAAAAATGATTAAATATATCATATTTACGGAGACATTTTTTGAATAATTATTTTTTTAAGCGTGGTGACGGCCCAACTACGGTGTATAAGCTTTATAAGAACTCACTAAGAAAATTCGTTGATCCTAGCGGGACTCGGTCACACACTGGGCCACCGAGGCGTACAACTTTCTGAGTTGTTTGTAAAAATTATAGATTTTCCTTTTAGGCTTTAGAGTCAGAGACAGTTTCCAGCTAGCTTCTAAAATTAACAACTTTCAAATACCTCCTAGTTTTGTGTTGGCTTCTTTCAACGTTGTTTTGTCTTTTCACCAACATTTTTGCCTTAGCAATGGGTTTTCTTCTCCAAAAATTAATTACCGGATGGGCGATCCTGTGAGACCTTCTATTGGTGAAATCGTGATGAATGCTTTATTACACCACATTAAGGCTTGGGTTGATTTTGATTTTCCTTTTATATTTCAATATGTAAACGACCTTTTGTTGCCTTACTCGAAACTACTTTGAATGTATTTGAAGGCTTTAACAATACTCTGAAGTTTACGATAGAAGCGGAAACTGAACAAAGTGTTCCTTTTCTAGATACTAAATTGCATCAATCTAGATTGGTATTGTAAACCAAGCACCTCAGGTGATTACCTTAATCCTGCCATCCCCTTAAATACAAAATCAACCTAATCCATGCATTAAAATGCCGTTTTTTTAATATTTTACACCATAACCTGACAAACGTCATTCCTCGATATCTCCACGCCACTTTTTATTGAAATTTGTTTATAGTTTTGTATTTTGTTTCGTTGATTTTTCTTAAAAGTTAACCAAAGAAGAGAGAACTTACTTAGTTAAGTGCTAACCCATTTGTATCGCGCAGAAGCTTTACGTAAACCGGTAAAAAAATTGATGAAGCTGGATCTGTTCTGGATATTAACATCTAAGAAACGGTACAATGAAAACGATACAGCAACAGTTTTGGCATTTGATTTAAGGAAACGTTCACAAAGATCGTAGATCAGTACTAGTTTGCTGATGATAAAAGCCACATTTACCACCAACGGTCATGTTTTAACGCAAAAGCCATGTTTGGGTCTTTGAAAATCCAAATTACGTCACTCACAAACGATGTCAGCATTTTCGAAAAGTTTTTATACTCAATTGGTTGGTCCGTATTTTATTGATGAAAATTTAAATCAACATGTTTCTCTGCGTATTTTCTGCCTACCATTTCTTGACACTTTGGAGCCAGAAATGCGACACTACATCTTCTGGCAGCAAGATGAGTCCCCTTCTCCTTCTTCCTGCTAGATCTGATCTTACACTAACGGACTGTTTCATGTGCGATGTTTTGAAACAAGTGATTAATGTAGATAATCGTGTGGAAATTGGACGGAGCTATCAGGATTTATTGTCAATTTTTATGGATTCAACTTAAAAACATAAAATTCAAAACTCGGGCTTTAAATGGTGTATTTAAATTTAATTTTAGATCGCAAACAGCTTTCTTTTATTTAAAATAATAAATTACAGCAATTCCCTCTTGTATTTTCACTTTGTCTTAATTTACTAACACCCGGTACATCTCTTCATGGTAAGCTCATTTCTTTGAAAAGCACTCTATGCTTCTAGCTATAAACGGCAGTTGTTGCCTATACTAAGTAACAGGCGTGTTCTCGTTATTCAGCGGGAATGATTGCAGTATATAGTAGGCAAAATTGATGATACATATGCACAATTATGGGCTCCCCATTTTGTTCCGCTATTTTTTCTTTTATTGTAGGTATGCATATTCCGTCTGCTTAATAAAGAAATAATATTAAGGCGTAGAAAAAATAACAAGCAGTTTTCGCAGGAGCAACGTCAATGTATTAACGGATAATGGGGGGTTTCAGTTAAACATAAACGTATGCAAATATGTGCGTCGTCACGAAGTGTCTCAAAGATATACTTTTTTATATGAAATAGCTACACTTCAATCAACTCGCTTAATGAAGGACGCTGCAATAACGACTGAATCATAAAAATTAGTGGTTAGATGCATTATTGTATCTATTAATTAATAAATTTCGGTCCGTTTGTTTTTTTTTTAGAACTCTTCAAGAAGCCTTACCATTAGCGCATGGTCTTATTTTAACTTGTTCTAATATGAAGATATTTTAAGGTAGTTTTGTTAAGTTTTTGGTCGTTTCGCCTTTTTTATCATCTTAATCTTTTGTCAAGCGACGTAGGTCTGGGTTTAAACCTAGGTAAAGTATTTTTTGTTTCTATACATAATGCTGGATCTGGTTGAAAAAGGGCATGAAGAATAAACGAAAAGACTTTCATCTGAACCAGCTGGCTTTCTCGTATTAGTATAGATAGTTGGTAGCTTATCTCGGTGCACTCTACTTTTTGCGTTAATCCATAAATACTCGCTAAGCGGCGTTCCGTACCACCGTTTTGCGAAATGTGAATTAGCGCGGTTAAATAATAAATAAATGTTTGGAGCAAGTGCCTTCTACATCAATCGCTCATCTGAGAAGGCGTGGCCTAGAGACTCCTTTTTTTCGATTAAAGATGGGCGAACCTCTGGATCTTCGACTGTTTGAACCAGCGCTGGATTTTTGGAGCTGATAACCAATCCTGCAGGTGTTTGTACCTAGATCCTGGAGACTTCAAAATCGGTTCCAAGTTGTTGGTTACTCTTCAGGGTTTCCGGTACCTGGAGATGGGTCTTCGCAACTGTAGACCATTCTAGGGTGGTTGAAAGCAAGAGTTTTTAACGGGCTCTCTATGCGCAATAGCAGCATCAGCATCCAATTGGGCGCTTTGATCTTGTTTTTGACTTGCGTGATGTGATGTGAGCGACTATCCAGATGTAACTCGAAGTATCTAACTGATTTGTCTCACACCAACCTGCGGTTATCAGTCACCCGGCAGGTTCCGTTTATTAATAAATCTAGCACTCCTCATTAATTAAAGTCTCAATCTCCTAGCCCATTCGACTAGGTCGTCATCCTACAGGACTCCAACCACAAGGGTCCAGCTTCCAGGCGAGGTGTAAACAGTCGTATCGTCAGCGTAAATGGCCAAATTAGGCACACTGTTAAATGGAAGAGTAAAAACAGTGAATCACCAGACCCAACAGCAATTTCTGGGCAACCGCTGAAGAC
The DNA here is from genome assembly GCA_902655005.2 of Marronus borbonicus. Lineage (NCBI taxonomy): Eukaryota > Metazoa > Arthropoda > Insecta > Coleoptera > Scarabaeidae > Marronus > Marronus borbonicus. Next base: position 2,193,339 of record LR737398.1, on the reverse strand, counting down.
AACAAAGCCCTAAATCCAATCTCTCACAAAACGTCCATTTACCCAAATAGGACCGAACCAACCTAACCAAGGACGGAACTGTACTCATTCCGATCATTTTATAAGTTACATATCCCTTCCGCCATTCTAGAATTCTATCCTTTGAAACCTTTAAAACTTTCTCTGTATAACAAAAAAAAAAACTTCCTTCTTTATGTGCTTTAATTTATTTAATACAGAATGCTCAAACCGGGAATATTATACCCCAATTCCAGCACGTTAATACGACCACCACAATTAAGATAAAATGAAAGGGAAAACGGAATCAACAACGAATCGTACCTTCGGGGACCGTTTAACCTCACACCAATCTCGCTGCAAACACCGAAACGCCACCAGAGGACCGCGTAATAGGAGGAGGAGAAGAGGCTAATTGATCACTTCACGGGAGTGCGTTTTACAAATTATTCGTTTCCTTCCGACTTACACGACTGACCCCTGCTCGGCCGTCCGGGTTAACACCGGCGATTAGTCCTTGTCCTTGTGTTTCGGCGCGGCCTTTTGTTCGCCAAATCCTACGTTGAGGACGCGTAAACGGTTCAGGTATCCCAAGTTTTAATTTTGGGAATTTCGCCGTTTGATGATGGTGTATTTTGCTTAACGCATGATAATTAGAACGGCTATAAATGAACGAGATTTTGTACGTCTGATTTTTTGTTGTTGTTGTTGTTGTGGTAAGAGTGAATTTAATTCTTCGGTAGGGGAGGTGTTGGGTACTATGGCAGAATGTAAAGAATGTCCCAACTCTCTCTCACCCTTCATACACTCCAGCTAACATCCTTATCAATTTTGCATTCTTGCGTTACGCACGCTGAAGGAAATCGACAACGTACTCCTGTCAACTTCTCGTTAGATCTGTACGCGCCGGTATACGTCGAATTTATGCAACGTCAATTGCATAAAACAGTTTACCGGACCCGGGTTGTTTACGAGCGCGTCTATATAAAGGGCCCCCTCTTTACGACTTGTCCGGCTTGTTAAGAATACTTTATTGTCGGTTGTGATGTATTCAAGTGGACTGACTGCGCGCCGACTGCCTGAGAGACATCGCCGTGGCCATCGCTACCGCACCGCTACATCAGCGGCAGTCAAATTTAAAGGAACTGCCTTCGAAACGGTTCGCAATAAATATGAGCGAAATCCTATAAAGAAGCTAAATAACTTATTTATCTCTTTCTCCGGCTATACTCCGGGTGCATGCATGCGGTAGGCGAACAGTACGCAATTTTTCCAGTCCTTATATCGTCGTAGTATTGTTGTTCAACTGTTTGTCTTGAATTCAGCAAATCGAGCGATGGTGGGGTTCCTTATACGATGGCTCGATCGAAGAGAAGACGTTGACGTCTGCGACAGGTGTACTGTCTGTAATGGATGCCTTTCGTAGAAAGAAAGCTTTGAAGGATAAGAGAATGGATACGCCTCTATATCGCCGTCGAGATGAATTAAACATTGCATCCTGGTTTTGTAACTCATACATTCCATTGATTGAAAAACATTTCTCAATAAATTGCTGCATAGATCGCTATTAAATGGCTTCGCTTTAGACTCTTGACGAAGAGTGTTTTAAATCAATAGGTTGAGGTGCATGGCTCTTTAAGGGTAGTCTTTATAATACCCTTATTTAGATGGTTATAATCCGGGTTAGGGCTAGTATTTACAATGTCCATGTTTAAATCATTATGTTCGTGAATACGTTCAACCCTGTTTTGCTATACACTTGGGAGAAATTAGAATTACTTTCAGAAAAGATCAAAACGCATATTTTCAAAAATGAGAAATGGCGAGGAACACGGTAAGGAAAGAGTAACATGTCTTTCGACAACCAACATGGACTTATCAGAGAAACTAATAATCTTGCTAATGTAATAAAAAGCCAAAAACCACGCTGCTTTCGTAGAGTTAAATGATTACCTCCTCACTGTGAGGCAAATAAAAAACCCTGGATGAAGGCTGCAATTTTCGAAATGTGGATGATCAAATTGGATTGAAAATTCTCATCAGAAAACAGGAAAATTGTTATGATTACTGACAAATTGTCCCGCTCGCCTACAGGATTTACAGACCAAATTAAAATCAATTGAATTCAATTTTTTTCCTCCTAACATAACTTCAAAATAACTTGAGCTACTTGACCAGGGAATTATAGAAAGCCAGAGAAGCCATCAAGAAACTGGAAGAGAACAAAAGCATTCTCAAATTGTCTTTAATTGATAACATTCAGGAAGTCTCGAAAACATACGAGGGAGATATGATACCTTCAACCATTTCTAATTGTTTCAAAAAGGCTAGTTTTGCAGAGCTTTTAGTGTGGAAGATGAGGATGATCTTTCCTTTGCATTCATAAGAGAACATGCTAATACTATTAATGATGGTGATAAAGATCTTAGACAGAGACGATGATAACTCTGAGGTTGGTAGGTATTGCACGGGCGTCAGACAAAGACATTCCAAAGGTCATTCAAACTTTACACACTTTTCTACATACTTTAAATAGCAAATGGGAGATATATAGACCCGACGTGCCGAATCAGCCCGTGTGCTTCTTCTGACAGGTCGCCATATTGATTATCTTCTGTTCTTTCCATTCCCTCCTATCCTTTATCACTTCTCTCCAGTTTCCTGCTTCAATTTTTAATATATCCTTGATCAGCTTGCCACTCTATTTTTAGTCTTCCCCTTCGTTAGTCTGCTTTCCATAGATGTCCAGTTTGAGATAAAAGAAGCCATCCTTCAATTATTTACTACTAATATCAAAAGAGGAAAAAGAACCATCACTACCCATTATTACTGTTTTGCATTTCGCATTTAATTTAAAATAACTTTTTTACAACTTTGATAGAAATAAATGGATTCAAATTCGTCGTCCATTGTTATTCGTAATTTTTCGCATACATTAAAGCGAGATGCGAACATCAGATTAAATTCTATGTGTAACATATCGTTCTCTTCCTTTATCTTCGTCTCTTTTTTTCGGCGAAGCCTTTCTAGATGGACTGTCTGTGTACTTGAACGTGTAACTGATGTGTTACTGTATGTTTCCCGTTTTTTCCCTGTAATTCCCTACGAAAAACAAAAGAGCTGGCTGGAAAGGGAATTATGTAAATGAAATTTTAAACGAAGAGCGCGCGTGTTTGAAGCGTTTCCGTTTTGACATGTTAATTTAATACATATTCGATAGATTAATTTTCTCCGAGTGTGCTTTGCGCTGTATTCCGTACATCTAACAGCAATCTCATCTGTATTTATTTATACACCAAATATGCATACTTACTCGCGGATACAATAATAATGGCAATTCGCTTTGAATGTTAACTATGATCTGGAAAACTAAATTTATTGTTCGGGAAATGGGGGACACCGGCGGAAAATTGAAAAAAAAATCGATTTTTTTTTTTATTCAATACCATCAGTATTAGTAGTAGTTGTTATATACACTGCTCGACAATTGAAGTTGATAATAAAATAATTTCTAAAGTTTTAATATGTAAATGATGGTATAAGAAAACACATAAGAAAATGTTTAGAAATAATAACAAACAAAAAGAAAAAGAAAAAAAAACAAAAACAAAAAAAGTTTATTTCTTGTAGCGCAAATTTGCCAAAAAGGAACAAAAGTACTAAACTGCAAACGGTCAACCCCAGTAGCATAGTTGACTGGCTGACGATTGGCCTTCAGTTGGTACATCATTCAATTTTAATGTAACTCTTTAATCAGCCTGACGATGGTGAAACCCTCTGTTGTTTCTAGCTTTCATAAAACAATAACAATAAAAAATAAGACTGTAGAAGTCGCAAATTGAAATATCTAACGCCATCTTAAAATGAAATCAAACATAAATAAATTGGCTGTAGTGGTGGTACATAATTGTAAAGCGCTAGATGCCAGGCTCCAAGCCACCATCGATCTACGAAGTATTCGTCTGTGGTATAGTATTCCTTAACTATTAATATTCTTTTCGTTTTGGTGGCGAATCTCACCAAGTTCAGTTCTTTCAACTGCTACGGTAGATGACTGTAAAGCTTTACATACCAATAATCCAGATTATTCCTCTGTGTCTCCACTATTCTGGTTGGTTGAGGTTACACAGCGCTCTTATAGCCTTTTTCTGAAAGATAAAGATCCTTTCAGTATTGGTAGCGGTGTCCCAAAGAAGAATTCCGTAAAAGGAAAGATGAGTATAAAAGGCGGTGTAGTAAGTAAGCACTGCTGCTTCGTGTCTTGCTATTGCTTTTGTCCATCTGATAGCAAAGATTCCTGATGTAAGTTCAATATGACCCATCCATCACGATCCACTGCCAAGTCGCAGGCCCAAGAACTTCGCGTGGCACTTGTCCTCGGATCTGGTGGTTATGAGGAGTTGCATCTTTTCCATGTTTAGCTTCAGTTTATTAACAGCCAACCACACGGCTCCGTATGATTTCACTAATAGTTTGTCTTCGTTCTGACCTTGGACCACGATCCTCATACAAACATAGCTCCGTTGCCAACAAGGCTCCCGGCAAATCATTGATATAAATGATGAAAAGCAGTAGACCTAATATTGACCCTTGAGGCGCTCCAAGTGAGGTAGTTCGTATCAAGGATTTTTCTCCCTTTCATTGAACTATTTGTTGCCTATTGGATAAGTAGGATTTAATAAGTTGACACAAATAGAAATTATGTTGGCAATCATAGTTAACAAATATTGCTTGATTTTATTTCTTAATTGAATGAAATCATTAAGCTAGCTGCCATCATCAAAGCATACAGAAAATTATCTCCAATCATCGGATTATCTTCTATTAACCATAAGCGATCTTTATAGATTAATACAGATTTAGTCAGTCAGTTACTACGTACAAAAGGAGCGAACAAATAATACGCATAATTTGTTTTTGCGAACCAAACAAGCGCAGAAAGGAAAAACAACACAATGCAAAAGCAATAAAAACTTCATTTAGGGAAACTTTATTCGTAACAATAGCGAAGAAGAGAGAAAAAAAAAACGCGCTTAAAATGTTGATTCCGACCGCGACATCCACAATGCAAAAATAATAAAAACAAGGGAAAACGAGACGAAAGAATAAATAACCTTTTACGGCATTTTCCGCGAAGAACACAGACACACACTTTATAACAGGATGTCCGCTAGAGTAATTAAAATAAAACTCGACGTACAAACATTTTAAACTACCAACATTTAAAACGACAAAGATACAGCGTTTGATGCGATATACGGTGCAACGCGGAAAAGGAGCAACGAAAAAAAAGAAAAGTGAAACGATGAGCGAGTAATGAGGTATGTCTGCATATACATACATACAAACAGGGATATGCACTCGTAAATTTAAATAACTAAAATTGAATTTAAATATTCCACAATAAAAGTTCTGAGTCTATTCGCAGATGTATAGTCGTTGATGGAACAATGCAACCATGATTTTGAGCATTAATTTACGTTAATTTGGTACCATAAAAGCGCTTAACGAACGCTTTTTTTGGTAAACTATAGTGTAACGAATTAATTGAAAACGGGCTGGCTTTGAAAAATTATAAGAAATGCCAATGATCAAAGATCTAACAATTTCCCGAAGTTTGTCAAGTTTTCTTTCATTTGCATCTGTTTGTCTTATTTGAGGCGGTTATTGCTTGTTGGTTATAAATGTTAGAGAGTTGGTTAGAAATGTAGGGAAGACACGATCAAAATTGTTCCCATCATTAATCTCGAGCAAAAATCCGCCTTAACGCAACATGATACATCTGTCACCACGAGAACGCAACAGGATGAAGTTAACAAGAAGTCGAAAAAGAAACGAACAACAAGGAAATCCTTGACGAACGACGAACAAGAGAAGACGACAGAAGCAGGAGCGGAGCAAATGTCATAACGGTCATAACTAACGAAAGCCACCCAAGGTAGCGGTGAGAGTCATGCAACATTCAAGAAGTGCGCTACTTTTTCTCCTCTCTTCTTCGAGCAATCCTCCTTTGTCCTCCTCTTGGAGCTCTCCCGGTTATTACTTGCCGGTTGTCATCGTCGTTCTTACGATTGTCATAATATAGCGGTAGTCATCGTCTAGTTTCTCTGTGTTGGATCCGCGATTGGTTGCGCGATTCGAACCGACGATGGCCAATACCCCCAGCTGTGCGCTGCGCCATGTAATTACCTCGTATTTTTTTTACGGGAAAAGGCTCGGCGTACAATGCATTCATGCATTCTGTATGATGATGTATTGGGCACGATCGTCGCGTCTAGCCTCTTATATAGGCGCTGCGCTGGAAGTACATAAGGAGAGGCACTCGCTCGGCGAAGAAGCAGAAAAGGAAGAAGAATAAGGTTTTATTATTGAAAGAATTGTTCGCCGCTGTCAACTTGAGGACGTGTGCATTTTTCAAGAATAGGAAGAGTTGTTACGTTCACGTTATGCATTCGAAACGATCGCAACCGTGTTCTGAATCGAACGGCTATTTTCCGCCGGTCTTACCGTTCGTTTGATCGGTCTCTCTCTATTTACATGTCTCTATTATTAACGTTCGGTTTAATGAAGATTGACTGCGACCGAGGGATGTCAAAATTTATTGCTAGTTTGAGATACGTGTTCTATCTGCTAAAGGGAACAAACAATACTAACAAGGGAACATCGGCAACCCGCAAATTCGGATTTCGACGAAACCGTAGAGACTGAAAAAGTATCATCGTATAAGAACAACACCGGTTTCGAGATACAGCGCCCGCATAAATTTGCACAATCTTTAAATTTTTGCAAAAATCTCTGGAACTATAACGGATATTTTTCTTTTGTTTGGAAAATACTTATTTTATTTATTTAATTGTTCGGGTTTGCAACGTTAACATTTCTTAAGTTATATAACACAATTGAATTAATTTTAACTTTACGATATATTTCATTTAATATAGTTCTGGCCTGATGATGTGATTTTTCACGAAACCGGTCGTATTTATATATTTCTAATAAGGAGGTTGTGAGCAAAAGGATCGTCTTTCAATTTTTTTCTAATAAGATCACGACGACCTCACACGGAGTCAACCTCGATCCTTTAATCGCAAGAATGACGTAAATAATTTTCGAAAAAAATAAACAACGAGAGAGCGGGATAACCCGCATCCCCATATTTTTTATAGTGTTTATTTATCAAAAATAAAGATGGGTTTACGTACAAAGCGGCGTTTCATAACAAATTTAGATTTTGAATTGAAGAAATTTAAAGATTTAAAAGAATAATAAAAACTTAATAAATACAATGTTCCATCACCTAAGGTGCCCGTGAAAATTTGTAGTTTGGCGCAATAGCAGATATTAATGTAACTTAACACAATAATAAATTTTCGGAAAGCAGGGGGGCAGATTCTAAGACATTCATTCATCATAATAATGACATTATAACCACTATTATCGTTTTTGAATATTTAATATTTGACTATCTAAATTTGTTATGCATCATACGTAAATTTCTTTTTATTTATAAAAATAAAAAGAAATTATAAAAAAATATGGGAAGTATAGGGTACTGCGCTCCCCCTTTGTTTATTTTTTCCGAAATTAATTTGCGTCATCCTTGACTATGTAACATGCTTATTTATTAATATACAAATTAGCCTAACGTAAAAAAATATCTGTTATTGTTCGCAAAAAATCGTGCAATTTTACAGGGCGCTGTACTGCGAAATCGCTAAAAAAATTGCATTGTTCTTATACCATGATACTCTTTCAGTCTCTTCGTCAAAATCTAAATTTGCGAGTTGGAAGTGTCCCCAAATTGCAAGTAATTACAATAAAATGTACCGTCCAAAATGTAGCGTTCACAAATATTATGCAAAGCTGGAAAAATTTTGAATACCACGAGCAATACAGCAAACGTAAAGTACCCAAATTTAAGCGTGCCCTCTATCTCCAATAATAGACGAGATCCCTGTGGCGAAGGCCAAAAATGAATCAGCCCGTGTAAGACGAGGCATATTTGAAGTCGTTGTAATTGGGAAGCTGTATGTATATTGCATATCCATACAGCTTCCCAATTACAACATCTATGTGGTTTGGAAGAAACGTGAGCGGAGCTTTTTAAATTTTTAAATTGCGAAGACAGCAAAGACGTAAATTATGTAATTGTGTCTGGGTTTGATATATTGTCTTAAAGGCACTATACAGATTACAGATGTATTGAAGACAAGACACGTCCAGATTGCTGCATTTTTTATAATAATAAGTACGAACATGAAAAAAATATAACTGTATTAAATCATTTCATTGTCTTGTTTCTTGGCATTTGTATCTTCAGTAGAGTCTCTAGAAAAATATAAAAAATAAGGCAGACATTGAAGTTTCTGATTAAATCATAATCACCACCTTATAAAGAGAGAAGCCCTGGTTGACTGACTTATCAAGGCAGAGCCGAAGCCATTGAAATCATCACAAACACGAAATTTGGCCGGTAGGTTCCTTTCGTGTGCACACATGCAATAATTTTTTTTAATTTAGGAAGAAGAAATTTGGTACTTAGGCTGCTGATTCGAAACAAAGAAATACTATAGAATTTCGGAATATGCTCATGCAAAATCCTCCACCTCTAATTTGCCCAATTAAAGATTCGGTTTCCAAAAATGGTTTGATTTTAAATATTTCGCGAGCTCTCATTTGATATTGCAGCAATATATTAAAGGCAAAAGCTACTCATATTGCTTATTTTACTCAGTTGTTTACTTTCATCGACTTCTACCAAACAATGAAATAATTTAAACATTTCTGCCATCAGCTCCTTGTTATTTGGTTGTTCATTCTAATATGTCTTTTAAGAATGTTATTCGTGTATATTAAATCCATTCCATCTTTCAAAAGCGTATTTTTTTTAACAACTTTTAAACCAAAACTACCTTAATCCTCTTAGATCTCTAATACTAATCTGGTCTTTTTTTTTTACAGGCAAAACTATTAGAATCATCACACGCTTGGCTCGGTGCCGCGTCTACGTCTTCAATTGCCGGTAAGTGTTAACGTTTTTACTACCTCTTCCCCATTCATTCGACATTACGTTTCACACGCCGCCGATTTTCGACCGATTTGTTCCCGTTTAATAAATTCTCCGTATACGAACGCGCGAATTAGACTTTTTTCACACCATCGGCGACAATGTCGCGTCAACACGTCCGCGTCTTGGACCCAGCGGAACGTTTCAACTCTACGGCGACGACATCTATACATTTGTAAAATATTAAAAGTTAAACTGGAGCATCGTGTTGTCGTTTAACTGCCTGCATATTTCTTCTGCGCTGTGATGGATCAAAGCGGTTATTTAAATCCGAGTTCTTAAATTTATGAAATATGCGCGTGTTTTTTATTATATTTTTTTATAAATACTCGTGTTTCCAATTTGATGGTTTTATAGTGACTTTTCAACAGTGATTATTCATTGTCACATTTGAATCAACTTAATAAAAAAGAAGAAAGCAGCGTCTCATTTTTGGGGCATTGACGGAAAGCGAGTTGCTAGAAGATACGTATCGATGTGTTAAGGCAGATCTTTATACTTCTTTTTTTGCTACAGCAAAAAGCTTCTAAAGTATTGTTTTTAGACAAAAGAAAATTTTTTAAAATAAGAAAAGACGAGTAATTAAATAAAGCGCCCCAAAAATTGGGACAATGGGACACTGGGGGATGATGGATAACAATAAAACTATCCTTTTGATTTTTAAGTCGATTCATTTTATGAAATCGACTGTACTCTTCAAAGAGATTAATTAATTGTAAGAAATGATCATCTCAATTTCGTTAGAATTGTATATTTACCCTACTCCATATTAATCAAGTTGAATCGTATAGAATTGCTCCATCGTAAAGTGAAAACGGTTGTAAAGAAAAAGTAAACGTAATTTCGGTACCGACTGCTGAGAAGTCCCGACACAAATTGTCATAATTAGTCCTTAATTTGCCTTACAATCAGGCCGATTCAACTGTAAGAAATTCGTCGTGTATTATTCCGAAATTGTTCTTAAACAATTTGTTCATTAGACAAGCATTATGTGTGCTGTATCTGACGCGTGTTGGGTTGGGTTCTTGGGTATCACTCAGCCGTAATTTTAGTTAATTGATTTACTAGAGCAATAATACTTTAAACGATCGTTGATTAAGATTTATATTTTAAAATTAATCATGCTGTTGATCGGTTTCGATCAGTCTTAGCTTAAAGTTAAGAATAAGAATACTCTGTAGTTGAAGTGATTAAATTTTGTCAGAAATATCAATATTTTCAAAAAATTACCTATGATTGGTTATTCCTTCTTTTTTAAGCCTGCGGAATCAAAGCTCATTTTCCAGCAGTAACATTTATAGCTGCTTTTGCTTACTTTGTCAGCACCAAGTGGAAATCGAGAGTTCAAGACTTTAATCATTTTTTGTAATTAAAGTCTTCCCTGGAAGAATGATTTTTGCCAAATTGGTGACAATTAGAATATGAACCCTTATTCTACACGTATAGCAGTTGCGAAGGTGAATCTACCATCACTAACCATATACGGTGCAATACGGTAGCTATAGCTAATTCGATGATAATTTTCTCTACTACGAAAAAATACTTACTGCCTAGTGCGCGGCTTCTTATTTATTTATTGCATTTAGAGCTAAGTGATTTAAATCAAGATCGCTTGCACGGAGGAAAAGATATAATTAAAATAACGATAAATATAGTGAAACATGTGATAGCAACACTTTAAGGGGAATTCAATCCGGATTCTCTAAAATCATGTTTAATCGAACGAATTTTTGCCGATAACAACACAATGGACTGCGTATACGACGTGCAACGGAACAACAACAATGACATGCGAAATAACGACAAAGTAGCTAAATAAATTAGCGTTGCGCCTACCGCTCCGGATCCTTAGAACCAGTAACCAGTAATGGAATCATTAAAGATTCGTTAGCCATCTGAATATTACAGGCGACCCGACAATCATCCGATTGATAATTAAAACTATTATGTGTTTAATTAAAATTATTTATGGCCGGCTCGTTTGTTAATTATTGAACTAGATTTATTATTTAGTGTGTTGCTGGGTACGAAAAAGAGGTAGGTACCTACGGTGAGCCGGCTTGGCACCGCATCGCCTGTCTGCTTTGTCCCGGGGTTCCAACCGGCGAAAACTCTTAAACAAACTGGACAAGCGATCCGGCGTGATTTCCTCCGCTCTTGAGTATTGTATCCTGTGATTAACACTACCAATTCCTCATATAATAGATTCTCGTACACTGGTTATATAAAAGGTTAATTAGATTTTTTTTGCCGGACATTTTATTTCATTAAGTGTGGCGAACAGCGTGAAATAATCGGTAATACATAAATAAATTAGTTATTTTTTATTTATTTACCGGGAAGTAGGTGAAGTTCGTAATAAAATATACAGGAAGTACGAAAAAAATTTGATTTTAATAAGAGTTTGGTCTCAATAGAAATGTTCACGGACGTTTGTTTAAAAACATGCTTCTAGAAGGTGAGGGAATCGTTGGAATCAAGATCTTCTTGTTTCGTTTGCTTGCCTTCCAGTATGTACAATTCATACGTATACGAAATCCCATTCCCATAATGCTGTATCATTCAGGGAAACCATTTTTACATGATTGCGGTTTAATAAACGACAATTCTATCCCCGTCCATTGCAAGCTGCGGGATCCCTTCGCAGAGGCGGGCGGCCCAGTATTATTGCGATAAGGCAGAGCGCGGCCGGTCGGTAGATTGCGAAATAATTGGTCAATTAACGTTTATATTTTCCGTGAAAATCCACCAAGACGACAACTGATTGTACGGACTGCGATGCGAAAATTATTTGCTTATTTATTACTCTCAGTATATGTACGCATGTACAGTCGGCAACAAAATTAAATGGAACAAAAGAAGACAAAAACAATTTAACAACAAAATAACAGCTGAACTCAAAAAAAAATTATTGTTGGTTGATGCTATTTTGCTCAAAGTACACCTCAAAGACATGCTTATCGCAATTTTACTGAAAAATTTAGGAATTCGTAATTCGCAAGAATGCCGCACGTTCAGAAACTACACTACCCGACAAAAACATAGACGCGGTATCGTTTCTATTTACGGAACAAAGTTTATAGACATTATATAAAATGTAAATGAGGGTTATTAATACTTGTTATGTAAATAGTCCATTTATAGATATTTCTGGGTATTTATTGCTTTATGTGGGGTAATTGAGATTTCCCCAGATCAAAATAGGAATTTTAAATCCGACAAAAATTTAGACCCTGCGCATTTATTACATTAATATAAGCAAAAATGTTTTAATTTGATACTTCTCTTTATATGCAGCGGTTGCGCTGGTAAAATGTACACATTTCACCACGAGAAATTATATTTTATAAAGTGTTTGCAATATGGGTAGAAAAAAACAATTATCCTTGATAGAAAGGGGTAAAGTTCTAGCCTGGCACCAGGATGGTGTTAGTAAGAAGGAAATTGCTCGTCGGTTACGAAGAAGCGATCATTCCGTTAGAAATTTCCTTAAAGATCCGGAAAATTACGGCAAACCAAGAGGCCAGGGGCGACCGAAAGCTGTAAGTGAGCGGGATAAACGCATGATATTGCGGTGTGCATCCAATTCTTCTGCGTCGGCGAGAGTTATTGCAGAACAGGCGGGGGTACAAACGCACGTGCGTAATATTCAAAGGATTTTAAAGGCGTCACCGGTAATATCACGGAAGAAAATGTTGAGAAAACCGCCTCTTTCGGCGAAACACAAAGAAGCGAGGTTGAGATTTGCTGAAAAACAGATATCCTGGAAGAAACAATGGGAAAAAGTTATATTTTCCCATGAGAAACGTTTTAATTTGGACGGGCCGGATGGGTACTCGCATTATTATCATGATCTGAGAAAGGAACCAAAAGTGAAAATGACCAGACATTAGGGGGTGGATCTGTGATGAGATGGGCAGCGAATGGATTTCGCGATAAAAGTGGGATAGTGTTTTGCACGAACAAAATGATATCTGTGACGTATAAAGACTTTTTGCATGACAATCTTCTACGTTTTGGAAACCAATGAGCCGGGCGCAATTTTGTTTTTCAGCAAGATAACGCGCCAATTCATAAAGCAAAAACCATTACTGAATGGTTTAAAGAGAAAAAGATTAAAACTTTACAGTGGCCGGCCCGGTCACTAGACTTAAACATTATTGCAAACATGTGGGGTGAATTGGCACGTCGCGTTTATGGCGGAGACCGTCAATATTTCACGGTACAGGAACTGAAAACTTCAATAGTGAATGTGAATGGCAGAATATCCCTCAAAGTTATGTGTTAAATTTGTATAAATCTATCAATAACAGACTATTGGAAGTGATTAAGAATAATGGAGGATCTACGCATTACTGATCACTCATTTGTTTATTTTTATTTTACATTTGCAACAGAGCGTCTAAATTTTTGTCGCAGAAATTGTTTAAACATTGGAGTAATAATTTATTATTTAGTTCATATATTGCTGGAGGAGATATTTTTAAGTTTATTTTACTTTTATGAATAAAAACTTAATTAGATATCTTGCTAGTTTCGCAAAGAAATGTTGTAACCCTTAAAACCCGTAAAACATCTTACCGCGTTTTTGTCGGGGAGTGTTTTCATGCTTATCACAATTTTACTGAAAAACAGGAATTCGTAATTCGCCGCACGTTCAGAAACTAAAATTTAATTTTAGATTTACAACGGCCTCTCGTTAAGGTTAAGTGTGCTCCAATTGGAGAAAGTACAAGTTAATGTTCTTTGTTTTCCTCGGCCTGGTTTCGTTTTTTGGTTTCATTTCGCGTTAATAACGTTCTTCTTCTATTAACAATAGCTTTCGCTTCAAATATAATTCGCTAAATTTTATCGCAGACTGTATATTGTCGTTCCCGTACGTGCGATATAACTCTCGGCCGGTTATAGACGAGTAAGTGTGTGAATACACAGAACATACATCGGTCAGACGATAATGTCGGTATTTACGTACATGCGTATAATTTCTCATAATTTATATGCCGTACATGGGTATTAAGAACAATTATTTACGTATCAATTGTGGAAGGGTATTATTATAATAACGATATCGTGATTTGATACGACTGGATGGATTTTAAGTACTTACACGGTATTTATTACACATAGTTTATAGACAGAAAATTAGATTCGAAATATATCGCAATAAGGATTATATACGACGGAGGAAAGAAGTCGACCGTAATCACACGATAATTTCATACTACATGACGGCGCATATACAGCTTATGTATTGTATATAGCTTACGTAGGTACTTCGCTTTGGTATTTTAACTGCAACTTGTAGTTTATTACGTGATATCGTTGACTATAAAGTATAATTTGAGTCGGATGTTTCCATCGTTTATAGACTGCAAATTATTTACAAGTATATTGCGCAGGCTTTGATTTTCCCATTTCTTAAAGATGTATGATTTATTATATTTCTTTATGGACTAGATTTTCAAACTATTTTTCCTCTGGGAAGTGCAGTTTTAAATAGAATAAAGGACAACAATATTAAATAAGTCGAATAAGAATATATGACTTAAAGAAGTTCGCAAATTCTAAGGGTTACCTGCCAGCAACAGGTTTTTAATTCTGACGAAACGAATCTATTTTGGAAAAAGGTGCAGAAGCGAACCTGTGGAAAAGCAAAGGAGAATGCATTGTTCGCCTACAACTAATGAAGGATCGTCTCACGCCGCTATTTTATGCCAGCGCAAGCGGCGACTTGAAAATCGAATTCCGAAATTTCACGAGCCTTCAAGAAGTGTAAAGTCCAGAAGAACAGGCTAAATGTGATGTGGAGATCCAACAACAAGGTTTGGATGGCTTCGGTCCTGTGAAAAAATATTTGCTTGAGATGATTTCTTGCTAGTTCTTGCCAGTTTCTGCCTCTCAACACCCATCCGTTACTTCAACCAATATACCAGCAGGTTATTTCCAACTTGCAGAGGTTCTACGCTAAAGCACTCTCGAGTGTTGTTTTGAGGTGTATGAAGGCACCAATCGCGCTCTCAGAGAGCTTTGGAAATACAACTTCCAAGAAAACCTCCACTTCTGCTTGGGAGTAACTTTTTTAGCCGGAGGGCGTAGTTGAATGTAACCTTGAGGTGCTTGACGCAGTACCAGTGAAGCCTGAAATCAACGAGGTTGTATCTTTTGTCATAATCAGGGTAGTGGAGGTGGATAATAGTGATATCGATGAGCTTCTGGCAAGGCGAAGGTTGACCTCGTGCTTACGAAATTTCACATCAAGAGGTTGTTGAGGAGATAAAGAGTTTATCGAAGGAGAAGGAGGTAACAGCGATGGTTCAATGGCGCCTTTTTCCTAAAATATAAATTACTTTTTAAAAGATTCAAAACAGAATAAAACAACGCTACGTATTCACGTAAATAGATAGATCGCCAGACAGTTACTTTATTTTGCATTTGAAGAAAAACAACCACATTAATTCTCCCATAAACTCCTACTTCATCAAACACACTACACCAAATAAAAAAAAAAGCATCATTCGTTTTGTTTCCTCTGTTTAAGGATTAATATCCTCTTCCCCATTCATATAACCAATCCGTACATGTGGCAATCTCGTGCATTAACCAACGCTCTATTACTATATAATAGCGAATTGACTTATTAAAAGGCTAGATGTTTTCCCAATTGAAAAGTATACACCACCATCGATTCTGATTTCCCGGCAACTTCGTGCATTTTTAAACGCGACGTCCGCATAATGTATGAGATGGCGTTGGAAGAAACACACGTAACTAGCCGGATCAGACTGAAACACGGCTCGTATCGTGCCAGTGAAAAAGAAAAACGGACGACCGGGGAAAAAAAGAAGAATACGAAGAGGAATGAACGAGAACGTAAGCAGTCGAGAAGAAAAAAGGGTTTATGTGTACGCGTATCGATTGACGATGGATGATTAACCATTGAAAATTTCATTATTACGTACGATGAAAATCAACTGTTGTAAAATAAAGGAGACTGATAAATTACACGCCTGGATAAAAAAAAATCATAGGTCGTTATTATGGAAAATTATGAAAATGTCTATCGGAATTATTTGCCATAAGCTGGGCAACCCTAGAGATAATAGGTTTAAACCACGTGCACTACTACTAAATCAGCAACTAACTTTATCTAATCGGACGAAGAAGCAAAGAAGCCAATATTACGATAAGGATATTGGACAGAATTGCGAACGAAGGTAGTACAAAGAGTTTCCAACTTAACACAGAAACAAGTATCTTTTTGCCAAAATCAATTTTATTTCGCAACATGGTCTCCTTTGCAATGCTCCCATCTCTTTAATCCATTCCAAACAGTGGTTGGCATCTTGGTCTGCAAAATAAGCATTTACAAATATGATGACTTTCTTATTCGATGAAAACCTTTATTCTCCGTGCGAAACTTTGAACCTGCGAAATAGAAGAAACCGCTGGGATCCAGATCTGGTGAATAAAGGTAGATGGTTTATCAACTCGAATCCCAATTTTTACCATGGCGCCCACTTAAGTCTTATCGGAACAAAACTTTCCGCATTCCTGTCTATGGTTTATCAAATTTTGATACTTGTTATTATTTTCCCTTCTTCAAGATAATCGATTAACGCAACTCCATGACCATCTCAAAAGCAATTGCCATCACTTACCCAACCGATGTCTTAGCCTTTTTCGGACAAGATTGATTCTTCGTAGTACATAACCTTGGCTTCAGGAGCGTATTGGTTCGTTCAATTAATCGACTTATTTCGCCTAAACCCCCAAACCTTCATCGTCAATCAAGCCAATACCACCACGTCTAAATTCATCTGCCCAAAATTTCTTCGTAGCAAATGATGGTGCATAGTGTCTCCGTAAACAACATCCATCTCGCTTTTAATTTGCCTCTCAAATGCAAGAATTCAATGACTGCTCGATATTCGATTTTTTCAATTTTTACAGGAACCAACACAAACGGCTGCTAAACAACAACAGAGCGTCTAGAATGGCTGTAATTTAAAAAAATATCTTTCAACGCATGCGTAATTATATTATTTGAATACGTCTGACGCGAAACGCGATCTTCATGTTGGAGCTTGAAACTTTTCACGCTACCCCTACCGTTTACTCTTCTATGTTAGAAAGGAACGTATCTATTAAATCAATTTTGGTTGTCAACCGGTATATACTGTAAATTGATCACGTCTTGAGGATCTTCAAAATTGACAAAACAAGATGTTGTGAAGTGGACAAAAGACTTAATAGTTCTTTAACTCTATTAAATAGTTTGGCGATTTCTAACTTAGTAATAGTTACGGAGTGGAAGGTTCGAACCCTGCTGAAGACACTAGTTCTTTACTTAAGATACTGTTGTTGTTAGTACATTGCGCCATTTATGTGCCAGTAAAAGAATTTAATCCTTTGGCAATAGAATAGAGCAAAAACGGAATTAATGCACGTTAATTTATAATGTTCATTGTTGTCGATGCGTGCTAGAATTCAAAACTTTTAGGTTGATGAAATGTAAAATGACTGCTCCAACACTAATTTTATACATTTGTTATCAAAGAACCAGCAAGAACTTCCCTTAAATAACACGGCTTGGTAACTTCGCTTAATTGAAACTTGTAATACTCAAAACTAAATCTCACAAATGAATTTTAATGTGATGATTAATAGTGTTTTTGAAGAGTCCGCTGACAAGACTCTGTTTTCCATTATTTTGAAAGTTTGGCTATTTAAACTATGCCACACCACCAACAATTAGTGGTATTTCCAGAATTCAGCTGAAAATATATTCCGTTACTACTGGTTGCAACTTGAATCTAAATTAGAAACGGGTAGAAGGCAATATTATGTTGCGAACAAGAGACCAATTACAAATTGAACGAAAGATACAAATGATAAAATATTCTGAGAAACTTAGTAATTAAGTACATGAAACGTGGCCAAATATTTACTGAACCCTAGTAAATTAGATGAATTTTGTTAAAACCATAATTTTCTAGGGATTATTCAAAACGTTTTCCCTTTTACAGCTCTGGGATCAAAATTGATTCATTTCTACAGAGGCTCTGTAGTGTGCCCATCCGGCAAGCGAATAATGATTCTATGAGTTGAAATTAATGAATGGTAGAATAAAGAAAGGTCCAACTCTCACTAAATATTCTGGATTTTAAACATTATCAGACGCCAGGTTTCGTATTTAAAAGCACAGGAATCGGTCGCTTGATATTTTTTAAAATACAGAATTTTGTGAGATTTAGACCTATTTCCATTGAATATCAACAGAATTAAAGAAGAAATATTGCCCAATATATTACGTTACTACTCCTATAAATTGATCGTCTTCATTAATGTAGATCCCAACACAAATTATGACATCTTAGCAAACAAATACGGACAGCTGTTCTTTTCTGTTACAAAACTGACGTCACTTTACATACGAGAGGATAATCCTCCCATTTTTTCCAAGGTTCGGACGTCCTTAATATTTATAAATGTCCATATTTATTAGTGTAATCCCCGTGAAAAAATTATCATCACGATATTTATTTCGCATTGTCACAATATAAATTAATTATCCTTAAAGCGATGCGTTTAAGCGGACCGCTGAATATATGTGCGGCACACCGGTTGTTAATATGGCCGGGCTGCCGCCGTGACATATGTTTCCATTAAAGAAATTAAAACCGAACGAGAGATGAAGTAACTGAAATTTTAAGTAGGAAAAAAGGAACGGAAGAGATATAAAAGAAACGTTAATAACATCGCAAGACGAATATGGGCATACGAATCTGCATCTCACTACGTATACATCTACACGTGTACGGGATGTATGAGTATCGTTAGAGGAGGAACTTTTATTAATATGAAATAAATCTTTCATCCGTTAAGAGATGCGCAACGTCTTCGTGAATGAACGTCTTAGTCATCGTGGCGTTTTATACAGAGGGTATTGAAAGTCCTTTCGCAGAATTGTTTTAGGGGAATTGTTGTTTGAAATCAAAGATTTTGTACTACTGATAGGAGAAAATTCCCTTAAATTATGAATCTAGTTAGAACATAGGTTAAAAGCTACTAAGGACCAGGATTTGGAAAGAACAATACAATTGGAAAAATCGAAATCAACGCCGAATATCCACAGAACGTGAACATCAACTAAGCGATAGAATTTAGATGTAAAAACAAATGCTTCAGCAAATTTCTATATATCGCAATCAAAGCATTTGAATGAATGGTGAAACCTACATAAAAAGACGTTCTTTTTTTATTTTCATTGCGCAAAATTTTATTTTCTTTGGAAGTCTCCAAAGTAATTCCCACTTCTTTAAATGCAACCAACATATCCCAAAATAACTGATCAGCATCGAGACATACAAGTTGCTTGGTTTATATTTTCTGGAATTCAGATATTTACGCAGTTTTTAACATCTTCCTGGTCCTTCTCCATATCTTTAAATTCCTGGAATAATTTCTCCAAAAAATTGTGTATTTCTCATTCATGACTACGCAGCTAGATCAAATATCCATCCAATCCAAACACAACAAAGTTCCGGTATAAACACGTAGGAATTGCAGAAAATTGGACGATAAACCTGCAGCGAGAGAGAATTTGAAGACACTTGTTGGCCCTCAGTTTTATGAGAAAAATACGTAAAGACAGGTAAATTTAGCTAAGAGATTCTTCCCTGGCTAGCTATCTGTGCATATGATGCAATGTTATAGAACGCCAGATTGTGAGATATGTTAATATTGATATATACATTGTCCAAATAGGAATCAAACGGTTCTCCCTTTGCTCGAAAGGCATGTAGGGCACAAGCTCAGGTCCCGAGATGCCGAATTCTATTGCCCATCTGTCCTTCAAAAATAAAACTTTGAGGACATAATAACAGATTTTGCACTTCAAGAATCTCGAAAGAAACCATTATCGTTAAAGTAAGCCCAATTCTCGAAACAGGAATCACATCACTTATGTCTGATTTGTATAAAGCTAACCATAATAACCAATAAAATCACTAAACAAACATACATTCTGATGCTTTCATTCACGTTTTTTTTTAGCTTTCTAAAAGGACCCTAAACTTTGTGTACCTGAAGGCTCCTGCATAGCCTAAAACGGCCCAATATAGTTTTAGTAGGGGTTGTTGTTCGACTTGTCTTTATCTGCATTTTTCGCTGATTTACGCGATCTTCTTTCAAACAAACTCCAAACGATTATTGCAAATAATAGCCTCACATCCAGTGGAAATCAGATGTAATATATGATACCGCAGGAATCAGTACTTAGTTCATTGCTATTTGCAATGTTGGCCACAATACATTCAAATTCATGCTAGGTGGCCAGGGAAAATTTGTCGACGGCAGCTCTCTACTTTACAATCTCGCAGAATGGAGAGGATCTTTTGTTGATAGGGCAAGGCTAGCAATTCACTTAGGAAGATTGCATTGACTATGTTGATAATAAAAATAATTATAATGGAAGAAAGGGTATTTGCAGAAAAGGCAATATGTTTTGTACAAAAGCGTTGGTCCTTTTTTGAAAAGATTTACCGTTGCCCTAGTATGGAAAATCGTACATAAGCCCAAAACCATCTAGTTTCTTTCCAATTTTTATGCGAGTTCCCTCCTTAGAAAAAAAAATTATTCGATACCTTCTACTAGGCGGTCTACATTGCAAAAATACGATTTCCAGAATATTGTTTTTAATGAACATAATTTTTTCACTATCATTTTGCTTAATAGCGTTTCACATCGAAAGCTTCGAAGAAACCATACGAAGATGTAATTCTGAGGAATTCATTAATATTAATACAAGTATCTCCACTTAAGATCGCGCTTCGACAATTTGTATTAACTCTGTATGAATATCGAAAGACATTAAACAAAATCCTTCGCATTCCCTAAACAGATATTCCCCCGTACATTTTCCGTTGCAACAGCAACGTTTTGTTTCAAACAATGCCGTCCTGTGTACATACTTACAAAACATACGTAGCCTCCTCCGAGGAATGAGTGTATTATATAAATATTAATTAAAAGAGCCTTCTATTCAAAGATGTCAGTGTTCATCTTCGGGCATTCGAGAATCCAACGACCCCGTACTTTCAGCATGTGGTTGAGATAAATCACAGCGTATACGCTGCATGCAAAAGAGACGACCTCACACGCAGTCTCCGCGAAATAAATACAATATGTATAAGTATATGTATTACATCTCGTATAATGCAAGGCAAATATAATAAATGCGTTTCGTGCTTGGGTATTTTGCGTATGCCTGAATTATGCCTGTTAATTTGCGTATGACTATGCATACGTATCATTTATTAGGCTTTTTGTCTTGAGATGCTTGAGACGGATAAAAAGCTTATAAAATAATTACCACGAGATTAATTATATAAACAATGAGCATATGTACAAATTTTTGTACATAAAGTTTTGCGTTAATACAACGTAAGAAAGTACACTAAGGTATATACAAAACTAATTATATAAAAAAAGAGAAAAACAACAAACAAAAGCAGAAAATCCGATTGAGAGGCACATACTGCTTCACGAATGCATGCTTTGCTTGAACAGAAATTAAAGAGATACGCGCTTCCTGAAGACAGCCAAAGATAATTCCTTGTATTGAAGGGAAATACTATTCAGAACATTTGCAGTATTATTGTTGAAACATGGCCCTAGTGTGAATTTATTAATATTAAGTAATATTCTTCTTTTTTTTTAAGTTTTGTTCGCAAAACAAGCTTGACTTAAGATTATGTCATTCTATTTTCATCATATGTCAAACGTCAAACATCAGTATAATCAGAATTGCTAATCATGGGACTAAGAAATCTCCAAAACCAATTTTACTAGAGAGCTTTACCTGATTTCAGCAGCTTTAAGGTATTCCTTTCAAGGTTTTTTTATGAAGAAAACTTACCTTACATTTCTTATTTGTTTGGGTTTACATACCTACACAAGCCATATCATTAACTTTTAAAGAAAACCCCGTATCATGCAAACAATTTAAAATTTAAAAAATATTCACCTTTCGTTGTCGAATACTACAGTGTCGACACCCAACCAACGTATTACACACGAACAATCTTTTTATTGAATTATAAAAATTTTCTTTTCGATTATTAATGAGAATTTAAACAACTTCCTAAACAACTTAAACAGCTTCCTGAACAACTTGAACAGCTGGCTGAATAGTTTGAACGGCTCCCCGAACAAGTAAAATAATGATAATAATGAAGACAAGACCCACCTGTCCATGCCACTATGTCATGAATATAAGGCTGGAATAATGTCCCACATCCACGCCATGTTTTCCCACGTCCACGGTTTAGGTTTAGGCAGTCAAATCCCACCAAAAAGACGCGTGCTTCAGTTCTCCTTCATCAACATCCTGAAACCGAGGAGAACAATCTGGCGATTTTGGATCGAATGTAGTTGAAAGTATTTGCGTGAAAGAAGTACCCATGAAGAGTTTAAATTAAAGAGTATAAATTAAATTATTGATCTTGTACAGCACAAATAAGCTTCCCGATATCCATTTGCTTGACAGAAATCTCACCCGCCACCCACGAAAAATATGCGACTGGTACAAACCTTCGCCCATTAATACAGCGACATCGTCCCAACTGAATACAATAGACACCAGAGCTTGATGGCAATCGAAAAGCCCGAAGAAGCAACAGACGCATAGTTATAGGTATGGAGAACGATAGTATGGGATGAATCACGCAGCGTTTAAGCCACAATAGTCCCATAATGCATTCTTTCTATATTGAAGGTTTCTTTGTTTCGTCAACGTTATAGGACACTGACCAGAAGCGAAGGAAGTGCCCCTAAATTGCTGGTCTTTGGTTAGCCCCAACCTGAAAAGGATATTCCTTAGCCAGCAAAACCCAACAACCATACGAAGGTACCTTCTGAACAGTGTGGAGTGTCTTACTACTGTCCACTTATTCGGATTGATCAAAGTGGCTCTAACGGCGCAGCAAGAATTAGTTTCATCCCATCTCTTCAAGAAGATTTCATGGGTGGTAACTTTAATCCTTTCGTAAAGCGCAATCCTTCTGTATTTTTTCTTCTTGAATTTCCAAATAAAACATGGAACAAAAAGTTTTTCGGATGGTATTAAGATCTATTCTTCTTTTTTCATTCAAAACTAAGATCAATAAACCTTAAACTTCACGGCATCCTATTTCCTCGGCGAAAAAGGAAGTTAACGAGGAGTATAGCAGTTAACCCGCAAGCGTTCACTAGCGACCAACCAAACCAACCGAGTGATCCGACTGAAGTTATACCGGTAGTAGTAGCAGTATTACATTACACTTTAATATCCGTGCAATTCTGTTTCTGATTTTAATACCGAATTTATTATTATTACAGTCGGGGCCATAAATTTCTATATATATTTTATATTTTTTCCTCCTACCGGAATATTTATCGCCATCGTTAAATTTGAATATTTTATATTGCCGCGCTCGTAAAATGCTCTTTTCTAATAATAATTTTACTTTTAATTACCCACGGCGCTTTAGATTGTGAAATTTCAGTGTCTCCGTCTTTCTCCGACCGTCTGTCTATTTCTTTCTTCCCGCTCCATCGATTGCTTTCTCTCTTTTATTTCTTGCCAATTCCCTTGGGGCCATTTGATCGAATCGGTAGTGCCATACGTTGCTTAGGTGATATAAGTTGAAGGTTTCCATTTTTCTCCTATGGGCTTTACATCCATAACTTTTTCGTCTGAGCTACTGCAATGTGCTGGATTCGTAATCACTACAAAGTTGCTACACTTAACGAGGTATTGGCAATTTAGTTTCTTCACTACGCAAGTAAAGTAAATTGCAGAAAGCCAAATAAACGCTGATGGAAAGGCACAATCACTGCTTTCAGCATTTGGAAATAAGTAAGCAGAATAAAATGATTTTATGAAAATGTTCCGTTCATAGAGCGAATGTTGAAATTCAATTATAGGGCCTCATAAGATACCCAAAAAAATAGAGCTCGTGATATTGGCAACATCCCTTCTGCTGAAGTATGTTCCAGGGATTAACATCTCTTTAACTTTGGCTAACTTCTCTAAACACTTTCATCCCGATATAATAGATTTAAATTAGCACTTGTTATTCTAATGTATCAATTTCTTCAGAAGTTTTCTACAAATTTTAGTGGTGCAATAAACACAGAAGTTCCAGAAGACTCTACTTCAGTGGCAAACAAAAAGTTCATTTAGCCAAAATATATTCTTTTTTTGTTCCAAATTTTCATATTTAACTTTATTTTTCAAATATCCCCAGTTCCTTTAACAGTTTCTGATCATTTGCGCCATGTGATTTAATTATAGAAGGTTAGCCATTCATTAGTCTGTACTTTGTATCTATATATGTAGCGGTTGCAAGCTTTAGGCGTCTTCCAGAGCAGCTGTTGTAGTCTTTGTATGCCACTTAGCCTCCTTATTGTCTCTACCTGTAATGTTTTCGTCCACCATACTACCGATGCATATGTTATCATTGGTCTGATTACCCTCATGTCTAACAACAGCATCATTTTTGCACATAAGCTTCTACATCTGCCTAAGGCAACAGTAGCTTTGTTTATGGTTTTAGTGATGTGAGAGTTCCATGTATGTCCTTGATCGAACCATACTCCGAGGTATTTCGTTTCTTTGACCAATGGTATTACCACTCCTCCCTGGACCTCGAATTGTGCGTTTTTTTTGTAAATACGATAATTTGTGTTTTTTTGCCATTGACTGTAAATCTCTCCTGTTTACACCAGCTAGATCCTCAGCATATTCTAGCCAATGCAAGCCTTCCTTGGATAGCTTTGTTATAAACCGACCTGAGTTCTATCCATATATAAAAATTATTATAGTATACAGCGCATGCCCTGAATACGGACCCGGTAGCTGAATAGGAATTCACAGCTCTATTTATGGCGAAGTGATAAAAGCTGGTCTTTTCAGGAATTAATTTTCATTTAAGCTTAGAGTCATCTACCGCGGTAGTAAAACGAAATAATTGTGAATGATAGACAATAATTACAGCTTTCTACGACTTGGAATATTCAAATTCACCAATAAATTTAAAATATAAGTACCAATGAAACGATTTCCGGCTTTAATTTCAAATTTTTATATATCGGGATGTAAATTTTATTACATTCTTTTACTCCGTATTTAAATATCAATCTATGAAGAACATATTTTCCATAACTTGAACTTAGTTGTTGACTTGAACTACCTAATCCTACTTAATGTGAAATATTCGCTTTTAACTCGCGTCTTTATCGTTTCGCCACCTTAACAACGCTATCTTTAACATTTAATTTGACATTTCGCTTAAAATATCAACCTCTTCTTCGGCGTGTTATAAATACATTACACGATTCATTTATTATCAAGTACCTACGGCCTACTACGTTTTACACTTATTACATTAAAACTTGTATAATATCTCTATTACCGGAGGTCTATTCTTGTATAGATCAAGCACGGCACGGCAATCGGAAAGGTCGAAGCTTTAAATGAGAAGATGCCTTTTAGCGTCAGTTCGTGATATTTTAATTTTATTACACTATGCACACAATGAACTTACGTAAAAATAACGTACGTACAAGCGTAGTTCGAAAAGTTTCCAGCCTAACATAGAAACGATTGAAGAGTATAAAGTTAAAGAGGTCTAAGAGCCAAAATTAGATAATATTTATTAACTGCTTATAATGGCACAAAGTAAATGGTAATTTTGTCTAATTCTGCTCATGCATTGTAGCTTTGAAGAAAACATCTTCTTTCTTGGTTTTCTTTAATACATTAACTTCAGTCCATTCTTCCATTTCGTTGAAAGTTTGCTGGATGCGATGATTTTTATCCAGGCAGCTTTATTCATGTTTAATTTAGTTTTACAATTTGAAAACCGCCGTGACATAGTTTTCCGATCAAAAAAAATCTTCGTTATGCATCATCGCCATATCGTAGGGATTATCATGTCATTCTAATAATTCCTCTAAATCATTTGCCAGATGTGCTTCAGTTAATCGTTTACTTTTCTCAACAAGGGCAAAATCCCTATTGCATGAAAGCTAAGTTATGGCCTTTGCAAAGAGAACTATCATTTATTTCTTCAAAATGCCCTTCCCTTGCTAATAACATTAGCGCTGCAGAGAGGCCCTGGCAGTTCCTTTGACGGATATTTTCAATAAATCAATCCATAAAAAAGGCAACAAAGCGGATTTTGAGAATTCTAGACCAATATCTTTAATTTCCAACATCTCGGAAATATTTGAAAAAATTATGTACTACATCAAAGGAAGATCTACATCTCGTGCCATGTTTCAGCTTTTATAGGATGAGTGTAGGCTTTCACGACCGTAATCCATAGTAGAAATGTCTTTCGGGTGATGTCGTGTAGTTAATATTTTACTTGACGTTTCGCTGACAATGCTGTCAGCTTCCTCAGAAGATTTCTAAAGACTGTCTTTACTACACGACATCACCCGAAAGACATTTCTACTAACTTTTATAGGAGATTGTTTCTGGTCTGGAAAAAGAAGAAGTCACTGTGAGTATGTTTATGGATCTATCAAAGGCTTTAGATCGCGTAAACCACCAAGTATTGCTGGAGAAGTTGAAGACAATGTGATTTAGAGGGCCGCTCCTATGTTGGATCAATTCATATTTATCAAATCAACGTCAGTGTGCGGCTTATGACGGGGAAGTTATGAAGTGAGGTCAGAATGGATGACTGTACGGAATGGAATACCGCAAGGTTCTATTCTTGATCCTTTGCTATTGATGCTATATATCAAGGACCTCTCAGAAGTGGTACCTGACTTCGTAGTTATTTTTGTGGATGACACTACCATAGTAACACGCGCAGAAAATAGTGTAATAGTAACGGAGAAACTCGACAGCACTACAAGACTGGTTTAAATATCACGACCTACAGTTAAACGCTAAAAAAAAGTAAGTTACTGCAATTCGCGAACACGCAAACAATCAGTGTAAGAGAATCTTACCTGTTCTGATGATCAGCTCTTTCTAGAGTGGCCTTGGAAATCGCATCCTGAACATATGTAGGGAACACTTAAACACTGCACCGAAACTGTACACAGATTTCGATAGCTAAGCTGAACTCTGAGTTCACTGAGTTCAGTATTGCTGCTGAAGATGATAGCTTAGCTATCGAAACGTGCGTACAGTTTCGGTGAAGTGTTTATGATAAGGGGTAATGGTGAAGTGTTTCAGTGTTCCAGTGCCACAGTATTCGAGTACATCGGGAACTCTGTGTAGTGCCACTTATGCGTTAAGCGGTCATCTCTCGAAGTATTGGCTTTCAAGCCTCCATTTCCGCTTATTACGCGGACGTCTATTCAGTTTCAAAACAATTTTAAACTCTTTTAAATCTTACCAACCGTACTATAAAGTTTACGTAATAAAGTTTTAGCGATGCACATTGATTAATGAATAAGGAAATTGACACGTGTATCCGTTAAAAAAAAGGAACAAACGATGGCACTAGCTGAGGATTCGTGTCCAAAAAAATATACAAAAGGGAGATATACAGGTTTATCTTTTTAGACGACCCTCATAACGTGTAACTCGTGTAGAAAAAAAAAGAAACAGGTTACAAACAGTTGCCGCGCTATTTTAGAATCGATTACAAGTATTAAATTGCGATTCTATGGTATTAAGACTATGTATCCATTCAGTGGTGTTATAAAATAACGTTTATCCCTTAAAAGTTTGAAGTCAAATAGTAGTATTTCCCTTAAATTATTACTTGGACGTGTTTGGTTTCCGGAAACTGTAAATTGCGTTATTGCGGACACTTCAGTTTCCTTTAAAAGACCTTTTTAAGGGTACCAGTATGTAATCTACTACTTTCAGCATATGTTCTGGTGTAATAGAACTAATAATAAGGAATATGTGATGCTTTCTACCTATTACCTAACTGTTGCTGTTATAATTTAGTGT
Organism: Marronus borbonicus; assembly: GCA_902655005.2. Lineage (NCBI taxonomy): Eukaryota > Metazoa > Arthropoda > Insecta > Coleoptera > Scarabaeidae > Marronus > Marronus borbonicus. Next base: position 2,165,308 of record LR737398.1, on the reverse strand, counting down.
CGTACAAGTAATTCTCTGATTTTATTTAAAATATAAGCGATTTTAGAGTTTTTCCTGTATATTCTTCTCTCCATTTAAAATAGATTTTAGAGACGAAACATCAATAATAACATTTATTACTAACACCAGTTACAATAATGTTAGCAAGGACTGCGGCAGACTGGGGTCTGATTCTCGCAGCGAAGTTAAAGTCTTTTTTAGTGAGCATTAATAAAAAATCACAATGGCTACGGACAACCGGTATTCTGTTGACACTTATTTTTTAAGGGCAACATCCAAACTTCCAAATCAAGTACTAGTTGGATGGGCAATTTTTTTGGTAAAATGTAACACTATGGATTTTCTCTTGAAATTTCTGTTTCCACCTCAGAAACTATGCATAAACGCCGTCTCAATGGAAAATGCCAAAAGTTACTTACGTTATTCTTGTAATATACAAATTGCTTGTTTATCTTCAAAAACTTATTTCACAAGTTTTTGAATTTTGATCCTACGATCGTCCTAAGCCTCTTTTTTATTGATGTCCCTCAGAGTGAACAATTTTTTTTTCTTAAAACACCAGGGCTTAGGACAATTGTGACAATCGTTGGATTAGTTTCTTTTACAAACATTTCTCATTTCTCTAATTCTGTTTGTTGAAACTATCGATTTTCCCATTTTTAAACTTTCTCGTTTATCCAATATGGGCTTTATCACAGTTCCACCTTTCTTTCATGTCCCATTTATCTTTAGGATTACGTAGAAGGCTTCTGAGTGTATTTCGCGAAGTAAAACACACGTTTATATTTTGTTCCTTAAACACTACACCTTTCGATTTTCTTTAAATGGGAAGCTTCACAAAGCTCCTTTCGCGGATGTTGGACAGGTGCTAAGGTAATAAATTTAAGTTGTTTACTGTACCAACTTTTGTTCAGAGGAATTTTACCAACCTATTAATTAAGAAACTTATTGCAACAATTTTATGTTGTCGGAAGTTGGTTATTCTTATTCTGCTGTAAATTTAATGGTAGACTTTGTATCAAAAAGCGCGAAAATGACGTCTACGAACCCAAGCCGGATTCTAGGAAAGTATGCAGTGTTCTTTTTCAAAATTTACTCATAAACCACTTGTTCTGCTTCTAGTTCATGTGAAAGTGAAGTTAATCTATTGTATTCTGCAGTTTTATTTCGTTTTAAAAATTGGTTCAAATATTCTAAGAGATCGGGACACTGGCGAAGAATGATACTAAGACGTCTGCATCTTCTAATTACAAAGCTTAGTGAGGTTCTTTCTTCATTTGTTTCATTTAGACAACTTGTACCTGATACTATAGGTCTCATAGATTTTCTCAGTTTGTGAATATTTGATTGGCAGTACATTTTGAGACCCAGATTTTAGATCCCGACAGTTTTAGCTTAAGGTTCGCGTTGACAAGCTTTGAGCAATTTTTTAAGAACCTTTTTCGTTTCTCTTTATCTTTCCGAAGACTTGTATCCAAAATTAGGTTTATAATTTTTTCGAAATTAGATTAAAATAAATTTCAACTAAACTCCTCCAATTAACTATAATCTTCTACAGATCCACAATATGCTTCAGCTATAATTTTCTCTATAATTTTTACCTAGGAATTCATCCTATTATTTGACATATACATCTCTAATAACTTCTCATTAATGCGTTTTCACCAAGACCCCTTTTCTGCGAGCACTACAATCTGCTGCAAAACAGAATGACGCCTTCAATCAGTGCTACCTAGGCTACGAGAAATGCGTCTATGCGTTCTAAAGCTGTTCCATCGTCGCCACCACCTAGCAGCGGCGATGCGTACAACAAGGGATAATACTTAGTACAGGTGTCGCGTTTCCGCCACATGTCGTTACCTGAGAGCCATATTTGCCAGCCTCGGACGAACACTTTGACATACGGTATCGTACACATATTGGCTCGCATACTATGCGTCAATACACACCGTCGGGTAATAATAGAAAATAGCTACAGCCTGAACGATGATGGGAAAGAACGCAAGTGTAATAACAGACCATTATATTTGTCTAATATGCAATTATATTAAAGTATAAAATTGCGTTCTCGAAACGCGGTACCCGTGTGTTTATACAGAAAATCGTAGACGTTGCGGTTTGCGAACAACGTGAAGGTTTCCGTCTTTACCAGACGACGACGCAATTGTTTACTTTGGGTTCGTCATTACCGTCTTACATTAAAAAAAAGAACTCGGGACGGATAGCCTTTCCCAGCTAAGAACAAAAGTTACTATGTAATCGTTTATATTTTTAAAATAATAACAACTTATATTAAGAATTACAACACGTTTATTTAATTTGAATAATAAAATATGTGGTTGCCCTAACAAACATTTTGTTATTGTCACATGTTTTTCTGTATTTATTGTTATGTCAGATATATATTTTTCTAACGAGCAGGTACTTTAAAGGAAACATATTTCACACTTGTTATCTTAAACCACTGTGGCTCAATGCTTGGTACTTGAAACACTTTCACCTTTGCCAAAAAGGGCGAGAGATAGGGTAGCATAATAGATCTACACTGCCGTTCAGTGAAGTTCGGTCATACAATAAAAATCTATTATATCACACTGTATACAATTATTAATACATAAAATTAGAAAAATATTAAGCATACACTCTTTTCTAAGGGATTAAAGCCATAAATTATTATGCAAAGTAGAAATATTGCGACAACCACAATAAAGTCCCTTTTATTATCATTCCGAGAATTTCTCGGAAGTACCGATCTTTTGAAACGGGTCGTTTGGACGATTAATTAATCAACAATACATTTAGGAAATATACCGCAGTATCATTCTTGTTTATTTATCACAGGCGTAAAGATATAAATTTGCTTCTTTTTACTGTTAAACGTGTGTTGGTGTGCATCTGTCGTTTTTGCGCGAAAGTTTTAAGAAAATTTACTTCAAAATGGCACGTGGCAAGCCTACCAGTGTAGAAAAACGTTCACGCATTATTACGCTGTTTGAAGAAGGATATTCGGGGCGACAAATTGCTGAAAAAATAAATATGAGAAGTTCAACAGTAAATGACATCATCAAGCGATAACGGACAACTGGAACTATAGAAAATCGTGTTCGTCCTGGAGCATCGAGGAAAACAACAAAATCTGAAGATTTGAGAATTGTATTATTAAGCAAACGCAATAGAAAATTAACAGCGCCACAAATAGCAGCCGAAGTCAATCGCGGCCGTGAAGAACAAGTTTCGGCGAGTACGGTAAAACGTCGACTTCAACAAGCGGACCTTCATGGACGCATTGCCATTCGAAAACCCTTATTACGTCGGGGCAACAGAGCAAAACGGCTACAGTGGGCCCGTTCTCATCTACATTGGTCGTTAGATAATTGGAAACACGTGCTTTGGAGTGACGAGTCAAAGTTTTGAGGTTTTTGGGCAAAATCGACGAGTTTATGTCCGAAGATCTAAAACCGAAAAGTGATCCCGAACTAAATTTTGCCTACAGTGAAGCAAGGGCATTGTTCTGTGTTAGTGTGGGGATGTTTCTTCTTTGCTGGGACGGGAGATTTATGCAAAGTGCAGGGTGTAATGAGGAAGGAAAATTATTTTGCGATACTCCAGAATCATGCAGTGCCATCAGGATTGCGTATAATAGGCCGTAACTTTACATTCATGCATGACAACGACCCAAAACACACTGCGTTTGTGTGTAAGAACTATCTAAAGGAGCAAGAAGGACAGCACACCCTGAAAGTAATGACATGGCCCCCACAAAGCCCAGATTTGAACCCGATAGAGTTGTTGTGGGATGAACTGGACAGGAGGATCCGAAAAATATGCCCAACTTCACAAGAACATTTACGGAATATTCTGCAACATGAATGGATTAATATTCCACAATCCGTTTTAACAAAACTTGTCGAAAGAATGCCTAGAATAGTTCGAGCGGTGATTAACAGCAAAGGAGGTTTTTTCGATGAAAAAAGAAATTCAGTATGTTATATTAGGCCAGAATAACTTTTTATTTATTTATTTTTGTCTTTTTTACCTGTACATACAATAAAATTGCATTTTGTTTTTAGTTTCGTTTGTTTCTGTAACCTTTTGATGTTTTTTAATAACCGACCGAACTTCTCTGAACGGCAGTGTACATGCAGCGGCGTTCAGCTACTTTCCCGCCATGTTTTAGATGTGATTTTGGGACCGTTCTAGAAAATTTCTAAATGCAAAGGTTTTGGTAAATCTGAGTAAGAAGCATTGTTGTGATACTCAAACATCTTTTACATGAACTTTATAAATAAATAATAATAATAATAAAAGCCGTAAGTCTATATCCGGTCAACTATAAAGGATTAATATGATACGCATTATACATCGATACATCGAAGAATGTTATAAAATGTGTTGTTGAATTTAATTGAAATTTAAAAATCAACGCTATCTGACAGCCGTCATGTTACTACAACCAAAGACATAAAACTAAAGAATTTATCGCATCTTTTCCGGATGTCGAACATTTCACTCACATTATCGCCTTTACGCAAAAATATAAAACTGCCGCCAACGCGGAAATGATTATAAATTCATCCAGTCATTTTTTTTTATATATAACGAAGCTAATCAGACCCCAGTGATATTAAATATGAACTAACGGCGTCTCTCTTATTAATAAATTAGCTGAGAACGGAAAATATACGAGAAGGATTTATGAAATAGCGCCACAGAAACCCAGGATACGGTTGCTAAGTATAGCCAAACCGTGCGCCTTTAGTGAGTGGAATACAATGTTCTGTGGTCGAATTTGGACAGCCGGTGAAGTGAAGATTTTGCGAAATTAATATTGGATAAGTTTTCTCGTTAGTTTTATGTGTGTTTGTTTGTTGTTGCTACTGCTGGTATTGCCGCCGTTTGCCTGTTCGTTCATAGCTTTTATTGTACACCGGTGTCGTTGATAAAGTACTTTTCATTGGATATACAGAAGTGTATGTGTGTTTTTTATATTATATGCTTGCCGTGTCCTTTATTTTTTTTTTTTTTATTATTGTATTTGAGTGAAAATTAACTTATCCCCACTTTATACTAGCAACTATCAATTAATTTGTAGTAATTTAGATTAATTTTACTAAAATGAAGGATTATTTCCTTTTAAGATCAGCCTTCGCCTTCTGGTAGCAAACAAATATGGTACTCCTAAAGTTCTTCATTTTTTTTTTTGATTAATGACGTGCCCCCCAAGCAAGGCAAAAAAAAGTAAATACTTTAATTTTCTTTTTATATGTTGCGTTTGGGGGGGGGGGGGGGAGTATTTTTTTATAAAATATAATTATTAAATATCTAACCAACAGATAAAATGTACAACTCAATACAAGGGGTTCAACATAGTGAAAAAAATAATAATATACTTTCTGTGGTTTTTTTTTTTTAGTGTGCAGATATTATGTAAAATTCAAATAAATATCGTTTTTATAACGATTAAAGTTCTCACTATTTAATATATAATATTGTGGGACGTATTGCAAAACGTGCTCCGTTAGACAAACATATTAACAGATCCCTTCATATATTTTTTTTTTATATCGCGTTAAAGGAGCATATGTAACTTTTGCATCACATATATCATCATAAAGTCAAATATGATGACCACAATATTTTATTTTGACAAAATAAGTAGTCTAATACGACACCGAATAATGCACACATTGCGGATCTAAAACCTGGAAGAACCGCCTTATTTTATGTTTAGATATTTAGCGATACATTTCTTGCAAGTGTTCATCACTCCTGCAGAGAAGTAAGTTAACAAATCCAACTCATTTTTCTGTTATGGGAATCTTTGTTATAAAACATTGAACGGAAAATAACTTAAAAAAGGGTTTAATTTTTTACTAAATTAATTAAAGAGACAAGAATTTGGTGAGTTTGAGAGGAAACCAAAGGCTAAATATTTAACAAATTTCGCTTTAGAGTCTTGTTCTTTCTTGTCTAAGTTATGTTTTACAATTTTAATAACAAAAATAAATGTAGATTTGAGATATACTTTTCTTTTAGTTTTTAAATCGGTCTGTCGTATCTTCGTAATGGAAATTTAACATCGACAGATTCTGTGGCCTCGAAGTCAAGCAAACCTCAAAATTTTTTTTTTTATATATTTCCTAGCCGGGCTAAAGCACTGTTTTTTTTTTAAATAAAAGGCGACCCCACCTGGTTGTTTAATAATTAAAGATGACAAAGGCAGGTGAAATTATTACTTTTTTGCAACGACTAGACAGACTCGTGTTGTGTCGACTCTCGGAGAAACCAGTAGGTAGGGAGACGAATAGACACGAATCTGTCTAGTCACTGCAAAAAAGATAAAATTTCACCTGCCTTCGAATAATATACAGGGTTCAGCGATAGTACGTCCATTCGTTATTCCTAGAGTGGGCAACTTGTGTCTGCACGCCAGGACAGTACTAAGTTTCATTTGTGCATATAACTTTCTCGAATTTTTCCACACCACACATACTCTTTCTATCATTTCTAGCACATAGCAATCCGTGTACATCCGTCATATTTTGCACTGATTCCACAAACGACAACGCAATATTTTGGAATTCTTCCATCGCGTCAAATAACACGGCATAATTGTCGTAAATATCTATTAAATCTATTTCAACGAAAGTATCTTGAAGTCTTATTATAAATATCTTATTTGGCTTTCCTTAATAGATGCAGGTTCGTCGGGATTAAATTGTAAAACCACAAATTTTATTTGTTCGAAAAATGTTATATAATAATAAAAGGCTGCCTTCAACCATGGTGGTTCGGGAATACCGGGACACCGTCTGTAAAGTTCTCAAATTCGTTTGGGAGATTCCAAAAACACGTTTTTAGTATTTGAAAGTAATGCATCCACCTCTGGATAACATTTACTAATCGTTTGTGCCACAAGATGTAAAGCATGTAAAAGTTCTTCACAGTCTTGTTTTAGAGAACGGCCCACGCAACGCATTGCAGCTGTGCCATCGTTCATAAGCATCAACAATTGCCTAAGTGACAGTTCACATTTTTGTTTCGTATCCAGCACTACCCAGTAAACGCTCCAGTACACTTTTGTAATCTTTTGCTTGTTAATAAGATTGGAAAATTCGGTTTCAGTACACGCGCCATAACATGTACAATGGAATTTTTCGATCTATCGTTTCGTCCATACTTGACCACAGCTATTTATCTCGGTTATTTAACTACGGCTTTGATCTTTTCTTCGTCGATCTTCACGCAGAGATGGTAGGTACCTGCGTAACGTTGCCTGAGATGGTAGCTCGCAGTTGGAATTAATGTAATTATACAACCCACACTCGAGAAACATGGACCTCCCTGGATGGCACACTACCTTTTCGATTTGTGCGCTGTATTGATAGGCTTTGTACAAGCGATGGGCCCCCCTTTTGCGCCTTTATACGCCCGACATACTATGAATTAAACCAACTCGCGTGGAGATTAACACAAAACGTGACGTTTTACGTTGCGCGTGAAGTTGTGCACTGGATACGGTCCCGATGTGCAGACACGGTAGCGCACTCTAGTTATTATTAGGGCTGTATGCCACCAGATAACAATTTGATAGTTTGAAGATTAATTGTGTATACCGGATGTTTTATAAAAAAAAAGTAGCACAATCAAATTTATTGACATCATCACCTAATTTCAACCAATCCACGCCAACAAATTTTATTCTTAAATTTGAAAACTTTTGGATACAAACCACAAAACTGTGTACAACATAGAAACCTTACATAACATAGAAACAGACATAACATAGAAAGTAATTACAAAATTTACTTCAAAATTTAAAAAACGAAGGTCGTCTCAAGCAAAACATCTGTAATCACCGTTATTTTTTAATAGGAATTTTAACCCGTTTTAGATTTTATAAACATCCAATAAAAATCGATAATCCTAGAAGTTAGAATCTTGTAGAATCTAATATACCAAACAGTTTTTGTGTGGCTCAATCGTTAGATTTTAACATCTTGTTTTATTGCTTTACACGTCCAATCTCGTACACTTAAAACCTTTATTAATCGGTGTAAATTATCCGAACGCCGCGGACATTTTAATTTATTATAGATAGTTGGGTAAAGTATTTTAATTAGCACGTTTAGATGTTGTTGTTTTTCGCGTTTGTCAGCTTTTGTACCGAGCTGCATTCGTAATGAAAAAAAAAAGCGTGCGGGTTTGTGTGAGATAACTAATACGCGATAGGAATTTTAAACTGTTTTATATGGCCCCGATAAAATGGCTCGAATTAAGTAATAAAAACTAGCGTTTATCTTATTTACATTTTAAACGAATTCGATCGTCGTAAATTCATTTTATTCGAATGGAATCAACCTTTAAAATCGTTCAAATTTGTACTCGTTAAAATATTAAGAATCATTCGCAGGCATTGATGTGCTTAGGATATTTCCAGAGAAAGGTTTAATTTTACTGTAGTGAAAAGTCCATTTAGTTGAGAGGATTGTTCGAACTGAAATCTTTCGTTCGAATACGAGGAAACAAATATTTCCCTTGTTTCAAACAAATTATTTTGCTTTGATTTAGTTCGTTTGTTCCAAAAATATATTTTGTTAACTTCTGCAATAATCAAAATAATTAAAAATTTGGTTAAACTTAAGAAACACTTTTATTTATTCCAATTATCCTTTATTAAAACCAAATAATTACACTGCTAAACAAAAATCAACTTTTTTTTTTGTGGCATGTATAAAACAGGACGTATATGATGTAGAATTACACCTTGGATTTTCTCTATCACTTATACATTGTTTGTTACAAAGTGTTGTGTGTTACTCTAAAAAAAAATATATCAATAATGGTATGTTCTTAATATTACTTCAAAATATTGTTGCGGATGTTTTACGGCGATATTTTGTCTCTGCGAGATCCCGGATTAATGTCCAGCAGTAATTCGCAAGCATACCCGAACTCCGTTTGCCTTGGTACCATTTTTCCATGGTTACAATATCCTGGTGGAACTGCTATCCATGTTCGTCGCTTACACCCAAATTTTCCTCAAAGAAATCGGGTTGAACATCCCATATCTCTGTAAGCACTAAGTGATTTCAGAAATGGTGTTAAGCACATTGGAAAAATTTAAAATATCCAGAGATCAAGTATTAATGTTTATGACAGATGGTGCCGGAACCATGCTTTCTGTAGGCCGGTCTCTTGAGGGACAGTGTTGTAACTTTTTACATATTACATGTAAAATTCGTGCCCTACATCTGGTAGCAGAGACGTTATCCTAATTGTGAGTACAAAAGCAGTGCTTCTGAAATCTCCAAAACGTATTCGCGAATTTCACCACAAGCGATCCTTACACGTTGGGAAACATGGTTACAAGCGGCATTTTACTATCATAAATATTTTGAGGGAATAAAGAAGGTGGTTCTATTATTCAATTCGAAAGAATGTGCAGCTATCGGAACAAGTCAGAAAAAATTTGAAGATACTCAGGTTAAAAGTGATTTACAAACTGTTCACAGCAATTACATCGGAGTAGTGCAAACAATAGAAAAATTACAAAATTCGTCACTGCTGTTAGAGGAATCACTGCAAATTGTGAAAGATGTACACGCACAGCTTTGTTCGGTAGAAGACGCAAAAAATGAGAGAGCAAAATTCAGATTTTGCCACACCTAAACAAATTGTGAAGGTTCGTCCAATTTTAAAAGTTATCCATTAAAATATTTAAGAGGATAAATGAATCCTGATGTTGCTTCTTTAACATTTTAATATTTTTATAGCAAAGGCTTTTGGTAATTCTATACACAATATCCATTTTTAATTCATCTAAATATTGAACGAAGGTTCTGTACCTATTTTCGGTAGGTTATGAAGTAATGTTTGAATAATAAATATCTCCGCAAATACGAAGCTTAAATAACATTAATTACGTATAATATTTGATTATTTGATGAATGCGCCTGACAGTAAAAAATATAAACACCATTAACGTAATATAATACTTTCAATACATTTCTAATTGAGCCATTGTTTACAAATCGATCACGATCGCGCTCCGGTAACCCCAATTTTATATGACAGCACGTGAAATGGTCGGAAATATTCCATGGAAAAAAACAGCATGTGATGGAGAAATATATTTGATAATTGCATTATTGACAATATTCTCCAACAGTTTAAGCTGATTCGGTGAGATTGCAAAGTCCTAATATGAATGTTTAGGAACTCTTCCAATTTCGCGAAGCGCAGTACAGTACTTGCTTATCACAAGAGATGCACATTTGCCACAATTATAAAATTTTATTCCGACAAATATTTAAATAAAAAATTGGGATTATTTTCAAAGATTACTGGATTATATCGAACCGACAAGAGTGTTAATTTTTGCTTACATCTTCACTGGGCTGATTCATGGGGATCTCGGGGCTGGGTTTAAATTTGGCAAAGTTAATAAGTTTTGTGTTTGTTCTGAATCAGAGGAGAAAATGGATCTGTGACAAATGACGTTCGCGATTGAAAGAAACAAACGAAAAAAGCTCATTTGTCCTTGCGTACTCGAAATGTTTATACCACGTTTCGCTTCCTTCTAGCCATCATTTTTCTTATTTCTTGAGGGCGCCATAATAGATTTTAACACCGTCAGCAGGATTTTTTTTTCTAATTTCTACCGAATAACATGTTGACAAAATTTCTAATATTATTTTAGGGTAAAATAAGGTAGCCCCGAACTTCCAAAATTATGGTTCGCTAGTAATACAAGATTTTTAGAATTATATCTAGGACGACAACAGCCACATCGTACAATTCTATCAATCTTTTTACCATCCAAACTTTTGAAATAAATTCAACATTTGATAGAATTCAAAATGTTCCATAAAGTAAAGTAGAGGCACAAAACAAACTCTAAAGTGAAATAAATGTTTTAAGTAAGCAACAGATGCCACCTCTTTAGTTCTTTTTCAATTATCTAAACTTTACGAATAGCAACATGCTGGCTTTATCTAACTTCCCCAACTCATAGATTCAGGACTCAACTCATAGATTCAGGAGGAGGAGGTATATTTGGCAATAATTACTTAGTTTTATTGAAATTTTCTTTTAGTAACATTTGCATATGAATCTGTTTAAGTGTTGTGCTAGGCAAAGCACGTAATAATATTGGAATACAAGGTCTTTATTTATTTAATTAAACTTCAACGTATACCTAACCTGCTACATCAATTAGCAGTATTTCTTCGAAATTTTCTTTACACAACAAGAATGGAATATTCTCCCAAACATTTTTAACAGCGTCCTTTAGAAACTTAGCTTAAACTACATTTTTCTAGTAACTTTTTTGCTATGTTTACAACTTGAAATACTATTTACTATGCTGTGCGTAGGTTGCCCAATAAATTTGACTTCATTATACCGAATTCACTTCAAAATATTCCCCATTTGTAGCAATATACTTACTCCGTGTTAAGTGGAGATCTCCACCGGCCTCATCGTTTCACATCTTATCGTCATCAAAATGAAATCGCAGCAAGTAAGGAGAGTGATCTTGCGTGTTGATCGAATTACGGACCGGAAACCCACTCAAACGTTTGCTCCACCTGAAAGGAGCTATTTTCTTCAGTGAGCAGCTCTCAACATTTCATGAATTCTTCCCAAGTTTCACTAAAAATTTGACGTTGAATCGTTGACATCGTCGAAAAGAGCAGAAAGAGGCGCACGAAAAAACCCTCTTGTAGCTATAAGCTTTCCACTGCAATCTGCGGTTACGGACGTTCCAGTGGGTTCTCCACCATTAGAGTATGACCAGTGTGACCAGCCCCGGATTATTTGGACAAATTTGGTCATTATTAGGACTTAATTTCGACTATTTTTTTTTTTCAACAATTCACCAATCACAGTGAATTTTAAAAAATACGCTTGTGATATTTATATCAGTCTTTTTACAATCATTTAATGATATTATTTAATTTAATTTGGGCACTTGTAGGACGTATTCCTAAAACAGCGTATTATAACATATTTAGATAATGATTTTGAATTACTAATTAACGCATTAAAATTTTATAAAAATTATTTAAATATGAATGATGGCGACTTTAAAAAACAATTAAAACCATCAGGAATGTTACCAAATCAAATGTGTGAGCTGATGCGAAAACGTGTTAATTTTATAGAACCTCTTGGAGAATTAACCAAGCAGATGCTACCGCACTTATATATTCTTAAGAAAGTTAAATTATTTAACCCAGCATCTTTTTTAATGCACATTTTCATCCCCGCTCATACACTGCAGAGGTATAAGAAATGCCATCTCTATGTTGCCCCTGCCTCCGTTTAACTCTGTCTCAAGCGTTAAGCTAATAGAAAGACAAAGATGACTACTCAAAAATCAAAGATTATTATAAGATTTTAAAATGTTTCCATACTTATAAAAAATATAAGCAAAAGTCCTATCTCCATTGATAATATCCTGTACGTATCCAAACGCCTTAAATTTATTTTAATTACCAAGAAGACAATTTTGCATTGTTTAAGTGGTTTCTTTTATTATTTCTGCATGTCGTAGTAATTTGATTAATTAGTTCTTAATTTTTTACTTATACGTTAACCAATTTTACCTTAGCTTCGTTCATTTTAGCATGGCGAAACGTTTTATTTCTTTTCTCTTTGTTTCAAAGTAGATTACCCCAACTTACTAAAGCTAAAAACACCGACATGGACGCAGGAACAGTTGAAAGAAGCGATCCACGCCGTCGCCACCCAGAAAATGCGTTTCACCCAAGCGTCTTCGAAATACGGCATACCGAAGGGTACGCTGTATGATAATATATTGGGCAAATCGAAGCGGATGGCCGTACTGGAAGAAGCCGGACTCTCGACGACCGAGGAAAATGCGGTCCTTGAGTTCTGTTGCGACGTATCGGTCTCGCCTTACAATAGGCGCACCAAAAAATCGCTCAAATCGATCTTAGAATATGTGGAGTCGTTGAGAAGGTTAAGGGATCCCGAATTTACCTTTACCGGCTTGTCTGGATTCCGTTGGTGGTGGGCTTTCTGCAAGAAGCATAGTATTGTATCGCTGTATTACGATAATAATGGATCTCTAAATAATACTATGTAAGAAATATGGCAAAAAGTTTGAAAGGATAGGTTATTGTGAAGTTTGTAAATGCAAGCGATAAAATTAGATTAATTTGGAGTATAAATTATGAAAGAAAAGGAAAAAAAGTTGTAATTCTGAAGGAGTTCTGTTGTTGAATATTTTCATTATTTTGCGAAAGGATTTCTTATTGGTCCCCTTTGAATTTTATGATTGCATAAATTGCACATATTTTAGTTTAGAAATCTGCCGCAGCAATGTACGTGCATTAAGTAATTTAACGTAGTCTAATAAATTTTGGTCTCTCTAAGAAATAGTTGCAATTTTGAAAATACCATCATTCGCGAGTCACGGGTGTCGCACATTAACGTATTAAAGACCTGTGAAAAACAATTTCACGTCGTAATTATAAAGAAGGGCTTCCGGTTTGCATATCATCATCTGGATTATTCCTTTAATTATAGCCAAATCACTGGAATTGTCGTAAAGTCTCACTATAACAGATCACTTTTGCATGGACCACACTAGAGAATGGAATTTTGCATAGTTTGGAAAATGTCGACTTTTTAAAGAAGAATCTGAGAGGTACCATCTTTGAAAATTTGCCATAGGTCCATCGTATCTGGATAAACTTGGGAATATCATCAAATCAATATCGTGAAGCCTCGAATTAGATGTAATTCAGTTCTACAAAATTTAGGAAAAGCCCACTTGGTATTTTTTAGGTGCTGCCGGAACTACCAATTTAATCATACTGAAAATTGAAATAAATACGGGAACGCTCTATAAGTAATTTTTAGTTAGCTAAAGCATCGCCCTAGTAGACAGATTTTTTTTTTATAAGGAGTCTTGAAAATTAACCAAGATTTCAGCCAAATTCTCTTGAAAAATTAAAAAAAAGTTAATCATACGTCTTTTTCATTTTAAAGCCATCCTTAATTTATCACCAATTTAATCTAATTTTACGCCAAAAACCTGGTGCTACCTATACAGAGAAGTGAAAACAACAACGGAATCCTGTTGGTAACATCGACACTGCCATAAACAAGATGAATAGGTAAAAATCTAATCTAAGCGCGGCACCATTGCTAGCTTCAAAAACGAAATGAGCCGCCCTCTCTCGCTGCTGTACATACCTAGCTACCGCCCATAACTTCCTCCTTTTGTATTGTTCACCATAATGCGTTTTAATATAAATAGACAATGATGCCTCCATTTTGGAGAGTAAAAAAGTCCTTCAATAGGGCGCACATTTACATGAACGCTTTTTACGTTCGTTGACGTAAACGACGAATTGAAAAAAAAGTTTTTCTATTACCGAGATACCATTCAGATCAGATTTTTTACAATAATGGTATTCGTCGTCTATGTTTGCGCACACATGGATATTTTCTATGGACGTGTATATGCGTTTGGCTGCCTGATAAATATAGAAAAAAAAAGAACTGACAAAAGGCATCGTTTCAATATTTCGATTTTTTTTTGTCGATGCGAGTTTTTTTTTTGTGTCTGGATAATTTTTTTCTGTGCCCTCTTTTCACCAATTGCACGCGCAGAAAATAATTCCACTGGCAGGCATCGAAGTCGCAAATTAAAAAATAAATAAAAGCCGAACAAAAATACTTGAACATTCCGAAAACGTACGATAGATATTATAAATGTAAAAAAATGTCTTTTTTTGCGAGACCCCGTCGCGATTTAAGGCACTGAAATTTTTCAACGCAAAAGATGTTTGTTCGTGTTCCAAAAAATAATGCAGAAAGTGTTTGATTAAATTGTTTTAAAAAATTCATTTAAGGATCATTTTAAATTAATTAATGAGAATAAATTTCCACTTAAGTGGAAAATATTAAATTGAAAATTTTATGCAAATTTTTGCTTTTGGGACACCATCAAGTTTCGAAAATTTGTAATAATGATACAATGAAATGGGAACAATCTCCTCAATAATTGAGTAACTATCTTATTCGTATGTATTGAATATCACATTTTAAAGGAAATAAGTGCCTTGTCCCTTAATGCATATGAACCAGACTGTAGATGTGACTGAATTTAATAGCTAATATATTAATACTCTGTTTTTATAGAGAACAAACCGCTCTCGTGTTAATTAGGACGAAAGCTCTTGATTTAATTTAAAAAGTTATTGTTAAAGAAATTTTGGTGTGCTTTGGTTCTTTGTAATCCAATCATTATTGATTTTACTATTTCTTTTGTTCATTATTAATATTAAATGCAGTTCCGGAATCGGGGTGTATTATTGATGAAGTGAAATAAATGTCAAATATAAAATATTCAGATAACCGCAGCAAAAATAGACATCTAATAACACCTATTACTGTTAAATAATTCACAGACTCCTTCCTAATGGGGAAAGCGTCTATTTGATGTATGTATATTTTATAGTAATTAACGTGTAATATTGTTCTTGTTATCCTTGGTGATATTAAAGAAAGAAAGCAATGTTAATTAACTTTGTATATTTAGACAATGTTAAGATCTCGTACTTTGGATTGGTTGCTATTAGAATTTTACACGTGTAACTTAAGTTAATTGTTCATTCTTGCGGATACACTGCATCCAAAGCTATAGGCTAATATTAAAATATCTTTGGAGACGATGTATGCCTAAAATTTTAAACGAGACATTCCTAAATTGTTAAGATTGTAAACAATTGTTAAAATATTTTCGTTACTTCGTTATATTATTTAGCCTTTTCGCGAACATTGCCAATGTTTACGTGGATAATTGTAATAGAAAATGATTTTTATGTAATTATTAAATGCATCGGAGTAACTCGATGATAAAACTTCATGCGTGGTATGTATTGGATTTGTATTCCTTGACATGCAATATAGTTACTATATTATATCTTTTGTAGTTAGTTAGGTCTATCATTATTGGTTCGACGTGTGTACTACTTCTTCTTTTCCCATTCTCTCCCCTTAATTTAAGAAAAATAGAAGAACACACAACAAGCGATTCATTCCAAGGGCAATCTATAATTCCACTTTTGTTTTATTTTTTTTACGTTGTTAAACAGCGGGTATATAATAGGAAAGCTTAAACATTTAAATTAAGCTGGTCTTAGATAATCACTGCTGATATTGTTAAACCAATTCTAATTAAGCAATGATGATATTACCTTTATATAACATCAATTTAAAATTGTTATTCTATTGTAGAATTTGCGCTTATTTAAAGATATTATCTTCGTAAATGTAAGAAAATACTTCCATGTTAAACTTCTCCATATACTCTAAACGAAGCAATAATTTTTTTTGTTAATTTTAGAAGAGATGCCTAGTTAATGCCTTTGTTAATAATCTCTTTAGTTCGTTTTTATTTTCAGATGTAACGTTACTATTAAATCTTTTTATTTCTATTATGTTCTGTAACCCCATCCTTTTTATTATTTTTTAATAAAATGCGTTTTTGAATTTGTATATTTTTTTTTTTATTTTCCACGCCCCTTATTATTATTTTTTATTTAATTATTTAATTTAAGTAAAACAATAGATCGAGAACATCTGCAAGTTTGTACATTAATGTATAGAGATCAACCGGACGCTGTTGCATGGCGCCAATTTATATGCCGGGTGCGTCCTTTCTGTTTGTACCTGCTTTAGGCATCGTTGCCCGCAGCGTCGTTTTACAAGGTTACGTTCTACCAACCTCAAAGAACGAAATAAAGCAACCGCAGACGATCGGACGTCGTTTTATCGCCTTGCGAATACTTAAATTTTAATACAATAAAATCATCGAATTCTGATAAGACGATAATCAAGGATGAGCTTGAAACGCACACAAGACATGATATAAAACGGGCTCATTAACGAACAGGTAGTTTTAAGAATGCGTCGTCCTTGTCTAACGTCTCCATCTCGTCGGCATGCGTCGCGCCGGTCACGGAACGCGTTACCAACCTGATAGATCTTAAAAAGGAATTTATTTGGCTTTAAGGGCGTCTTGAAACTGTATTTAGGCAACCAATATATCCTGGAAACTATTATTTCGCTTATTTAATTGGGTATATTTTAATTGATTTTTATTTAGGTACTTGAAAGTTATAATTGCGCAAAATAGCTTCTCGTAATAAAAATATATTGATTTTATTTTGAAATATATTTTTGTTTGCTCCTATTATATACTGAGTGATTTTTCCTTCAAAAAGATGCGTATTATTATTACATTTAATATAGCTTGTTTAGATTCATCTAAATTGCATTTAATTTCATAAAAAGATAGATTTTATAGATGCTGAGACATTAAATTTGGCCCCAGAATTAAAAACCAAATTTTAAAAAATTACTTTTTATATAAAATTTAAATAAAATATTGTTAGACGTAAATTTAAATAAAAATATTATAGAATCATATATCCAAGCATGCCAGGCAAAAGTATACAAGAAATTGCCCAAATTTGTTTAAATTAGCTGAAAAACATTCACTTCTTTCGAAGCTCTGTAGGTCCTTTCCTTCAGAGCTTCCTTCCTACTTATGTTTCTCTAGAATTCCTCATTGTGGACCTTCTCTTTCCACGCGCTCTTTTAGTTCCAGGTCTCTAACCTAGTATCAGTTTCTGCCCTTCACACATGTACCAAAATCACTTCATCCTCTGCATTTTATCTTCGGATTCCTCTCCTTGAAGCTCCTGACTTATTTCGGATGATTCATTATCGGAAACTCTTACTGGTGTTCTCATTATTTCCCTCTCTGCAATTCTTCTTCGTCCTTTTAATCATTGTCTGTTGTCATTTTAAGTGTTCACCTTTCGCTCTTCTTTTCTTCCCATTTATTACAATGATTGTTTAATGAAGTGCTTAAATTTATCTAGTTGACCTTTTTATCTTACTCTTTACTCATTGTGCTTTTTTCAGTTTTCGTTTAATTTTGATTCCAATTTTTTGCCCTTTCCTTTATACATATTCCTTTTAACATCTCAGTCATTATCGTTTTAGTTTAGTTATTATGACCATACCATAGGCACGTGTGACTATCGGGCCTCCACTTGTCATAAGATTTGTCTTATTTATTTTTTATTAACATATTCCTGCTAAATTGAAAAAAGGTCGTTGATAATAAATCCCCATCCCCTTCGTGTAATTATCCTGACGCTAAATTGCTTCATGGCCATTATTTTTCTAATGGTCAGTTGCACCAACACGAATTAAGTTATAATCTCAAATCAAGTCCAAATGCCAGGTAGAATATGGCTCTTTGAGCCTTTCTGCTTAATGGACAGCAATTGGTACCACTTTAACTTAATTCTAGATTAAATTTTAATTCGTGTCCGCGCAACTCATCATTATAGCAACATTATTTCTAATTCGTTTTCAATTGGCTAATTTTCAATACGCAGATCTATTTCAGTTAAAGTTGATACCAGCAAACTTAAGAGTTTCATTTTATTCCTCAAGCATTTTATTGATTACCAATTCCTCCTTTCATCCTGCGGAATTTCCTTTTCTATTTTTGTTAATAAGAAGTACAGCAATGTCCGTCGCAGATGTCAGAATTTTCGCAGATATCTCACTATACAAATATATAGATCTTTATTTGTCACACAAGAACTTCATTCACGTCATGCATACACATACGCCTAGAGTTGATCAATAATTTATGGCTTTACGGCGACTTTCCAAGAACCATAATAATCAGCCCCTCGTTTCCCCCTTGAACAAACTCGCCCATTACATACCTAAACCGTTTCTCAATTATTTAAATAACTTTTATCTACCGGGAGAATGATAAAGAAATACCGGGAATAGAAGCTAAATATTTCATTATTTATAATACGTAGTTTTTCCGTCCGTTTCTAAAAAAAGAAAAAAAAATAACGGAAAAAGAAGAAATTATTAGGCGATCATCGTCGAAGAAAGAGAACGTTGAATTATTAAGTATTATTTATAAAACGTTTATGAGGCCGTATTTATTATTTACGAGCCATCGTCTAATATATACAATGCATAAAACGGAACGCGAAGCCCTCTCCGTTTCGTCCCCCTTCTTTTATTCGTTAAATAATAGAAAATCGATCCGACCAGCCATGTTTATTTTGTGCGGCTCGTGAAAAAGGAAGAATGAGCAGTATTTGTAGGCATCCTCAGGCCTACTGTCACTGTGCACGACCGACGGCTCTTGTATTTACAGAAGGCAAATTATACAACACACGCACACAACTCGCTTAATGTATGTAATTATTTCTTCTGTTTCAGAAATGGTTTTTTAACAACGTTTTGGTAAAGTTTTCCTTTTTATGACTATTGAATATTTTATTTATGTATTTGTTTTATTGTACGCCGATATATTTCAATTACTTACTTTCATCAGGTCGATATTACCACTAATTTAGCAAGTATTTCTTCATTGTTTGTATATTATTTTAAAATTGTGAGAATTATAAGTTCCAAGAAACAAATGTTTTAATTATATTAAGTACTTGTACATTATAAGTTATGGTTTCTTAAATATGTAATTTATTATTTGGTACC
This sequence comes from Marronus borbonicus, assembly GCA_902655005.2. NCBI lineage: Eukaryota > Metazoa > Arthropoda > Insecta > Coleoptera > Scarabaeidae > Marronus > Marronus borbonicus. The sequence continues at coordinate 2,145,721 of LR737398.1, read as the reverse complement.
CCTTGAAAATTAGCATTTTTTGCGCAGTCAGCACTTTATATATCTGCCATGAGTTTTTTTTTTATCTCGTACATAGCGAAGCTGTAGCTTTAAAAAGACCCAGTCAAACCGCATCAGGAGAAAATAGAAATACTGAATTGGTATCTAGCCAGAAATAGCATAAGAAGTGTCCGAGATCTATTTTCCGCAAAATACCTTCACAAGCCAATATTCGAACAATTCAAAATGTTATTGAAGAAATTAATACTAATAGCTGCTTGGTGAATAGCTACATGTAGAGAATTCGAACTCCTCATATCCTCTCCGAAGAGTCCAAATTACATATTTTATGTTATGTTATGTTGAAGAGATCCCCAATAATACCATTAACCAAAAGCCTTTAACGTTTTAAATTTAAATTTAAATCATGCAAATTTTCAAATCACCAGCAGCTATTTGATGATGATAAAATAAGGCGGGGCTGGTTTTTGCGAACTTTAATTCGTTTCATGAATTTTCGTATTCACTAAATGGTTCTGAAAACTCAGAAAATTACCGGCTCCTATATGAATGTCTTTTATTCACATTTTTCGTTTTTAATAACATTAATAAGTATTGGTCTCGTACAAATCATATCCAAAATTTAACAAATACGCAATCTAATGGCAAGTGCCAATGTGTGGACAGGTAGAGATAATTGATAGTGAACTTGTCATCATTGATGGAAACTTCAATTCTGCTAAATCCTCAGAATTGCTTCGACAATATATTGTTCCGAGAATTCAAAAATTTGATATCGAAAAGCCTCGGCTCCAAATGGGCGAAAGCCCAGCCCATTCTACTGCATCCATTACAACTTTTCTGAATTCAAGTTTTCCTGATGAACCGAATAAGAAGGTTTGGCTCGATAGCTTCGCCTTTCCATTCATCTGATTTATCTTCCATATTATGTGAAGTGTTTATTAAAATGTTAATATTTTCTTTGTGATACTTATCAGTTTCTATAGGCTTCTTGAATAACATTGTCGTTTTGTTGCTTGTTTTCTTTTCTCGCGATCTTATATTCTTTATCAATCATCCCTTCACAGAAATGTAAGAACAGCGCTACATACGAAAACGAAACTAAAAGATATCTTTACAACAAAATAACTTCACCGAAAACGCTTTAACAAATTCACCACTTTAGTGGATGTAATGTTGGATTACATCCACTAAATCCAAATAAGTCCATTAATACATTGTGGATATAGGACCAATGCCTGTCCTATGTATAGAGATAGACAAAATGCAGAATATATATCTTTATAAGGTTTTTTACGTGCAATTCATTGACGTAGTTATAATTTTCTTAGTCGAAATTTGTCAGCCCCCTTGACCAAACTCTGGCTGTTGCTGATGATTGCTTGTATTTATAAAATTACTTTTGCGCATAATTTACAGTAGCCCCAATCTGCTGGAAAAAACCATGTTCAACACTCTAACAAAAATCAGATCAAGTTTTATACCATTTAACTCACTAACTTTAACTAACACTGAAAGGAATATTTGCTAAATTTTGATTGCATATTACCACCAAGTTAATCTTGTACTTTACTTAATTATTGGTTAGATACAACCATACTGATTTAATCTATTCTTCCAGCAGACAGCTACCAATACCAGCTGCAATCCATGTGGCAGAAATGCTGGAACACGAACCAGAGCCTCGTCCACAACTTGCGCTTCCGCGAAAGGGGTCCGTTGAAGTCGTGGCGGCCGGAGACCATGGCCGAGGCCATCTTCTCCGTCCTGAAAGAGGGACTCTCGTTATCGCAGGCGGCCCGCAAGTACGACATCCCGTATCCGACGTTTGTACTTTACGCCAACAGGGTGCACAACATGCTCGGCCCATCAGCTGACGGAGGTTCGGGTGAGTTCCAATACCCAAAAGGTGTTGACACATTCGCAAATTAAACGAGAAAGATTCTGACGCGAAATGATGCAGTTAGAAAACAAAATACTGTGAAACGAAAAGGAATTGAATACGTGTGCGTATGTCAACAAAAAATACATCTAAAATTAATGCAATCAAAATTTGTTTATAATATTTTTTCTTTTTTTCTGATGTTGGTTTTGTAAAACTAAAGAAGATTTAAGAATTCGTAATCAGATAGTCAAGCTTCTTTTTGTTTACAACATTTATTAGATTATCGATAAACATTAATAAAAAAATATTAATACGAAATGTCCCAGTCGACATTTTTTTTTTTAGATTTGGCAATAATAAATCATACAAGAAATGAGAAAATTTAAGATTCCTACAGCCTCATATAACAAATACAGAATTCCAGTGTTGCCAATTTTCGGATTATTGTATCAGGTTCACTACCTATTTATTTGCAAAATAACCATTTCTTTAAATATTATATACAATGTAAACGCGCTCTATCTTATAAAATAATTCAAAATGTTTGTTTATTTTAGGACAAAATTGAAAATAATTGTGTGCATAATTCTGTAGAATATGATGTTTATTGTTTTTCAACTGTCAACTTAAATGGTCCGTGAAGCTGAAAAATTTTTTGAAATTATTTAGAAAAAAATAAAAACCATACGGGGATGGTATGATAAATGCCTGTGTTAAAGAAGACAACGCAATTGTTTTGCATTTAGTAGATTCATTTCTCGGCATTATCACCTTGTAGCTCGATACACTTACTCCAGCGATGTTCCAACCTAATAATAGAATTTGTAGAACTCTGCGATATAGGCCTCTGCTTCGTCAATGACTTCTTCATTTGACACGAGCCGCTATTCGCCAAAGCAGTTTTTCAAATTTGGAAGAGGAAAAAGTCACAGGGTGCCAATTCTATCGTATGTGGTTGATGGGGCACCAATTAGTACCGTTTTTTGCTGCCGACGAGCGGCCCGGGGCGTTATCATAATGGTAGAGAATTTTTTTCTTCGCTAAGCGGAACCTTTTTTTCTTTAGTTCAGCGCCAAATCAGTCAATCAACAACATCAGCAAAAGGAACAATTGAGTAGAGGGAACTTTACTAGATGCCTGTAATGTTTTTAAAAATAGAGCTGAACCAAATGCGTAATATTATATGCTGTATGTTAGAAGCTTTTTGGCAAGGATTGAAAGAATTTGCCATGAAATTTTAAACCTTACAACGAAAGAATTAGCTCTAGAGAACGGAACTGAAATTGCACATATCAGGTACATTGTCTGAAGTCGCGCGACGTGGGTATCAGGCTCCCTTGTGCAGAACATTTTTGGCATACTCTTCTCCATTAAAACATTATTTAGTATTTGCCTTTGAATTTGCCCTTTCAAAACAAAACAATTCAATTAATTCGATATTAATGATGAATTTTATCGACCAACAATTTAATCATTATAGTCCTAGGGCTATAATTGCAAAAAATCTGTATTTGTTGGTATAAAAATACGGAAACAGCTAGCTTGAACACTAGCTGATACGAGGGTGGTTCAAGAAGTCCTATAGGATCTAAGAGATGGCGCTCGCAGCATCCAAAATGCTTTGTTTCTAGTAAGTATCATTAGTCACTAGACAACTAGTCAATATATATCATCCGGTTTCATTTTTATTATCGATTTAAGAAAAAGAATTTATTTATGTTGAAAAGTGGAAAAAATGCGTTTCGGGGGGTGATTAAACATTTGTATTTAAAAGGCTTAACACTGAAAGAGTCAAAGCTGAGTTGGATGAAGTTCATGGCACATCTGCTCCTGTGTTAGCAACTGTTTACAATTGGGTAAATGAGTTTAAACGTGGCCGTACATTCACAAAAGATAAACATCGTTCTGGACGTCCAGTGGAAATGGCCACCCTCGAAATGATTGTCAAAATCCACAATATGGTTTTGATTGATAGATGAATCAAAGTGCGCGAAGTAGTTAAGGCCACAGGCCAAGTACGGCACAGGCAAGGTACGGTGTTTTCAATTTTGCTCGAAGAATTGAGTGTGAAAAAAAAATTTTCTCCGAAGAAAATAGACGCAATCGCGGGGTCGACTCTGAGGCTGTTCTTCGTCGATACATAACTAGCGAAACAAGGATGCACTACTAAATTTCGGAGACAAAAAAAGAGTCAAAACTGTGGCTTTTTGAAGGCGAACGGGCTCCGAAGAAGGCGAAGACGGAATCATCTACACCAATTACTTGGAAAAAGGACAATTAATAACTGAAAAGTATTATGCGTCGTCATTGGACCTGTTGAGCGAAGAAATCGCCATCAAAACGATGTATGGGTGCACACCTGCGCAGTTTCGATTGCCAAAATTATAGAATTAAAACTGGAACTAGTACAACATCCATCGTATTCACCGGATTTGACCCCAGCGTGTTCTTATTTCCAAATTTGAAAAAATGGCGCGGCAGACAGCGGTTCACGTTAAACCATCCTACTTTTAGGAGGACTTAAAAAAGCTGGCGAAACTCTTGGAAAGGAGTACAGAGTTAAACGGAGATTATGTTAAAAAATAAATAAAAATCTTCAGAAATTACATCTTTTTCTAAGGACTTATTGAACGACACTCGTAATAATACCTAGTGGTACAATTTTCAGCAGTTATCCATTATAACTTCAGTATTTCTTCGTTTTGCCTTCGTTCGCCTTCAATTTCTAGAGTATCCCCAAAAAAAATTTTTTAAGCAGATGTATTTTATGTTGACACCAATTCTTAGTATTTTAGTTATCTATGCCCGCACTTATGTAGTTATGATAAACCTGTGTTTATTTTGTTTTCCAGCTGTGGAAAAAAAAACGCAAAAGCATATTTACGATATTGATAAACGTAAAGAATACGACATAATGCTTCGAAGTTAAAAAGATGAATAAAAACGTGATATCTTTTGGTTGTTGGAGCTGAATATTATCACGAAATTTTCTATATATGCACTTTCTGTGTCTTGTGAATGTCCTCTTGTGACGTTTTTTCAGATAATTGTGTGTTTCGTAGTCATTGTCGTTTTTTTAATTATTTATTGTTAGAAAATGCTAAAAATACGATTCACGTTCCCCAACAGACAACGTCGCGCCATCTCGTAGACACAGTCCGTAGTAAGACGCCGGTGATAATTTCAATCGGGCGATATTCTCGAATCCTGCCCGAATAAATACAGGATCCAGTAACGTCTAAATAATTCAAAATTAATATTGAGGGGCTATAATTGATTTATTTCGCGTTAGCAACGAATACAACATTTTTGTCGTTTTATTTGCTTTTACGTAGCGTTGAATTTAGAATTTGATATTGAAAATTGATCGATCACCATGGTAATGTGTTCTTTTCTTTTGTAAACGTAGACTTACGACCTAAAGGAAGAGGAAGACCACAAAGGATTTTACTGGGCGTGTGGCCTGACGAACATATAAGAGGAGTTATTAGAGCTGTCGTATTTAGGGATTCTCATCAGATTAAGGAAGAGCCGCTAGTTTATCCACGTATGCATGTAAGTATTTAAAATAAAATTAAAAAATCATTTTCAAAATCCGATCGGCTCATCAGTGTGTTTATTGTTGACCACGAATTCTGAAAAATCCTTTACAAAGATAGACTATCTTTCAAAAAAAAAAACAAATAGGCAACAGCAATAAATTTAAAATAATTAAAATAATTCGGAAGTTTTCAACCCCAAGAACTAACTCCAACCCAGATTGCAAGTTTTCAAAAGAAGGGTCAAAAAGTTCAAAAAAATAGACTCTAAAATGCATTTATGAGATTACTTTTCTTAAAAGTAATAATAATTCTTCAAAATTTCGGCGCCAACATGTCCAAACATTAATTTTTTAAATTTTGCGGATTACATTACATTACGGTAAAAAATTAACAAATATGCTCCTTATTACGCGAAATTTAAAATATGCTGTGAGTATGCGATGTACCTAAAATTTATAAAATACGTGAACTAAGGATTTCTTGTAAAAATGTTATAAAAAAAGTAACAAACAAGTTACAAGTACATTCTTTTTAAAATAAATTGACGAACAAGCGTAACCTAAAAATTTTAAGGAAAAAAAAATTAAAATATTCTCAATCCGTATCCATACTTCTAAGTAACCCTGTATGTATCAATGTAATAACTATGATTATTTAGAATATTTTAAAATACTTATCAATAATAAGTTATTATTTTATTTACAGCACCTTAGTTTATTCGCGATAACCTTATAAATGTTCATTGTGCTCAAGCCGCCTGAAATAAATATATTTTTCAGTTAAGTTGTAGCAGATGCTTTCCCGACTTTCTGATTTGTTTTCGCATAAGAAATCCGTTGTTAAAATACTTTATACGCGCTTAAAAATAGCGTTAGATTATTTAGATTAATTTATCCTATTTTAGCTTGTTGCTTAAAACGTTGACACTAATTTTATATATAATTAATTAATAATAATAATTAATAGAATAATAAATAATTTAATTCGGAGATATCTAGATTGACGAGGAAGAAACCTAGCGACACTAGCGCTTGAGCTTCTTGACGAGACCGTTCCGTTACTCTCGTCAATTTTTAACATTGCGTTAATTTTAATTTTTTTTGTTAATTTTAATTTTATTATATTTCGAGCCAAATAATTTAAAATCTCCCCAATTTTTCCATATACCCACTTGACACATTATTTACTTCCATATGTGTTTTGATGATTCGGTACCTGCTAGACAAAATAATTTCCGTTCGGGGTCATCCCCCAATCATCTCTTCAGGAATTAAAGATTGGTTTAATTTTAAAATATTAAATACGGTTAAGTAATGAAAATCTAATTTCCTCATTCATAATATGGATGACGTTACTATTATTTATATTTATCACAAAAATGTGTAATTATGGCGTGTGCCCCTTTCTAATGTAAACTGCTTTATATTGGTTAGTACTGTACCATTTAGCAGTTGTTTCAAATCACAAAATAATCAGAACCATTTCCCTATTATGAAATGGGTCAGACGATAGGAAACCAGATTCTTTAGCCAATCAAATCGCGTTTGACCAGTTTGTGACTTCTGCTGAAACAAGCTTCATAAAAGCAAGACACCTTTCCTATTTTAAATTTAAAAATACATAACTCATCATGAAACTTAATACATTCTTTTCTGTTAATAGGATGGTGTAACAATTCAAAGCTACCAAAATAACAACTGTAGCAACGGATCTGAACCCAACGTTTCGCCAGGAGCGGCGGCAGCGGCCGCAGTAGCCGCGGTAGCCCAAGGATTAAGACAGCAGATGTGCAGTATGGTCGCGGCAGCCCAACATCAGAGTTCCGCGCATGACACCAACCCAGTCGCCAGTTTAGTGAACTCCTTAGCATTAGCCGGACATTGCGGCGGCGTTTCGATGTCCAGCAACGGTGCCCCGCCCATCAGCATGAGCCATATGACGTCAATGCGCATGGCCAGCCCGGCCGGCAGCATACAAGATCTGAGGATAAGTCCGGCCGGTTCTGGGCTGGAGAGTCCGATCTCTTCCCCGCTCGGCCTCACGGTGTCGAGTAGTATGGAGCCGCCGATAAGCATGGGCATGGGCAATAACATGGACGTGGGCATCGGCGTCTCGGGCATGACGTATAAGCCCTCGAGATCGTTTGCGTCGCCACGACCCGAAGCGCTTTTCCACGAGGACATCGAGGAACTCGTGAAGCCGATTCACAATACTACCGTAAGACCGAAAGACCAAATATCTTCCATAAAAATGGAGCCAATGACCGAGTGTCGCGGGGAATGAACACAGACTCTTTTGAAATGTAATGTGATAAATTATTATTAGTTGATGTATACAGAAAGGAAGTAAAGAAAGATGTGGTAAGATGGAAAAAGAACCCGAAATGACGGGGGCTTCTTTTTTTGTTTTATTGAATTAATTTTGATTCATTGCTATTTTATTATTATTATTAATTAATTATATATTACTATTAATCGATTATTATTTTGTATGTATTTAAATTAACTGTTAACGTGTAGTCTATTATATTATAATTATAATAATTATTATTATTAATAATGAGAAGATTGAAGAAATTTAGTATGTAGAGTAAAACTACGTTTTTCTTGGACACTTTTTATAATATATATAAAAAGAAATTATTCTAGACGCCAAAGTTTCGGCCAGTTTATATTAAATGAAAAAAGAAAGACTGTTATGTAAATGTATACTATATTGTTCTAAATTCAAAATTAGAGTGCGTATTTTCTCATAAAAAAAACAATGATATTATCTATATTTTAGTAATTTTTATCGCAAATCTAAGTAAGCGTTTACTGAGAGAAAAAAAAGTAACAAACGAAATCTACCAAAACAATTCTTAACAATTGTCAAAAGCAGTGCCGTACGTCAAATTATCCACACGATTATAGTTTGACGTTGACATTTCACAATCTGTCAAAAATGAATTATACGACTTTTAATATGTTGGCAACACTTTTTACTATAGAAAAAGACAATTCCCATTCGCATAACGGAAGATAACGTATTTAAAATTGATAATTTGACGCATCCGCTGCTAAACTCGATATAAAGCACATCACTTGTACATTTAAGTAAAAGGAAGATGTAAAAAAAACAAACACACATACGGAAGAAACAAAAAAAAAAAACATTCCTTCGCGACAATCGACTCCTTACCATCCATTTTAGGCAACGCGCAGGTGTAGACGGCTTAGGCAACGAACACGCGTTTATTTGGAACGATTCCTTGGGCTCTATTTAAATGTTAATTTGCAAAAGAAGGAACGAGAGGAGGTTATAGTAGTTCTCTTCTTAATTCATCGCAATAAAATATTACCATATTCTAAAATAGGGTTGTAATCTGTAACAAAACCAGGCACCTGGCTCGTTCATACAAATTTAGCTTTTGTTTTTCGTTTTGTTTTAATGTTCATTTTGTTTTCTTCAAAATATGTATTCTTGTTAGTAATTTATTTATTCTTTATATATGTTGATGTTGTACCAATTTATTCCATCAATGCCTTTTTACTTATTTAATTCCCCACCAGACCAGTGGAATATGGAAGATATGATCTGAAATGTTAATCTCTTCTACATAAAGAATCTCATTTAGAATTGTGACTGGAAATATCTTAATTTAGGAATTTACCAATTAATTTAATTTGACGTAGATTTGGGTTGGCAAAATGTTAAAGGTGTGAGTTATCTAAGATATATTTCTGTTAATATTTGAAATCTAAAAACAAATCCACTAAAATTAACAATAATTAATCATTAAACAACTTCAAGAAGGGTACAATATGACTTATTAACTGTCATATTTCCAAAACCTACTTAGATAGGTATTTGTTGCCTACAAAGAAACTATTCAAAATCTAATAATTTATCTAATCTTGCAGTTCAATTAAAAAGAAACTATCACGATCATGGGCGTAGCCAGAAGGGGGCAGGGAAGGGCCATGACCACGTCAACTCATATTGCTCACTCTTGACCATATTCTGACTACGCCCATGATTTTCATATTTATTTGGGGAATATAGTTTTTTCAATTTAAAATTAATTAAATTAATGAAATAATTGAGAGTTTGATGGAATAACTTACAGTGCAGCACAACATTTAGTTTAGGAAGTAATATTTAGATATTTATTTATTTTCGTTGTACCACCAACATTTATTATAGATTTTGAAACGTAAAATAAACGTTATAAAATAGTCTGTCTCACATCCAAAAGCAAACAGAGTTTAATGAAAAACCTTATTTTGATTCAAAATAATCTGATTACCACAAAAAAAAAATATTCTCCCATTTTAACTGTTATACGATGGCATACCAAAGTCCCTTCACAGCCTGAAAAATTCTACGTACAAACAAAAATGAAAAATTAAATAAAACTACCCCCTAAACTGTACATATTTATTATATCAATATTGAGTATTATACATTTAAATACTTTGACTTGACGTGATCATTGAATCTTTACTCTCCTATTAAAAAATATATTATATCTATATTACTATTATACAATTATTATTATTATTATTACGAATAGTAGTTTAAAAAAACGGATATTATGTAATACATGCATACAAGAAAAAAAACCTTAGTGATGGATATATTTCGCAATGCGAATGAGGAAAGGAGGAAAGAAATATATAAGAGAATAATAGTGCAATATGACAGATATTCCTTTTATTTAAATTATGATAATGCTTAGATATGTGAACGGAACGAAAATATTTTCTTTTCTTATCGTTTTTAAGTTATTATTTTTTTTACCGATATTTAACAATACTTTCGTAATACCTAAATAAACTCTGTATATCGATATGAACAGAAAAGAAACACATAAAATAGTTATAAACAGGCAAAAAAATACGTGGAAAAAAAGAGTTATGTAATATCATATATAAGGTCAGTGATTCTCAGTATTTCGTAGTTCAACTGGTCTCTGTAATATGAATAATGCATAAATTATTTAATTTATTTAGTAAATATTGTAATTATTATAAAAATGAAGAAGAAAATGTATAGATATATAAAAAAAAATATTATACGAAATATACGCGACTGCTTTGTTATTTATAATATATAATATAACGCAGTTTAGCTTCTGTATATCGAAGATATCAAATATTGAATGAAGAAGTGTGTGAAAATGTTGATGTAATGAAATTTTTGGATTTCTTTCCAATTAATCAAATTATTAAAATATACCACGTTATTATATGAACAAATTGAACATTTTAATATTTTATGAACCATGAATACCATGCTAAAACATAACAAAATCCACAATGTTTGAATGCTCCAGAACTTTGGTTACACCAGGTTATCCTGAAACGACTGAATAGCTCAAAATCCGTTTATTTAATAGAAAAAAAAATTATTATATTGTATGTGTATGCGCGACACACGAGAATAACCAATAAACACGAAATAGTGACAAATGCAGATGTGTGCAATTATAAAAACGTGGGCGTAGTCAGAGGTGAGCATAGCCCCCTCCTTCCTTTAATCTTTGAAATAATTTCACTTCAACTATTGCAACCCCCTCCGCCGGTCATAGAAAAGTCTACATAATATCTCCCCCTCTTAAACTGAATTCTGGGCTACGCCCATGTATAAAAACCTCCTTAATTTGTAGCTCACTTATTCCTTTACTGCTGCTATTGAAAAGCGAAGCTTACTTGTTTTTCTTGTTTGTTTTAATTATTTTATCAATGTTATATCCGTAAATAGTTGTTATAAAAATAAAAAAATAATAAAAAAGAGTTTCAAATAAAATTTATTTGTCTTCTCCTGCACAATAAAATTTAAAATATAGGTTTCCATTTGAACAGATTGAAGGTACTTCTAAAATTAAACGCAGGCCTTACAATATACTTGCCCCCTTAATATGATTTTTTTTATTAAATAAATGGTTTTTGAGTTATTCATCCCAAGATAAGTGAATTTTTCTGAAAGGTAAATGTCGATCGTTTGCAACATTTTTAGATAATCTTGTACTTTTATCAAATTTTTTTGAAAATAAAGAATAATTTTTTTCTCTTGTAAGTTTGATACATTTTTACCCAAATTTGTTTAGCGCAAAATAATATCTAATTACTATTGATTTTAAATATGCCATTAACCTACCCAAAATCCAAAAATCTGATTACAAAAAACTTTCGTTTATATGGAAGCATCATTTCTCGTTTTACAGAATTTTGTAGCTATGCCAAAATGAATCATACATAAGTAAAAATATATGTTACAATAATGTAGTAACAAAATAGTGAAAATAGGTGTCGTGTATGTACAAAAACAGGAATGAAATAAAATTGAAAGTGAGCAGTGTAATAGCCCTGAGAACAATTTTACTGTGAACGGAAATAGAGACTTTAAGAAAGAGAGAGAGAGAGAGAGAGAGAAACTGTTGTATAATATTGGTAAATAGATATTAAACGTGCAGCGACTAAGTTTCAACGTCATTCTACTGTAAATCATCTTCTCATCATCGTTAAGTAAATAAAAAAAGAAAACCAAGATTGGTAGCACACACTAGATAACGTAAAAAAAAAATTGATAACTGGAGATTTTTAAACACTGTGTATATTAGCAAGTAACAAATATAAATAAGAACGTCAGAAAAGGTTAAGGGAGAAATTGTTTTCTTGTCAGATAATTGCGTGCAGAAGAGCGAGTAACTTGAGAAAGATCACTCAGCCAACAAAAATTATTTTTGTGATTTGTTTAGAGTATAGGATATGAAAATAATGTACAAAATTTATATAAACATGTAAATGTAGAAATTATTACGATTATAATTAATAATGAAGAAAGAAGAAAATGACGAGAAAAATTATAAAAATGCCTTCCTGCCATTTTGGGGTCTGCCAAACTTGCTTGTTCGTCTCGATAAATAAAATATGTGCGTTGCGAAAGTGATATATTGAATATTTTTCAAAAGTGGCCTTTGATCTTTGTATTGATTTCAAAATTGTTCGAGAAAAAATTTTGGAATCCAAAAAAGAACTGTTCCCTATCTTTTCGTTTTCGTGTAGGGTTACCATCTTTCAAGCAGAGAAAAAAAATGCATCGTTTCGGCTTAAATTGTTCAATTCGTCTAAAAGATTCAATAAATAAAATTAAATTGGGGAAGGAGAATTACTTCCCGTGAGAAATCTATTCGAAAATAAAAGCGTATTCTTGAACGGATCGCAGCCCTATCACGTTCGTAGTAGTGTATTTCTTTCTCGACTAGGCTTTATGTGTTCGAAAGTCAAGTAGTAAGTGCCTTCCAAAACTATGACCATTTAAGTCATCCAAAAAAAAAATTAAAATTAAAAGTATGTACTAAATTTATGACAAAATTGTACGTTTTTCGATGTGTTTTTTAGTATGGTATTACCCTAAATGGCACGTTCTTTTTCATATCTCTGTATAAATTAACATTTATATAAAAAGAAAAAAAACTTATGATATAAGCAAAAGTGATGTGAGATTGGCATTCTAGATTTTTTAGATATGTAATCACTCGAAATTCAGGTAAAAGCTTTATTTTAATGTATACTATGGAAATAAAAAAAAAATAAATGAATTAATTATTAATTAACTAAAAAAAAAAGAAACATATTATAGTTCGATGTTAGTGCAAATATGACATAGCATACCTATCGATATTAAATGAATAGCCTCTTTAGCCAGTACAATAAAATAATTGATTATTCATTACAGTTGTGCTACTAGTAGTGACAGTCTGAGATGATTCATGCAATGGCCATGCAGTAATGCAGTTGTTACGCATTTATAAATCAGTATATTATTCTATGTGCAGTCTGTTATGTTCGATTTGTAATATCATAAAAACTATGTTTATTTCCATGACGACTCTCATGTTGTTTTATTGTAATGACGTTTTACCCCCCTTTTTGTTTATAAGCCATTGATGCACAATATTATTTTATGTCTGTATGGTAAATAAGAATAAAATATAAAATTGAAATTACAAGCGTGTTTTTTTTTATTATCCTCTCAAATTGTGAAAGCTAACGAATGAAGGCCGCCAAAATGTTAATTATAATCGGCTCCCCCCTCGACCAAATTCTACGCTGCGTCCAGAAAATTGCGAGAATGCTTTCAGTACAATTCACTTATTTACTTTTGAATATCCCCCTCATATAATAAAACATATACGTTTTGTTGTAATATATAATGTTATTTTTTAAATAAATAATAAAAAAAAATGGTACCAAAAACCGCCATCTTCATAATCATCTTCCTTTTCCTCTCACCACTACCAACCTCACCCTCACTTACTAACTGTTCGTTTTTCGGAACTAAATTTCAAATTTATAGTGCGAACTCTACTAAACTGTATTATTTACGAAGATTTATTTCAAGGAAGAACATGGATTATTCAAAAATATTTTTTTCTATTTTGACTTCATTATGAAGACGTAGATATGTTGAATAGAATAGAATCGGGCAAACACGAAGTCTAACGAACCTTCATCGGATACCACGGTTTAAGCGCGAAATAGATTTAATTTGAAATCAACCTGAAAAGAATCGCTCATACCCAATTTAAATTCATCCTTGCAAGCGAAATGCTTGTCAAATTCCCATCACACACGAACACCGTACATTAGCTTAGCCTGTACTACCACTATTCTACTCATACCGTTAAACAGGAGATTTTATTATTGAATTAATCTATCCTCAAAGGAAGCCGAAAGTATTGTTACGAAGCAATTTACAAAAAACTACTGAAAAAATTGCAGCAAATCATCCTATTAGAACACAAAAAAAGTCAAAGTTGTACTCCCACCTTTAACGATATTATCGCCCCTGATCTAAAGGTAGAATCCCACACCTTAACGTACAAAGAAGTGTTAGAGAAAAGAGTTGTACCAAATCATTTTATATTTCTGAAGGAATTAGACAAAAACTGACCTAAGCTTCTGGAGTTCGATTTTAAAGAGAAATCGATTGGTGAAATCCCTATTTTTATATCTTCCTTAATATAAGAGGGTCTTCCTAAAATGTGCAATTTTAAAAACCCTTGTAACTTTCTTATTTGTGAAATTGCGTCATTTATATAAAAACTATATTAGGACGCTTTTTGACGCATAATAATCCTATGCTCTAATTTTTTCTTTTTTTGAACTCATATTTTTTGAGATATTATCAAAACTTGTGTTTTTTTTTTATATACAATAACCTATATATTTTTACATTATTGAAAAGCATATAAAATTACCCTTAGAATGATATATCACCCTTGATATTTTATTTAAACAATTTTTAAATTATTTTTTTTCTTCATTTCACATTATTTTAACATTTTGCGACAATTTATTGAACCTTTCGTAGACGAAATACCTTTAAAGCAATTGGAATTCGTTTACTTCCAGCACGACGGAGCACCTCCTCACAATGCTGGCCAGATTAATGAGTTTCTAAACCAACAATTCGGTAACAATTGGATCGGGAATCAAGGACCGATACATTGGCCGGCAAGGTCGCCTGATGTAACCCCATTGGATTATTTCCTTTGGGGAAGAATTAAAAATCTTACGTTTCAGCATTCTCCCAATTCAAGACAGGAATTAGAAGTTGCAGTTTTGCAAGCGTTCGACTCTCTATCTCCGCTCGAGTTGGTGAACTCAACTCAGAATGCAAGAAAACTGTCCAACGGAACGGCGGACAATTCGAACACTTGCTATAATTTATCATGTTTACGCATTTTTTAGTAACAAAAGTATATTCTGTAAATTTTTCGTCGGTAAGAATTTTGGAAACCAACTTCTTTTAGTTCTAGTCATCATGAATTTTTACCGAATAAACCCTCTTAATTCCTTATAGCTATAATATCAGTAATGCTATTAATGGTTTCCCTAGTTTAGTCTGTTTGAATTGTTATTTGTAACATTTAATATTAAAAAAAAAAAATTCTGCCTTATTGAAATCTTTTACTTGCCTATTTACCACCAACCATAGCCATCTTAAAATAATGTGAAATAAAGAAAAACAAATAATTTAAAAATTGTGCGTCAAAAAGCTCCCTAATATAGTTTTTATATAAATCAAGCATTTTCACAAATAAGAAAGTTACAAGGGTTTTTAAAAATTGCACATTTTAAGAAAATGCTCTGTATCTCTTA
>LR737398.1:2095718-2121359 GCA_902655005.2 Marronus borbonicus | reverse complement strand
AGATTTATGCAGAGTGCAGGGTGTAATGAGGAAGGAAAATTATTTTGCAATACTCCAGAATCATGCAGTGCCATCAGGATTGCGTATAATAGGCCGTAACTTTACATTCATGCATGACAGCGACCCAAAACACACTGCGTTAGTGTGTAAGAACTATCTAAAGGAGTAAGAAGAACAGCACACTCTGAAAGTAATGACATGGCCCCCACAAAGCCCAGATTTGAACCATACAGAGTTGTTGTGGGATGAACTGGACAGGAGGATCCGAAAAATATGCCCAACTTCACAAGAACATTTACGGGATATTCTGCAACATGAATGGATTAATATTCCACAATCCGTTTTAACAAAACTTATCGAAAGAATGCCTAGAATAGTTCGAGCGGTGATTAACAGCAAAGGAGGTTTTTTCGATGAAAAAAAAAAATAACATTCAGTATGTTATATTAGGCCAGAATAACTTTTTATTTATTTATTTTTGTCTTTTTTACCTGTACATACAATAAAATTGCATTTTGTTTTTAGTTTCGTTTGTTTCTGTAACCTTTTCATGTTTTTTACTAACCGACCGAACTTCTCTGAACGGCAGTGTATGTGATGGGTTGCGATGAAGCAACCTGTAATTTTGTAACTGCTAAAAAGAAGTCAAATACTGTTTTTTTGGGGGGACGCGCACTCGCGGGAGAGAAACTTTCTGGCTTCTTACTACTAGACCCCCCATGAGAGTTTTTTCGGTTTCAAAACTTTATAAATTATTTCCCCAACTCTTCCTAATTTGCCTTGACTAATTGTGTTACGGAAATAGTTTTCAATGACAAATGTTTGGTGATCTGCAGTAGACATGCTTTAAAATTTATAAAATACGCCAGAAAACATAATATTATGTAATTTGAATTGTCAATAAAAGGCCGTTGAATTTTACGTAGTGTATGGGCCAGACCCAAATAAATCTAATCTAGATTGTATATTTACCTGTGCGAATGCTTCGTTAGTGTTGAATACCGATTGGACGCTAAACTTAGGTAGATGAAGTTCTAGCGTGTGTCGCTCAACGTATTCATCATTTAGCATCTCGTGAAACCTTTTGGAAGCTAAGTACCCTGTCAGCTCCTCGATATTCGATTTAGCATACGGCAAGATTATAGTCAATCTCAACCGCTTATCCTTAAAATTTAATCTCACTAACCGCGATTGCATATCCTCGCAGTCTGCGTAAAGAAATTCGCCGAAGGCCTGCATCATGTCGCAATCCTCGCTGGCCGTCTTGTTGACGTAAAATTTACCCTTGGTCGTTTTCTTCGGATCAAAATGTTCGTTAAGCTTGCCCTCGAATTTGATCGTGTTCAATACGACTAGCGGATATTCTTCCTTGTGAAGGCGTCTCGGTATCCTGCTTTTAGATGCCCCCCTCTGCTTTCCCCAATTATCAATTATCTGCTGTATTTCTCCGGAGTGTGCGCTCAAGGCTTTAACTTCCGCTAAGAAATGTTTCTTTATTATATCCCGGAAGGCGTTTTTCAACTCGTAGCGAGTATCGGTGAATAACTGATTGTTGATCACCATCGTTATGTTCATTGCGACCTTCATGTCTTTTAAGATGGCTCGATATTCTTCGGCTGCAGACTTCTTATTGTGTACTTCTAGGAATTTGATGAATGCATTCGCCGAATTGCCAGTAGCACCTTGATAGAGCAAAGCTAACGTTGCATATAGTCCGAATGGTGAGAAAATGAAATTCTTCTGGTCTTCCTCGAGTAATTTGTATAGCACTGTACTTCGCCAAGCGCTGTTCCATACGTAATCGGAAACACAGCTTAAGAGTACATTAACTGAAACAATTGTAGGTTGAATTATTTTAGCTACTAAATTTTGATAAATATCTACGGCCGCTATACAATTGAATGGGAAACGCTAATGAGAACGAGAAAAAGCTTAAATAATGCATTATTAACAAACGCCTGTAAAGCAACGGGAAAGGGAAGTTTTAACCATCGATAGAAGTTGAGCATATTAGTTTGCGCTACCAAACATAACCGTTCATTCCCTAAAACTGTCGATGTATTACTCGATGTAGTGGAAGGTAGCGCAAGCTGCTGGCGAAAGAGGGCCTCTGCGTTTATCCAAAAATTTTCCAATCTGGTCGGTTACCTGAGAGATGAACAGCGGAAATATGTTGCTAGCTGGTGGTGCATGGTTTTTCCCTTTGCCCTAGTTCAATTGCCGTTACCAGTTTTGACCAACCATTGCTCATGAAGGCTTGGATTTCATTGGGTAGCTTGCTAGGTTCGCAAATGCCGTGGACTCGTTCTATCAAGATTTTGATTAAACCCCTCTTTTGTCCGGGATAGCCATTTAAGTTCTTGTATAGATACTTCTCCGTATGAGTTGGTTTACGGTGAACAGCGTGACCGAGAGTTCCATCCTTTTTCTTGTATACTAAGAACGTTATTTAGGTGTCGAAGGAAGATGTCTAAGTTTTCTTTGCCATGATTCCATATGACTAATCTGTCATCCACATAGAGCAACCGAGCATTTCAGAGGCTATGTGTCTAGGGCGCCATATTGTTGAAATTTATCCATTGGCTAGGCGGGACTCGAGACGCCACCCAAAGTTACGTTTCTTTGTAAAAGTGTTGTCGATATGTCGTAGGGCATCGGTTACATCAAAACGCAATAACATATCGTTACGTTTTGTAATTTGCTCACGAAATTTGTCTTTCCTTTGCCGGGGTCTGTAACGTATGTGGGTAAAAATCCGAGGCAATGTATCTTGTAGGCAAGCCTATCGCACTGACTATCGGTCTGGGATAGGTTCCCCCCTTGTTGATTTTCGGCGAGCCCTAGAGACGTGGCGACAGCGCCTCGCTACCAATGATTTCTGTTTTCCTCTCCATTCTGTATTAAATTATTGGTTAGTCGAGCAGTCTTATTGGTAGGATTCCAAGGTAAGGTTTTGTATGTCGTCAGATCCAGTAAACCCAGTATCTTTTTGTCGTAATTGCCTTTGTTGTCCCAAATTCATTGCAAACTTTTTTAAATGTTAACAGTTACAGTTCTTAATCGGACAGCTTACCAAAGCAAGAATCCGTCTGAACTATTCAGCTCAAACCTAGATAATAGTCCGCTATGTTATTATCAATTACAGTTGGCACTGGTCCTTCAGGCCATAAGTAAAAAATAAGATTTGGGGCTGTAATAATTAAGAACAAATTGCATTTTCTAACTAGACAATAGCAGCCTTACGTCGGTTGGTCGTGAACACGAAATATACGAAAATTTAACACACGAACGCTAAATCTTAAAATGAGATGACAATAAGCTTAAGTTCTTCGTTTAAAATTACTGCAAATTATAGATAAGGTTTTTAAGTCTGTAGTAATATAAATAATTAAAAAAAAAGAAAGTTCTTTGGATAAAATAGGCAAGTGCTTACCTAAAAGAACCAAAACAAAAAAGTTTCGCATTTTAACACTGATACTAAAATCTCTGGAAGTGCTATAAGGTAATCCTGTTCCATACTCTAGCGTACCTAAAGAGGAACTTATTCATTTCATCAGCAATCAAATTTCTAATTTTATATTTTTCAAGAACTTGTTAATTATAATTTTGTAGAAATAGCTTGGAAAAATACTTACTTTGGTCAATTAAATATAAAAACAATGGTTAATAAAAACCTGCATTTAAACAGTAGGTACAATAATGTTATAAATATCAGAGAAATTGTTTTCTAAATTAATAAATTTAATGTTCTCAGTCGATAGCACATATCACCCCCCAACCTCGAGGTCGCGAATTCCAGCCCGCATGTTGAGTGTCAAATAAAAAATAAACAGGAAATAATAGCAAAATTTAAATTGATATTCACGTTAAACTTTAGTGTTAATCACCCGTTCGCTGGTAACGCATTATCTGAGATGAACCCCGTCTATTTTTGAATAATCTAAACTTAAATTAACCATTGAGTGTAGGCTTTCACGACCGTAATCCATAGTAGAAATGTCTTTCGGGTGATGTCGTGTAGTTAATATTTTACTTGACGTTTCGCTGACCATGCTGTCAGCTTCTTCAGAAGATTTCTAAAGTCTTTAGATTATTATTACTATTATTATTAAATTAACCCTCTCACTTGATTTGCTTGGAAACGACTTTTTTAACACTGTAAATTATCGATAACTGAAAAGAGGGAAAATAGAAATTTTCGGCATGACTTGACGACTTATTGCCAATTTATATTGAATTTGTAAAATGATTGGATTTATTCTGATCTAGATTTTTATAGGAAAAATTACATTAAATACGAATATTTACAACAAAATGAAAATGGAGCGAGGTGATTTGTATTATCGTTTCCCGGCTATTATCGTTGAATGGAAATATATTTAAAGAAAAAGATGCCAGGGGCAAGGAGAGGGGGACCCAAGGTTGTATAAGACCCAGAGACAAGGATCGTTCGGATATACACGAGTTTTCGGACTGTACTTGGGTTAACGCCATTCACAGTTACCTTCTATGTTTTATATAATGTAAACTTCTTTAAAAAATAGTAAACTGCAGATGATGCAAACAACACCAAAAGTAACTGGCAAATAAACGAATGCCAAATTATTGTTCTTGCAGTATTAACCTCTGGCATGTATTTTAAACATTTTCGAAGTCTATGATATGAGCACCTTAATTAAAATGGTTCCATCAGTAGTGCTTGTTTAGAAGAATTATGTTCAATCAGTCCACAAATAATCGAGATATAGATTGTAGTTTTATGTAAACCATTGAATGACTACAATTTTTGGAAAATCTGGCTAAGATATCAGATGGATTTGGAGTTGCTGAGCACATTTGCTTTAATTTTTGGAGATCTTCAAATGTTTTTAAGCTATCGGATTTTGAAGTTTTGAACACTCGAGAAATATTTCTGTTTTAAAGTGATGAATTAACGTACATTTCAAATGTCGGGACTCGCAGACTTCTCATTCGCTCCTCACATAGTTACATTTGGTATGAACGAGTTGAGTACGAGAATCGCGACATCTGAGGTGAAAATTGCCGTAAGGGCAATATATAGGAGCAAATGTCACGCTAGTCACCCCCAGACGTAGTTTTTTAATATTTCACTAATAATACAATAAACAAAAAAAAACATTAATGGTCCCAGTACACTGCCTTGGGGCATACTAATATGAACGTCGTAAGTCGTAAACTTGAATAAACACCAAGTTTTACTACTATTTGTCAGTTGCACAAGAAGGAAAGGAGTAGGTAATAAGACCTTTGTTTTTTTTTCCAGGGTTTACTGTGTGCTCACGATGCGGTAGCGCAAAAGGATTACTATCCACATCTACCCGAAATACCGATTGAGGTAGATGAAGATGAAGAGACCATCAAAATTGTACAATTAGTGAAAAGCAACGAACCACTGGTAAGTTCGTATTCCCGAAAGAACGCCTAACGTCAAACTTACAACGAGTATTGATCGACAGATCTTTACATATGTGAAACAATTATACATAGTTATATATAGTTTTACATTCGTTTTGTTTGTTACGTCGGTAGCTTATCCAAAAAAAGAGAGATAAAAAAAATAATTTTTTATTCATTCTAGATCGATATAGCAGCGTATATAGTATTTTTACACAATTTTTTCTTTGCTTTCAAAGTCTGGCGCTCAAAGTGCTGAGCCAATCGTCGTAAGTATCTCACTCGCAAAAATTTAGAAAGCTTGTTTTTATTATTATCCACCCTTGTGTATATTGAGTGATTCATTGATTGGACGAAATACAGAGCATACTTATCAAATTTTACATTTATTTATTTTTCTGTATAGTATATCCAGTTTTCGCACAAGTTCTTTTAATTATTACTATTATTATATTCTTATTATTATTTTCACCTTTTACACACCTTTACACCTCTGCTGTACTATGTATGAAGAAAGACCTTTCTAGGTTAACGTTAACTATTGTACATAGTGTAATTTTTATATCAGTTTACCTTTTCACGCACCTACTGCTGTACTATTGGTATCCATTTTCGTTTGCGATTTAATTAAAGGGCGCTACAATCAAGACGGAAGAAACTAGCGGGAAGATTGTCATCGCAAGGGTGATGCATGGTGGTGCAGCCGATAGATCTGGACTTATCCATGTTGGCGATGAAGTTGTCGAAGTAAATGGAATCAATGTTGAAGGCAAGACGCCAGCGGACGTGCTTAGTATATTGGTAAGTAATAATAATAATGGTATTGTAATAGTGTCTCAATAATAGCAGAAAATTTTAATTTGGTTCAATTTTTTTGCTTTGTTTGCTTTGGCGAGAAAACTATTATGATAGTTCGAAGGTAGACAGTCCGTTCTTATTAAAAATGGATCGCTATTCGACACAACAACGCATTCTTATTGATATGTGTACGGGGTGGTCCAGAACTCTACGGAAAAACAGTTAGGGTCGAATCTACATTGGAAAATGAGTTTAAAAGTCTTAATAAACATGTGGTCAAATACGTTGCATTACTGTTTTCTTATTTAGACCAACATTTAATCTTGAACCTAATAAATTCACCGACACATGCTTTTCAGCAAAATTCGGAAGGTACCATAACGTTCAAATTAGTGCCAGCCAACGGGAAAAGTACGGCGAGGGAAAGCAGAGTGCGCGTCCGGGCCCATTTCGATTACGCCGCCAACTCGGATCCGTACATACCGTGCAAGGAAGCGGGTCTAGACTTCTGCAAAGGCGATGTCCTTCACATTGTATCTCAGGACGACGCGTATTGGTGAGTTTAGTTCTGTAACGGACGTTTTCGCTTACGAAACAAGAACGCTTAGGTGGCAGGCAAGGAAGGAGTCGGACAGGAACATGCGAGCCGGTTTGATTCCCAGCAGGGCTTTGCAGGAACGGCGGATCATCTTAGAGAGGACGTTTGATAAGGATAAGGAGAATGGTACGTTGTTCTACTAATCTGGTTAAGTAATTATTACAGTTTCGATATCAAGTGTTCCAGATTTTTGTTAAGAACAATAAGCAAGAAAGTTACTTTTTAAAAATTTGGAAAACGTGTTAAGGATATTGAAGAATACTTCTACGAGGAATACCTGTGTTAAGGGAAACAACACAAGTGTGTTGCATTTACTAATGTTGAATATTTTAATATATTAACGAAAAATTCATAGATTCAGAAGTAACGCGTATCTAGTTAAACAGTGACTAAATTAAATAAATTTAGCGTGTTCTTCTAATTGCATTGTAAACGCGTTCTTTTATGCAGCTGCATTTCTTATTTGCGCGAATTAACCCGCGTTCAAATTATTTGGAAGTGTTACCTACACCACGGAACAAAGAAATAAAAGTAGTAGATTATTAGGTATTTTCGCGTTAAATATGCATTTTAAACCACTGCGCGGCGCTTTGCCGGCAGGATATCATGAACTCTCATCAAACACTGATGTTCGCTCTCATTTAAATTCATTAAAGCAGTATGTATCCGATGTTGGTCATCGAAAGTGCATCGCCCTTATAAACACTATCCAACCACACTTTCGACGGGTCTCAAAATAACACTATTCGATTAATGTCTCGATTAAGGAGTAGTACTTACTCGCGCCATCTGTCTCCTAAACACTTGTATTTCTTATACCATATTCGTATTTGCACCCTTGAAAAACATACTTTTTGCTACTGGATTTTTGATTTCTTAACTGCAACTGTGTATTTTTTTTAATATACTGCTACAATATAGCAACTTGAATAGATTAATGGGGATTTTAATTTTTGGAAAAAAAATGTATTAGAAACTAAATTCTTGAGAATTTTAAGTAGCATAAACGTTTCAACGGTGAAATTAGAAATATTCTTCACTGCCTACAACCATTGTTATTGTAAAAACTTCAAGGAAAATAGTTTTTGTAGTAGTAACGAAAATACTATTTTGGAAACATGTGGTAAATACGTAATTGACGATACCCGCTTTATTTAATCAACTTCTGTACTATATTGACCATCTTGTAGGTATAATATAATGCACATGGCTTTGATAAAAATGTATCTACGGCAATTAGGCTATTGGAAATGCAGATGTGTTAACAAGGTTGCATACCTAAGTAAATTTTTCTGTCCGTGCCTTCCATAATTATAATTACGGATTGTCACATTTTCGGATGTTGTCATATACTTGATGTTTGACTTGACGTTTCGCTGATCATGCTGTCAGCTTCTTCGGAGGATTTGTAAAGACTGGTGTTGTTGTCTCTTGCTCCTCGTTATATACTCCCATTTCTGTTCCGCTTTGCCGATCCATGACCGTTCCGCTCCGATGAATCGCGTCGTTCGCTGTATGACGACGTCTCTCTCATGTTCTTTCACTCTGCACTGAATACTCTGTTGTGTTTGACCGATGTAGCTTTTTCCACATTGGCATTTCAGTTCGTATATGCCTTTTGCTTGTAGTTTCAGTAACACGTCCTTGTTGGGAGGGAGTAGCCGGTCGATTTTGGTCACCGTGTTGAATGGTGTGGTGATGTTGTTTTCTACCAGGGTCTTTTTCAGCCTGTCGGTGACTCCGGCTGTATACGGAAGGTATGCGTATCCTACTGATTGTTGTCGGTCTTCGTCTGTTTTCTGCTGTCCCGATTTCCTTATATCTTTTCTACTCTAGCCGTTTTTCAGCAAGGCGTTTTTGACGTGATGTATTTAACTATTTCTGTGATGTTCGTCGCTGATTTTCTCCGCTCTTCTTAACAATGTGTTGTTGTGGATGGTGGTGAGATGTTGCATGCAGGTACTGGTCTGTGTGAGTCTTCTTACAGTATACACTGTGGCCTAGTCTACTGCTCCACTAGGACATCTAGGAATGGTAAGGCGCCGTCTTCTTCGATCTCCATGGTGAAGTTGATGTTTGCGTGTTATCTGTTGATATATAAGGAGGAGCAAGAGACAACAACACCAGTCTTGAGAAACCCTCTGATCAGCGAAACGTCAAGTCAATTCTACTATGGATTACGGTCGTGAAAGCCTACACTCGACTACTGATGTCAGATTTATTACATATTTTTTGAACGCATGATCTTTATTATGGTATACTAAGAAGCTGTAGGATAAATACGCTAAAGCTGTTGGTTTTAATTTATGTAGTGCTAAACTAAATAAATAATAACAGAAAACACGGGAATGCTTGAATATTGCAAATTAATCATTTGTAGTAGTTCGTTCTAAAGTTTTTGTCCTAGATTATTCTATCTAGATTAGGCTTTATAACGTTACCTTCCACAGTAATTTGTTACTTCTTTGAAAAATTATTTTTGTAAATTTAATTCCTTGCTGCTTTACATTATTTTCGTTTTTTTTTTTCATTTAATTTTGACTTTTGCCTATAGTTTTGTACACAGTCATCACTTAGAAGTGTCCGCGGTTAACAATTTCAAATTTAGAGTGGCAACACTGTTCAATTGGTGAAACAACGTTTTCTATTTCAACGATCATCCTATGTATTACCCCGTATGACACGATAAATTTTTGTGTATCTGGATATCTGTCATGGGTGTAGTCAGAGGGGGGCAGCTAATTGATTAATCCAGTTTCTAAAATAACATTAAAAACTAAGCGTGTTTCGGGTTCGAACCGATTGGGCGGAAGGTCGAGTTTTCGATTAACCATGACACTGTCCGAACCCGGAACGCCTAACTAACTCGGGCCATGGAAGCCTACGTTATTAATATTAAAAACCGTTACTATTAAGAACTTGAGAATAAAACAGAAAATATTACAACAATTTAAAGATACTATTCAGATGCCGACATCCGCCATGTAGAGAGGTTTCAATTGGTTACAAATCGCATATATTCCTGGCCTGCTACAACAGAAGCCAGACGTGGTTTCAATAGTTAGAGAAATTGAAGCTGATCTCTATCCGAATGCACAGCATATGATTAGCCCTGACAACTTTGTGATTTGTGCCGAAAGAAAACTATAATTAAGTTTCTTTAATCTGCGGATGTTTGCATATAAATAGATCGCACTATATATTGTCACTCTAATGCTAGAACTAGCCTATGGCCATTCTGCAACAAAACTCATCGCGCATATAAAAGCAAGCAACGAATAGAATACTATTGATCTAGACATCTTTTTGTTACTAACCTCGGGCACTTCTGATGGTCAATGCAAAAATAACCTACCAATGATTTCCTTTTATCTGGTCTATCATTTTGTCAAATAAACCCAACGCTTTATTTGATCATTTATCAAAGTACACTGACTGCTATTAAAAATGCACCACATGTAAATTGTTCTCGGAACGGCGACAGTGGCGGGATAAATGGAATTCAAGAGCGTTTACTGATGAATCCCGATTTTCTTTATGGTACCATGACCAAGGACCAATGAAGAGTGCATTTCTCGCTGGCATACAGCGTCTAATCGGCATAATGATTTGGGGCGCTATCGCGACTGTTCTGGCGTTACCTATTTGTAGACTATTGCAAACGGAATATTTCAACGAGATAATGCTTGGCCTCATACAGTCCAATAAATTATGCATTTCTTTTCCGAAAACAATGTAAAAACGTTTTCCTGGCCTGCGAGATCGCCAGATCTCGCACATATCATCGGACGCCGGCTCCTATGAAATCTGGTTCCCTCTACCAACCAAGACGACTTACGGCAACAAGTCAGTATAGTCTTGACAGGAAATAGTCTAAGAGATAATACCTTAATTAATTCAATACCTAATCGGGTTATTGAATGTATTAAAAAAAGAAGTGGTTCTATCCATTATTAAATTTTTATTTATGATTTTTTTTTAGTTTGTTGAATTGTCTTTCATTTACTCTTTATAAGTAGTATAAGCATTTTTGGTGATGCATATTTAACTGCGGTCAGTGTATTTATACGACGTAGCGCTGAAATAGTTTCCATGCATCGACTTCAGCTTTGGCTCTGTATCTGCATATAACACAATGAATTTCTACAAAACGCACACAGACTGAACAAATTTAATAGTTTTTTTTTTGCGACGTGTCATTACTAACGACGTCCCGTGTGGCCGTAGGGCTGTGCTCTGTTTCAGCTTTGCCTGTGTTATCCTGCAGCCAGTCCCCGAAATCCCCTCGTTGCATATCCAAACCTAAAACTAAAAAAATTATGTATGACACAGCGGAAAACGACGACTTCGATCGCGAACAGATCGCGACGTACGAGGAGGTGGCGAAGTTGTATCCGAGGCCGGGAATCTACCGGCCTATCGTGCTGATCGGTGCGCCCGGCGTCGGTCGCAACGAATTGAAGCGGAGACTCATCGATACGGATCCGGAGAAGTACAAGACTCCGATACCGTGTAAGTAGATTACGACAAAATGGTTTGTTTAAAACCACTAACAAGATGTAATTTTTAATTAAAATAACTTAATTTAATGCCTTGTTAAATAACGTCGTATTCAGCGCCATCTCTCAGTTATTCGCGTAAATTAAAATAAAAAGAAATAACGAGTAAAATTGAAAATTTGTTTAAATATGTGGTTTTCTTTTTTCTTGAATATTGAAGGTATAAGGCTGGCGTAAAAAAAAATCATTCATGTAGTTTCACTCTTCAATGTTCTTTTACAGATACAAGCAGATCGATGAAACCGGGAGAAGTGGACGGAAAGGAGTACTTCTTCGTCACCCGTGAGCAGATGGAAGAAGACATAGACTCCGGCAAATTCATCGAGTTTGGCGAATACAAGGGTAATCTTTACGGCACTTCCGCGGACAGCGTTAAGTCGATCGTCAACTCGGGTCACGTCTGCATCCTTAATCCGCACTATCAAGCGCTTAAAACTCTCAGAACACCACAACTCAAACCTTATATAATTTACATTAAATCGCCTCCTGTGGACGTGTTGAAGCAAACAAGAACGGCGCTGAACGCTAAGTCCACCTTCGATGTGAACAGCTCCAGAGGATTTACGGTAAACCTTCAGCCAGCACTTCTCTCTTGAGGCATTTTTAAAAATCTTTTAACACGTCCAACATCTTAAAATTAATAATAATTTTTTTTTCTCATATCATCTTCATCCGGGGACGCACTCTACATACCATAATTTTGTTTATAAATGGGTGGGCAGTACTCTAAGCTTGTAGTCCAAGTAAGAGTTGGTGGTTTAGAAAAAAGATTGTCGACAGTCCACTGCAACGCACATTGCACCTTGAAGGAACGAGTATAATGTGCCAATAATGGCATAGATGGGCTGCAGTATTTAATTTTTTATGTATTTTTTCAAATTCTATTTTATAGTTTTACACTTAGATTGCTTTTTTTTGGTTTTTCTATTACCATTGCCACTGTTAAAAGCTGTTTACATTTGATATTTACAATATTTTAATTACCAATAAACCTGTATTATTATTATAATTATTACTATGTAGGATGAAGAATTCAACGACATGACCAAGTCCGCCGAAAGGATAGAATTCCTCTACGAGCATCTGTTCGACGAGCAGATCGTCAATGCCGATTTAGCCTTAGCTTTCGGTCAACTTCTAGCGTCTGCGAATCGCTTAGAAACTGAGCCACTTTGGGTGCCTGCCTCCTGGGTCCAGTAGTTTGTTATTAATTTAATGTTGATGTGTATTAAAAAGAAAAAAAAATGGTAAAAGCCGAAAAAAAAAACGCAAAAAAATACCTTATTTTTATTATTATCGAGGCTAATGTTGTTGAAATCTTTTATTGATATTTGATAAAGAAAAAAATTATTGCATATATTCTATCAGAAAACGAATCATCCAGTATATCATCCGAAATGTCGATATTTTTATGTAATATTTTTACGGAATTTATAGTTTAATCACGCCGCACTTACTACACATCCATTTATCATCGCAAATTTCGAAAATTGAAATCGTACACCTTCAGTTAATAAAATACGTAGACGATAGTATATAGCTAGAATTTTAATTTAAAAGCTGAATTTTATAAACGATATATAAAAAGAAGAAAAACAAAAATGTTGCCTACATCATTAGCTGATCGCTAAATTGTTGATTTGATTATTATATAATAAGTATATGATATATAAAAATTAGTTATAATAATCTAATAATACTTAGCGGGTAAAACTTACGAGACTAATGAGAAGGAAATATGTCATGTAGAAAAATAAAAGGGATGCATAGATAAGAAGGTTATGATAATTCACGTTATATATAATTTTTAGTACTTAGCAAGCATTATCTTTTTATTTGTATTAAATTTAAATTATTGCAGAAAGTAGATGACCAAATCAACGTCTACTGTGGTTAGTTGCTTTAATTTTGAGAGTGATTCGCATAGAGAATTTAACGATGAAGTGCTCTACCATAGAAGAGATACAGAAGCTTGATAGCCACTCTCAACAATGATAAATTTCTAATATTTAGCTGTTCAATATTGTGCAAACAATCCAATGTTGTTTGGTCCTTAACTTTTTTGCAAATTTCATATTAACGTGTCATATTTTCCCGAATTAGCTTATTTACTTGTAAATCTTTCTACATGTGCATCCATTTTTTCTGTTTTGCTTTCACTGATGAATTTAGTGAAAAGCTGCAACCATTCCTTTTGGTGAACACATTTTGTAGTATTTGTTTTCCTTTCGTCCTTCCTTCGTCTGGTTTCCTTTCATCTGCCTCTTCTGCAAGATATGCCTTTTTGCAAGGTCGTCCAATGAGTTAGTTAATATCTTAATTATCAAGTTGCTGATCAGTAATTTCCCATATTTCGCCCATGCAAGAAAGCGTGACTTCTTGCCATACATACATTTTTAATTGCTTGAAGCATATTATATTTCGATCTAAATTCTTTGAAAATTGCCCCACTTCCAAA
Source organism: Marronus borbonicus (assembly GCA_902655005.2). Taxonomy (NCBI): domain Eukaryota; kingdom Metazoa; phylum Arthropoda; class Insecta; order Coleoptera; family Scarabaeidae; genus Marronus; species Marronus borbonicus. The sequence goes on along the minus strand of LR737398.1, from coordinate 2,107,531 downwards.
TGCTATTAATTCCTTAAATGTAGCAATAGCAATCCATTAAATTAAATCCACTTAAATAGAGCGTTTCGTCGCGAAGGTAAAGAGTTTTCTGGACAAAATTGAACAAGAGTGCGCTTTTAAAGAGTTGAAGCAGAGTTGAGCATATTAAACGATATTAAGAAAAATGTGATTTTCCACGAAATTATGCGTTATTTTACCGGTACAGAGTATACACAAATAACCTGAATTATCATTGAACCCATAATTTGAAAAGGAGAAAAAAGGACAGATGTCGGGGGAATACAAAAAGGGTGTATATTGTTACTTTTTAGCAAAAACGACCTGTTTAGATGTGTCCACTGCCATTTCTTATAAATGATGTTGAATTAATTCAAAATGATGTCGCTATAGCAATATTTTGTTCTTTTTGATTCGACTTTCGTCTATAGATTTAGAGGAAATGTATGACGAATCTTGGAGATATTAATTATACAGTTTGTTAAAAAAAAGAATTGTTAATGGTACATAGACATAACCTGGAATCTCTGAAATTAATAGAAACCGATAGATGAATGTGAGATAGATCATCGAATCTCTTTCATTCTAGTTGTCATTTTGGACATTCCATAAGCTTTTTTTTCAAGAAAGATATACAGTGTGGTCCCATTTAAAATGGAAGCAACCTTGTAAAGTCTCAATTTTACATTAAAATTAACAAAACTTCCAGAGTTCAGTTAAATTGTCAAGGCATACTATGAATTCGGAAATAAAAAAAGAATTATTGGCGATGTTTTTAGTGAAAATCTGACAACGCCACAAAATGATAATATCGACGTCCTGGCCTACTATCGATTTCACTTTAATTAAATGTATCTTTTGGATGGAATAATAATAATTTTTTTTTTTCTGCCAGGGGAAATGCAATTATGCACTCCAAGCGCTTAGCTCGACGCGACTTGTGAGTGTGGGACTCCAGTGTACCATCAGACACACTGCTTACCGTCTAAAACCCCTTTGTGGTATCTGGAACCATTGTGAAATATTACTTCAGATACCATTGGTTCCACTAGACTACTTCCTTGTCCACCTTCAATATGTTGCTGCTGTTCGCTGTCTCTCCAGTTCTTCTCTCTCGTTGTTCCGCATTATGCACCTAATCATTTGGTGAACGGTTTCCCATTTGAAGGCTGTTTCCAGCATTAGTGGTACCACAGTGTCCTGTGTTATCATGCTGCCTATGCTTTTCTGAGCAATTCTGCTTTCGTCCCTTCCTGCCCTTCCTACGTTAACTTGGAGTATCAACACTAACGTGCATTTCTCTCGCTCCTTTCGCTATATCTCTTGCCTTCTGACTAATTAATCTATATTGTGGGCATTTTTTCTGCTCCGATCGATGTCCCTCCTTTTTACACATCAAACAAAAACTGTTGTTTTTTCAGGTTTTCGCTTTATGGTCTGTTTTCCCGCAGTTCATGCAGATTCTAGTCCTGTCCGTCCCTTTGCACTCACTTGTGTAGTGTCCAAACGCCAGGCATCTGTAACATCTAGTAATATTAACTTATGCCCTTACTCGGCATATTCTACAATTACTATTTGGATTAAAAAAAAATGATAATTTTGTATTATTTAACAATAAGTGCAAGATTTTTTTTTTATTTTCATCTTGGTCAGTAGATATGTTGTAAGAAGGGGATTTATAAAATAATACATGGTAAAGTTTGAAAAATCATTTTCTCTTCTTTTTCATTAATAAAACCTATTTATATGGAGATGTGGTTGAAACCAATTTAGGACCTTCTGGATTCAGTGGTGTAAGTAGTTAGATTTTTACTTAAGAAGTCCCTAATTTTCATTTTATTTACCATTTTCATATCTTAAAAATTTGCGATGAATTTCTGAAATTTTCTGTGGAAGTAGACTTTTCTATTAACTTTCACGTAAAATATAAGTTTTACAGAGGTGCTTTTAATTTAAGTGGGTCGCACTGTATAAAAAATTTGTTTTGGAAAAAATACGCCAAACACATTAGAATGTTATAATTGCAATTCCAAAGAAGTCACAAGTTTCAGAAAAAAATGTGAACGAAAGATCTCGATTTTATAGTTTTAGACGAACCCTGTATATTGATATTCCAATCCTCTTAAGTAGTTAATGCAAGCAATCAATACAGACAATCTAAGAAATATAGAGCAGCGTATTTTATCTTGAAAAAGATCGTGGGAGATGTGATTAATTTAAATGTTTAGTACAGAACTAATGTGTTTGGCTATATTTATTCCTCATTCTTGTCACCATTAAATAAACAATACCTTACCTTGATATTAACGAAATCACACGAAATTTTTTTTTTTTGTCGCGTTCAGTCACAATAAAATGAATACGTGTAAACTTACAATATAAAGTAATAATTTACTAAAATAGCTTCTAGGAAGAAATTTTATACTAAATGTGTCGCCGCCGACATTAACTCAGAACTCGAATACGTATTACATTTTTTACCAAAAATTAATATTGCCTATACATAAACAATATGTAAAGTTTATTTGGGGAGATTTTAAAGCACTCTAAAGATTACCCAACAATTACCAATAAAATCTCACTGAATAATCAAGAAAAATAATTAACAAAAATCTATTTCGATGTACAGTAGGGGACTGTTAGAATGACCAGTTTTCCGTTATTTAGCAATTTTAACAATACGAACGGCGTAAAATACATTTATTGTTATTACTTACGAATACAATGAATAACATGTATTTATAACTATGCGGGACAATAACTTTACGAAAGAAAAGTGAATAAGTAACCAAGCAAATATTCTCGTAATCATATGATACACCCGTCCTGTTTTCCGAATATTAAGTACTTGGAATGTTTTTGATCTACGTCATGTGCACCGATACACCAAATTTAGTGAAGGTAGTTATTAAATAACTAATGTTACCAAGGTTGCTTATGATTTGTTCATTACTTATTCTATTGTTCTTTAGAATCGTTTACTGCTTGCATACTGTATCGAGAAACATATGTACATGCAAATAGAACACTAAAGTTAATATTGAAATAGAATTATGCAGCAAAAGGTAGATATTTTGGGATTGGAGATAGATTTCAGTTACTGGTTGTACAAAAAAAAATAACTAGAAGATTCAAAACACATACTTAGTAATTACTTTAAACCAATGGAAAAGCGAGATTTGAATTTGATAATATTTCTGAAAAAGCCATTATAGCATTTTTTTCTTTCATCTTTTATCTGAAATTAGCTCTAATCCATGAGAATTGTGTAATAATCAAAATTCCACGATTGGTTGTTTGCTTTCACTTGCTAAGTTGCTTTTTTGTTATATGTAGATACTTCGAAAAACCATTTGCAAACTTCAAGAAGAATAAGAGAGAATTCCAAAGCCAAGGATATTTTTTAGGGATTTTTTCTGCGAAATGTTCACATTTCAACTCTCGCGGAATACTATAGAAAATTCAGTCGTATCTCAGTAAGCTCTATGTATTATTTTAACTGTTAATTTAAATAATTTTAATTTTAACATTTTGCTTATTACACAATACAATTATTCATTCTATAAAAATAAAGCGCGCGCTAGTGTCGGGCTTTGGTGAAGTACAAATACCCAGATGTAACCAATCATCCATCGATATATACATTCTACTATACCGTGCCAATTGTAAACTATATACGTGGTATTTAAGCAGTAAATACGATATAATCCTATTCTTAAGAGGTAAACAATAATACGTATTATACAATTATATATTTTCATTTATTGTTTAATATATTAGTTTCGTAACTTATGTAAATATAGGTATTGAATAAAGAAGAATTCCGATATCTGAATTTGATTTTGTCCTCTCTTTGTTCTTACTCTATAAGTTGATAAATTAGAAAATAAGCCTGTAAAGCGTTATACATTTTTTTAGTAACTTTATTTTCTTATATGCCAGGTCTACTTGGATAATATAAATCACGAAGTTTCATCTTATTTTACTAGTTTATTCTATTGAATGTATAACAGAAAGCGCTAACCTTATTTGATATCTCATTGTCTCATATAGCTAGAGATGAGCAATGTAGGGGAATTTTGCAGCGACTAGACAGACTAGTATTTTGTCGACTCTCGGGGAAACCAATAGGCAACGCGAACCCTCTCTCATGAGTCGAATAAACACGAGTCTGTCTAGTTGCTGCACGATTAGTTTCTCGAATTTTAAAAACGTAACATGAAAACAAATCTTTAGGGTGAAGTCATTTATTTTAACACTTCTAGTCACATATATAAAGGAAACAATAATTTTATTAAATTAAATTCAATAAATACTATTCTTTAATAACCTCCTCGATATCCTCCCCTACTTCGGAATCCTCCGCGGAAGCCGCCACCTCCGCGACCACCGTAACCACCCCTCCCGCCGCCGAATCCGCCACCTCTTCCTCCAAAACCACCTCTGTTACCGCCGTAGCCGCCGCTATATCCTCCAAAACCGCCTCCAAATCCGTCAGTTCTACTCATTTTAGAAAGCGGACCATCTACGCTATTTCCCAAGGTATGTCCTCGTGGCGGTCGTTTAGAATCGAGCCGCGATGTCATTTGTCGTTCTATTCCGAAATTACCAGCATGCAGCTTGCATAGATCTTTGATGACGGTTACCAGCTAGAAATATGGATGAATATAGAAGAAATAAGGTAATGAAGGCTCCTTTTTGTAATTTGGTATACCTGCTGATCAGAAGGAGATAATTCCAAGACTTGTTCTGGATCCTTAGAGGCCTTAATTACGAGATCCTCCAGCGCTGGTCGTAAAGCTAGTAAATCAGCTGCGGCCGTGGGATCCATATTGAAATTGATCCAGTTATCTAGCCGGACCACTCCATCGATCCAATCCGCTTTCCTGCATCCAAATAGTAGTAAATGAAGTGGAGTAACCATCGACATTTGTTTACAAGATACAGCTCGCGTCCTTATCTTTTCGCCGAAGACGAAGAAGGGAAATGGGAACGTTTGCTCTATATTGCTACAATTTACCGAGGTTTTATGTATAAGCGCGGCTTTGCTTTCCGTTGTCAATACCTGAAATAAATGTCGAAATTGCAGATTTTACATTAATTGCAAAAATATATAAAAAAAAATTAACTATTTTAAATTTCTTCAAAAATTATTTAAGTTTTTGAAGTTATACTGATTTTCAAAAGGGCACAGAAATTGAGTTTTTATTTTGTTCTGGGGTTCCCGCACAACTCGGACCAACAGAAGGCTTTTTTTTAAACTAATTCTTTTGCGTAGTCAATAAAGCTGTATATATGTAGATCCTTCTTTATCTAGCCTGTTACTCACGTACCAAAGAATTTCTGCGATGGTACTGAGCATCTTGCTCATAAAAGACAATAGGCTGCAGCCGATTTCTGGCCCGGTAAAATTTCTCCACTGTTTGTTCCACGTGAAGACGCTAGGTAAGTCTTCGGTCCAGTGGAAGCCCGACGCATTTAATTCACTTTCCCCATCCTAATCTCGGCTGGGAGAATACGCTCTTTAGTAAACCGAACCGTTACACTTTTGGACCGCGTCAACTGCATTAATGAGGTTTTCATTGCGTCCAGTTATAAAAAAATGGTCGTATTGTCGGGTGTCTGGTTGCCCAGATCTGTGTCCTGGTGTTTCGGAATACCGTGTGTATGACAGACACACATCTGGTCTCACCGAGATCCTTCCGGCCAAATAAGACACGATACCAAGTTTCGCCTGAAGTCCCATTTTTATTATCTTACAATATCGTCGTGTGCCACACTGTATTGAACACTCTAGATACGTAAAGCTCCTACTTCTGAGTAGCTTAAACGTTTGTTCTGCGAGGATTGGATCGATAATGGAAATTTTTTCTTAAGCTGGTTAATATGGCTATTTGAGCCACTTTGAAAAACCACTGACAGCAGAAAGTAGTCATATGACAAATATGTCTTTACGTGTATTGCATATTTTTGTTAATGCTTCAAAAAGAATTGAATATAGCCTTCAGAATTTTTTTTTCGGAAATAAATCTGACATTCAAACGTAATTTATAATTGAAAAAAAAAGAAATTACCTTCCGCTTCTCTTTGTGGTAGCATACATTAGGATATAGACCATAACACATTAACGCAATAATAACATCTAATTTCGGCTCCGGTCCTACAGTATCTAAATGCATTGGTAACATTGTCTCTTCGGGAAAACCAACCGAAGTCAATATAGCCTGCAGCTGATTCTTAGCTTCCCATGTGATCCTCAAGGTTGGCATGCTTATACCCTTGTATTCGCAAAATCTAATTTCGGCTTCTTCACCACCATGTCGGGCATTGTCCCATAACTGTAATAAAAATCGTAAAATATAGCTGCTTAAACAAATTACATTCGGCTTACTTCGAAAGCGTTTAACATAGCAACATGATCTGAATACCTATCCCCTGCTAGCGCTTTTTGATGGTAGCTAAGCCTTCTTTGACCACCTTCCAAAGTAAATATTTCCGGGAATGTCGAAGAGTTGGCGGCCATTGTGGCTAGGGGACCACCGCACATGAACAAACATCCTAAGACCATCATTTTGCCCAAGCGCGGTTCGATAGGAAGTTTAGCTAATATACGTCCTAAGGGAGTCAACTCGTCGTTTCTATCAAGACATTTCATCTCTCGTAGTAGTACCTAAATCATAATGGGTCATTATCACTGCTATGAACAGTTTCCCGTAGAATCAAACATACACTACTAAACATTAGTTTAACGATAAATAACATTATTAAGTCATACGTACCTCAGCTTCAATTACCGCATCAATAGGTGGTGGTTCGATCGCCTTACTCAAGAAATGCCCGATCCCACCCAGTCTAAGCAATTTAATGCTCAAAGCAAGCTCGTGCAAAGGTGTCCTGAACATCTCAGGTGTCATATGCTCATCTAACTTTTCGAATCTCGCTTGAGAGCATAAATGGAAGCAGCAACCGGGTCGGACGCGACCCGCCCTACCCTTTCTTTGTTCCAAATTCGTCCTTGAAGCCCAAACAGTAGCGTAACTAGTCATATTATTATGTGACGTGAATAGCTTCATTTTAGCTTTGCAACTATCGATGACGTAGACTACATCGTTAATTGTGATCGAAGTTTCCGCAATGTTCGTCGAAAGAATCACTTTGGTAACGTGAGGAGGTACAGGGGCGAATACTCTTCTTTGATCCTCGCGTGGAATTTGCGAATGTAAGGGCAAAATGCAATATTCTGATCGTCCAAACACAGGATGCTGTTGTAGATGTTTCATAAGTGCGAATATTAAATTCCAACCTGGTAAAAAGATTAATACAGCTCCCTCTATATTCTGTTCCTTGATATATTTCAAAAGTGCTTCAATTAACTCGAAACTGACATCTTTTTCGGATAATTTACTCAACGCGTTCTTGGTTTGTTCGCTGTAGGAACCAGTGGTTATCTGCAAATCCAAAGGAGAAGTTTTAGCAGAATGTTGCGAATTAAACAAGACCAGGCGCACATACTTTGTTTAAATTTTCATCTCCTTCGCCACCTGCAATCTCTTCTTCATCGTCTCTACCGCCTCCTTTGCGTTTCCTTCCTTCGGTAGGCGGTATGAATCTTGTGAGTTCAATGCTGTCTTCTAGGAAGTACTGCGTAACTGGATATGCCCTTCCTTGGATCTCGACGACGGGGCAATTGTTGAAATATTTTGAGAACAAAGACGTATCGATTGTGGCGGACATAAGGATTACTCTTAGATCTGGGAATGTGTGGATCATATCCCTAAGGACAACCTGCATATACAAAAAAAAACGTTCGATTATTATAGTGAACCCTGCACAACGCGCAGTGGGCTATGTCGTAGTGCGAAAGCAACATTCTCAATTATTTATTCTTGTCCAACAATATTTAATTAGACAAATCAAGCTCGACTCATTTTGTCAGTTATTAATAAGCATCAGAGTTCCAAAGCTTACCATAATAAAATCGCTGTTGACATCTCTTTCGTGGATTTCATCGACAATAACGTGGCTGACACCTCTTAGACCACCTTCCAATTTCTTCAAGAGTACACCAACGGTGCAAAACATGATAGAGGCATAAGATCTTGGTAGCATCGATTCGAAACGCACTGAATATCCTACGCTTTGACCTAATTGCTCGCATCTTTCATTGGCTATACGTTCAGACACCGAGACTGCTGAAATTCTTCTAGGTTGCGTGACGCATATGTTACACCAAGCACCTTGTCCGGAAGCTATGTAATCGTCTAAGATGAACTGACACACTTGAGTAGTTTTACCTAAAAGTAAATTTATTTACCTGGATCTCTTAATTCAGTTCGATTTTGCTCAAATTTCAACCTACCACAACCAGTGTTTCCTTTGATTATTATCACCGGGCTATCGTTAATAGCTTCCATGATAGCGCTTCTCATAGAATATACAGGCAATTGCTGCCGATCGCTGATACTTCTTTGTAACTCCGGATCTTGCTGACGGCCTTTGTACTCCTTTGACATTTCTTCACTTAAATATTCTAAAGTAGCCGTCGCAAGGGGGCCTTCATCAATATTACATCCAATCCAAGGATTCCAATTTTGTTGCGGCGGTGACCATTGAACTACGCCACCTGTAGTTGATTTTGGTTCTGTTCTCTGCTCCTCCTTAATTTGAGGTGTATTGGGCAACAGAGGTATTGGTTGATCGGAGTTCCCGGATGGTATTGGAGTTGGTTGGATATTTAATTCTGCTAAACATTTCTTAACCTGCGTTCTTAATTCCGGCGAAATTGCTATGTTATACGGCGTCATTTCCGTGGTAGATTTATCCTTTTTGAGCGTACCCGAATACGCTTCTATCACACCTAAATGGAATAGTTGCCTGACAATCGAGAGAGCGCAACTTTTACTAGCAGTTTGTTTGTTTGAACCAGTATCTCTTCCCATGATTGTACGACCTAATTGTTTCACGTAAAAGCTCAACTCGGCCACAAAACTCCTGCAAATAACCTTAGAATTGGCAACTGGAAAGTTATAAGTGTTGCATCTCTATACTTACGCGGAGTTGTCAAATACACACTTTATATTCTAACGGACATCATAACAGAGGTAAACCTATAGAAACACAAAAACATATACAGTTGTAGCTTTGACTAATCGAATGATCGCATACAGAATGGCAAGCTCACTATATGGCTTTGCCTCTGTATTCGTTACTTGGTGGAAATAGTATGTAAGGTCAACGTTACCATTTTAACATTAACTACAGAAAATGGTAAAGTTGTACGTTACTGGTATGGCTAAGACATGTTTGCATGACGCGTTAATATGGGTGTTTATTTAAGAAAGGTTGTTCAAAGATATGGTTTGTGATCGTGATTTCTCTCCATGACTTCTTCTACGGCAGCTGTGGTTGAGGAGACATAAATCTTGCGAATATAAAATTATATTTAACTGAGAAAGAGACCAAAGTCGAAATACGACAATGGCTCAAGTTATACATGAGAACTATTAAATCAACATTTTCCGGTGTGGAATCAGACTTTATTTTATAGAGCGGGCACTGGTGGGTCTGACGTAACTACTCACTGCAACATATCTTAGCCTTACAATTAGTTTCTTTAATTAAAAGAGAACATTTGATGGTAATGTATAAAAACAAATATCTACATTACCACCAAATAATTACATTGTTTACAACTGTATATGTTCGTGGTTTCCGTATTAAATAAAGTATAATAAATCTAATAATGCCCATAAATAAGAAAAACTAAAACTTAACGTATCTTAGAAAATAAAATAACTCAATTGGATAAAAACTAATACATTTATACTTTTTAAATGTATTATTTTACATCTGTAATCTACGAAACGAAATTATTTTAACAATTTAAAAATTATTCAAATCATTCATTATTCCAAGAAATAATATCTCGCTATGTAAAAATACTTCCAAATTTCATGCCTTCCTAAATTAAAATAAATAAACAAACTTACTTTGTATGATCGGGACCAACAGGGGTATATTTATAATCAGCGTTAATTTTATTACTTTGCATAAACTGATGCAACTTAGATTTAGCATTTTCTATCGTCCAATTGCCATGTATTTGTGCGTTCATATCGAGATCTTCGGCTTCTTCCAATCTTTGTTGCTGCAGCTTATCAAGAAATTGCCAATTGGGTCTATCGCGACCGATAGGTCTGTAAGCTTCACCAAAACTTTGTGGCCCATATCCATCACTAAATACTGGCTTTTGCGGAGTGCCATCGCCTATTAAATTTTTAATTTTCACAACGATACTGGACTATTAAATTTTATTATCTACCAGAATTTGGCTCAGTCGGTTCAGTACCGCCTGTAAGTCCAAGATCGGCCGGTACATCGTTAGGGTTAATTAAAGCTTGTCTCGCTAGGTAATTAACGAAATCTCTCGAAGCATTCGCCTGAGCATCTTTCTTGTTTGTCGAATTTCCTACACCTACATAATCGAAGCCGGTGACTCTGATTTCGCAGAGAAACCGTTGTCTATGTTTAGGTCCTAAAAATTGCAAAAAATGGCAAACGTTTTAATGTCTTCATGATGCTTACTTGTGTGTGTTACTTACCGGTGGGACGTATTTCGAAGCTAGGTTCTTTCTTGTTCTTCTGACAATATTGATGAAGGAATGACTTAATGTCTCCCATCGTAATAATATTAAAAGCACGTACTTTACTATTTTGTAGCTTTCTGGTCAATTCTAACGATGAACTTCAACGAAGAAACAAGAGGATTAAAAAGAAGCCGAACGCCACGAAAATCAATGCAGAAATGAGAATATACTACGCCCTCTTGCGGAAGGTTGTCCTACGACAAGTTATATTTTTTAAATACAGTAAATGATTATTTTCTCTAAATTGTAACACATACAAATGCAATTTGTTTCTATAATTTGGAAGATATTGCCTAAAGACAGCACAATCAGCGAGTAATACAAATGCAAGACATAGTCAGGAAGATATTTATGCTTCCAACAATGCATACTTATATTACGAGGGTGGTACAAGAAGTCCATTGACAATCTAAGAGATGGCGCTCGTAGCGTCGAAAATGGTTTTGTTGCTGAAGCAAAATTACATTTCTTTGTAAAAGAAACACACCAGATGCACATGATGGGATTTGCGGAGATATTTATAACAAGTGGTTTATAGTTTACAGTTGCTACCGTTTTTGCCAAATCATTCTGTTATCGTAATGGACAATGCACCATATCCCAGCCGAAAGTTGGAAGCACTCCTAGCATCAAGTTGGAGAAAGGATGATATTCGTTTGTGGTTGGAAAATAAGCATATTCTTGTGGAAGTAGGAATGTTAAAGCGAGAATTGATTTATATATTATCGCTGCTTAAACATAACTATGACAAATATAAATTTTAGGAAATCGTAGGAAATTTTGGTCATAACATACTACGTTTGCCTCCATATCATTGCGTGTTAAACCTTATTGAAGTGGCGTGGGCTCAAGTGAAGTATTACATCCCCACGAACAATAGTACGTTGAAAGCTGGAGATATCATACCACTAATAGAAAAGGGTTATGCAGAACTGTGGAGAAATTATGTAGATTATGTTAAGAAAGGTATTTGTCATTACGTTATATTGATTGTTATTAAATATAATTTTATTGTTTACAGTGGAAGAGGAAATGTGGAAAATCGATGAAATTCAAGATAATATAGAATTAATTATTTCTTTGGATTCAGAGTCAAGTTCTACAGAATAAGAAATTAGTTCTGAATCTGTAGATAGTAATAATAATTCAGGAATAGACTAAAATTAAGTA
>LR737398.1:2075188-2094002 GCA_902655005.2 Marronus borbonicus | reverse complement strand
GGAAAATTTCATGTACGAAAAAATAGAAGAAATTAAAAACAAATAAAAAATAAAGGACAAGAAAAAAAATTAATCTTCTCTTCACTCGAACCTGTTTTACGAGTTGCTATTATCTTAAATTGATTTTAATATTTCTCATTTAATCTTAGAGTGATCCGGAAAATTTAATGTATGAAAAAGTAGAAGAAATTAAAAACAAATAAAAAATAAATCGCAAGAAAAAAAATTAATCTTCTCTTCACTCGAACCTGTTTTAAGAGTTGCGATTATCTTAAATTGATTTTAATATTTCTCATTTAATCTTGGGATCATCCGGAAAATTTCATGTACGAAAAAACAGAAGAACTTAAAAACAAATAAAAAATAAAGGGCAAGAAAAAAAATTAATCTTTTCTTCACTCGAACCTGTTTTAAGAATTGCTATTGTCTTAAATTGATTTTAATATTTCTGATTTAATCTTAGGGTCATCCGGAAAATTTAATGTATGAAAAAATAGAAGAAATTAAAAACAAATAAAAAATAAATCGCGAGAAAAAAAATTAATCTTTTCTTCACTCGAACCTGTTTTAAGAGTTGCTATTATCTTAAATTGATTTTAATATTTCTCATTTAATCTTGGGATCATCTGGAAAATTTGAAGTATTTAAAGAATTTTAAAATATTTGCTTCTTTTTGCTCATGCAGATACTGTGTGCGTTTTCGGGCTGTATGCTTTGGATCTTCGTTGGCACATAAAAGCGAAATTCCCAGCCCAGAAGGAATGGCGCTATTTCGCGCTAGTCGACTTTCCGCATTATTCCTTCAATTCGGTGTAACGCTCCCGGAATAACAAAGAAGCAACACTAAACTGTAACTGAACCGCCGCCGTGTTCTATTGTTAGTACCCTCTTGCTTTGACCAAACACTTTAAATATTGCTTCATCGGTCCATAAAACATTTTCCACTGTTTTGCCCTCCAGTTCCAATATTCTCGGGTCTATTGCTGCCTTTTCAATCGGTAGCAATGATTCTCAAGTTACTACGCGATCGTGTAAATTTCCTTCCGCTAGCCAGCGCTTGACCGCAGTAACTGAAATCGGATACTGACGTCCGCGATGCTATTTCTGGTGCGGGTTTTTCTGCGATTTCTTTTACTTATTAATTGTAGTAGACGATCATCTGCTGAGGTGGTTATCCGCGATGGACCTGAAAGGTCACGGTCTTCCTAATCACCTCGTCGTTGATATCGGCGAATGGTATATTTTATTGTTGACGAGGCTAGCTTTAATTTTTCATGAATTTACCTGCTTCTTCATGCAAAATTATTATGCTGGATCGTTTACCAATACCTGCATTTTGAACAATGTTATTATTTGTTAAGGTTATGATCATTGAATGCAATAAAACTAATTAAATTAAGGCATCGCAACACTTTCTCCCTTGGCCAAACTTCCGCGAACGGTAGCGTAATATTTATTTCAAGACAAAGATGCGTCTGCCATACGAGAACGTTCGAATGATTCAACTTTCAACAATATTTACCGATCAAGTTAATAACAGTCAGTCCGCAATAATAGAAAGGTTAAAAATAGAGCCTTCGTTTAAAGGGACCTATACACGTTTTAAAAAAATCGTCTGGCTGCGTTGAATCTTAATCCTGAAAGTACTATACGCATTAATCTGAAGCGAAAATTAATCGCCACTTCAAATCATTTAAAAAAGAAGACGTTAAATTGGGAGCGAGAATTAATTCAACTCCCTTTCGCTAAAAATAATTTACATAAGCTTGTACGTACGGCGTCGGAGACTCGCATAAAGCTTGTTAACGGACGCTATACGCGACGAGGATTAGCGGTGGCGCGCGCGTAGCTTCCTACGAGCTTTTAAAGTCAGCTATTTCGCGCTTTGTTATTTTCTCCAACCCGCCGCGGTGGCCAAGCTCTTGTAATAGTTGCAATTTTTCGCGGGCTGGTCGCGTTTTCAAGTACAGTTTCGGCTTGAAGGGTTGCTTATCCTCGTGTTCCTCGCGGATGAATGAAGAGAAACATTTGCGAGACCGAGTTGAGGTGTAGTTGTTGCGACTGTCCAAAGTAACGGGGTGAGTTTGATCTTAGTAGTTCTTACATTTATCTTAGATCAATCCCAATTTTGCAAAGAAAAAATTAAGTAAAAATCGGAAGTTTTGCACAGGAAAAATAATTATTCTTTTAAAATTATACTGGGTGAAGCATCCCCGTGGGTTAGAAAAAATGTCCCTTTGTGAACGGAGCTTTTTCAAAGTTTTTTTTGATCTGATTGCGGGCATGATTTAAAATTAAATTAAAATATACAGCCTACCTAAAGTTATATTCTTTTTAATTGAACATACTATGTTATTGCATTTCTTCAGTCTTCGCTAAATTCTGAGACAAAATGTAGCCCCTGGCCGCAGGGAAGCCATAATTACGCAACTGCGCTAGTAGGTGTGTGAGCATTCGACAAATTTGAAGGAGTAAGTAAGCCTTGAGAGAGTTTCGTGCTATTAAGATAGGGAACATTCTTTTGACTTTGGCACAAATGTATTTCGCATGAAATGCGTTTTGCTTTGCGGAAGGTGATTTATCCAGCCGAATTATATTGAATGGTTGACATTTTCCCTATTGGGATAGTGCTACTACACTAGCTTCTAGAGTTCCAATCGAAGATCTTCCTCTTCTGCTTTGATTATTGGTTTGTTAAGCTTTTATTAACGCACTTGATACTTCTAATTTGATGTGCGAGAGATCAAGCATCTTAGTTTTGTTCATACACGGATCGTCGTAATCCTCTGTACTCCAACCAACTGTTCGTAATTGCTATGTCGATTCAATGAAAGATAAATCGCAAGATCTATTTTCTAGATCTTATAAGAGTAGAGTACGGTACACACCAGTATCTGCTAACTATTCCCCGTAATCAGCTGCATTACAACGCTTCGGTTCCCTCGTGTATTTCCGTTGGATATCGTGCACATTGTCCTACGCAACGGAAATACACGAGGAAATCAAAGCATTGTGATTGACCTCCTATTTACGCTACCACCAGTCGCCACTACCCCCAATCGTTTTGTATAGTTGATTTTATTTTTGATTTTTTTTTTGATATAAATATGAATACCTTGATGAACTTCATCAAGATGTGTTCTTCAAGATCCTTCATTCTGCTATGTTTCTATTGAGCATTCCTCTATTTCACATGGATTTAGCTTCTAACTTTCGTTTCAACCTTCAAGTAATCTGGTAATATATCGTATTAACTGTTACTGCTGCTTTATACTATCTTCGTCTGTAATAAAATACTGAAAATTGGGGAAATTTTTCCTACAACTTTGATGCTGCAAAAGAGTTCTTTATACCTTTTCCATCACCAGTAGTACTCTTTAATTAGAATTAGTACAGGACCAAAGAAATTAAGGGACCAAGCATCATTAACCTACACTTTCGCCTAAAAATCATCTGCAATTTACTACACACACACACACAAAAAGGGTTCGTTACGATATCAACGAACCATATATAGGTCAGTTCCAATCGTCCGGAATTCCCCACAGGATCGCAGAAATAAACATCAGCGTGATGAAAAAATGAGCCAGTGGGGAAGCGACCACCACGGACCAATTTGACGGACCGATGTTACGAGACGAATCAGCACTTACCTAATTAAACAACCGATCCCATTATAACGCTTGCGTAATTCATACGCGTGTGTAATATATCTCAACCTTTATCGTGTGTTTTTCTTTTCTACTTTGCAGCGAAGCAGCGGATACTTCACCAGTTCTCTACATATGTAGAATGGTGATGACCAAAGGTAGCGGCTCCCACCGCCAGGACCGCCAGCAGTCTTCGGCGAAGGAGGTAATGAAATTTATACCAATTACCTGAAAATATCTTCGTACGTGAAAGTTTTAAAAAGCCTGACTATAGCAGTTGAATAGCGATGTCACCTTCTCCAAAGTTAGTTGCGATCCGCGATACTTACGAGTGTACCTTATACTTCGCGTGCATGTCACTTTAAGCAATTTTACGGTCGAGTTTGCACTCCAAGTGCGGATTGTTTTGCACGCTGCACGAAGTTGCATGTTTTATTGCCTTCTTAACTCGAAAATGTATCGTATTTCTCGAAAAAGGAATGTATTGTCAAGTTCGTTATTTATGTACGGTAGTAAGGCTATTATTATTATCGTATGAATTAAGGCCTATACCTTGAAGAAATTTAAAATTAGTAAAGACTAAATTAAGCAAAATGCAGAATTGAGTACAATTTTAAACATTCAAAGATGTGCCACATTTGCCCTTTGTTTGCTAAGAACAGATTGGATTAGATTAGTACCTGAGGTGTTTCTTGACCTATCCCATTGCGACCTTTTCGGATCCATTGTGGTTCCTCTCTCATTAGATCAATTACATTAGCTTTGCTTTCTTCGCTAGATTTAGCAGTCTTGTGGGTATTCCCTCTATGTAGGCTTCGGCTTTTGGGTATCCCGAGCCCATTTCTGTACTCCTGCCAGTGCTATACAGTCGCACAGCACAGGCAGTCTCTTCTCTCAGATTGCTCATGTGTTTCTTGAACATAGTCTCCTGTTAGCAGGCCCACTATTGTTCTAATAGACTTCCTGTCTCTGCTTAGCAGATCCCCTGTAAATGTAGGCTTGTGTCCAATCACAAATTGCTTGGCCTGTCTCTGATCTGGAATGATCTTCCACCAATCTTGAGATTTCTTATCTTTCCATTGTTCAGTGGTTGCTTTTACTAGCGTATATATCACTTCCACCGAGTGCATTGGGCGATTTGCAGCAGTTGACGAGCTTACTCGGGCTAATTCGTCTGCCTTTACGTTCCCTTGATGGCCTTCGTCTCCTGGTATCCGGGCCAGGGTCACCTTAGTTCGGCTTCCCAGCCTACTGAGTGCATTCATGTAGTTTCACACCAGTTGTGTAGAGTCTAGCGCTTTTATTACTTCTTGATAGATAGCAATAGATCGATAGTTATCTGTTTGCCAATCTACCAAGTAAAGTGGTCATTCTCTGTCACATCTTTGCCCCGTGTTATGTACAACGAGAGTGTGAGAAATCTTGCTGGGAAAGTGCTTGGCAGCACCTGCACGACAAGCACGGATGATGATACTAAGCCTGCAGAATCATTACAATCGAGCAAAAGTCCCTTCCGGACAGTCTCAAGTACATTCATGGCGTCTATTTCTTCGAATAGATCAGAGTAGCTTTTAATTAGTTTCATTCTATCTCTTCAAGAATTGTTCATTGGAGATAGTTCTGAACTTTTCATAAAATGCAGACACAGGCGGCCAAGGTAGAAGATTGTGGACTGTAAACTGTCATATTCGATTTTCTTCTAGACAATCAATTCCACTTCTTCGTTACGAGGATTATTATTGTCATATTACATTAGTCGAATAACCGTTATCTTTAGTTTGTCCAAAATGTACGCATTTTTTGCAATGCCATTTAAATTGACTAAAAACGTTCGATAAACCTGTAAAATAAGCAGTACTAATTGAGGCTCTTTTAAATAATTTAGCACCTCAGCTTCTCCGGTTGCAGGACGCGGACTGATGAAAATATGGCGAACTAGAGAGTCAGTCTTGTGTGTAACACAAATTCACAGCTTGTAAGTTTTAAAAGGCGGTCTGCAACGATAGAAAAACAGAAACAAAAGGAATGAAAGAAAAAGCAACTTGTCCAGCAGCAACCCTTGTATTTTTGAAATAAGATCTGCTACAGGCAATTGTATACATTGACATCCACTTCCGGGATAACCGAAGGTAATATGTCTTCAGATAATCTTTGTATGATCGAATATCTACGTTCGTTTTCTTGTCTTACTTACTTTTTGAAATACTTTTGCCCCAAGCTCAGCAGCAAACCTTCGTTGACTTACGCACCGAATTTGATCAATAAATAATACATTTTTGAGACGATATTAACCGGTCGACCCCATTGTGCATTAGCATTTAAAACAAGTCTAAATGATGCCAAATTTCTAAAGATTGTGAGTGCTTAGATGGTTAATGATAGAAGATCACGATTTTGAAAATTAAAAAATTATTTAAAATGGGCCCCTAGTAGATGGCAGCCTCATCCTTACATAGAAAACCTTTATTACATAAGGAGAGCTAATGAATGCAAAATTCACAAAGCTCTTTATATAGTCTCAATATACACAGGATTCCCAATCATAAACGAAATGCAATCTTGACGACGAAATTATTAGTTAAAAAAAGATTTCATTAAGATATTTTCCATCACTCTATGGCAATAAAGATGCAAAAATTCCTACACTATTAGCAATGTTTACATTCTATGGCTTTGATGACGTCCCTCTAATGCCTTTCAGAGCAATCAAATTAAAAAGTAAACATAATGATCTAGCGATCATTATGACATAATTACTTCGTTACGTAAACTATTATTGTACAGTTCGGATAGATTTTAAGTGGAATAAAAATATGTAAAAAAACTGAGTTATAGGCGTGACTGATTTAATTGCTAAAAATTACCGCGACATTAGAGGCTATGCGACTTTGAAGGTTTTCGTTTTCGTTTGTACGTAGACGAATGTTGTTGGTATTCGCTAATGTAGCGTAATTAAATCGGGATAGATTTAGGTGAATGATAAGCTCGTGAAAGATGACCCTAATGTCGTTCTTTTTTTGCACGTGTCTGATCATGTGTCCGGTGCTATGGACTTTGTGTTTCCTTCTGTCCGTTTTCATGGGATATTGTCTACACACAGTGAGTATTTTCGATCACCAGAAAGTGCTGCATAGAAAAATGCCAATTACACATAAAGTTGAGAAAATCATAACAAATGTTTTATTTCATTGCTGCTCTATTAACGCAATTGAAATTGTACCTTCTACTATTATTAGGTACTTCTTTAAAGTTTTCTTATAATTAGGTAAAATCATCAACTGTTGTTATTAAATACTATCACATGAAGATTAACGTTATTTTTAATGTCTTATTCGTAGAAGGTAGGGGTTCACTTCTCAATGTAGAAGTTGATTTTTCATTGCGAATGGGAATCAGAATAAAGTTTACTGTATGCAATACGTAAGGAAGTGTTTTACCTAAAATTGTAATAATTATTGAATCAATAATTGATCCTCAAAAGGGAGACTGCAGCTTTTGCACGTTGCAAATTAAGTAGCAGTATTCGTAGCATATTATTAATACTTATTTGATACTTGAATGAATTGAGATTTGTTTGCTCAAACCTAAATGGGTAGGTCGTAAAGACATGTTTTCCCATTATTGTGCGTATCGTCCCCTTTTGTGACCCACATAGCACGTTACTAAGGTTGGCCAAATTTCAATCGATCATAAATACCGTTTCATCGTTCATATGATTTATATGATGAAACTCAATATTTTAATACGAGGGAAGTTCGATAATTACCTGGCCTCGGCAAGAGATGGCACTACTAGAATTGAAATAATTTTATTTTTCCTAAAAGTAACCATTGACAAGAGTCTTGCCAACTTTTCAAGCAGATACGTCAGTTAGTTTGTGAATGACACCCATTTAAAATGATTTAACAACGATGGAAAAAAACGAATATGGAGCAACGATTAAATATTTTTGAAAAAGAAAACGAATATTGACATAAAAGTGGAACTCAGTAGAGTTTATGGGGACTCCCATCTGCATCTTCGTTATCAACCATAAAATATTGGATAATTGAATTTAAATGTGGCTGTACGAACATTTTTAATGAAGAACGTCTAGGTTGTCCAAATGAGGTCACCAAACAAATATGATTGAAAAAATTCACGATGATGGTGAATGATCTGAGATTGAAAGTGCGTGAGAGTGGAGAGGCTGCGATCGGGTGCATAACATTTTCACAACTTATTTGAACGTAAGAAAGCTTTCCGCAGGATGGGCGCTACAATTGCTTACAATTGACCATGAATACGCACGTATGTCAACTGCAAAGGAACGCTTGGCGATGTTAAAGCGTATTCTAAATGAATTTTGGCGTCAATACGTAACTGTTGACGACACATGGATTCATCGCAGCACACTAAAGATCAAAGAACAGTCCAAACAATTGGCCAAAGAAGGTCAAAGCCATTCTATCGACCAATAAGATTATGGCTACAGAGTTTCGTGATGTACGCGACATAATCCACGTTGATTTTCTGGAAAAGAGCAAAACGATTAATGGCGAGTATTACGCCAATTTATTGGATTGTTTCAACAATGCATTTGGCGGAGAAAAGACAATGCACGCATGTATATTTGCGCAAGATTCCATCCGCACCCACCATATACGCCAAATTTGACCCCCAGCGATTATTTCCTATTTTCGAAAAGAATGGCTTGGCGAAAAAAGATTTGGCTCAAACGATAAAGTGCTTTCAGAAACAAACCCCCAATTTAATGGTTTTTGTTTCTTGCCAAGGCCAGGTGTTTATCGGACTGCTTTCTATTAAAGTACTTTGTTGGGCGCAGTACAAGGGATATCGGTATTCTTCGACCACTTTTCACGTGCCCCCTGCACTTGTACTATAATACCACATTTAAAGTGCGCTGTTATTAATGCCACGACGAATACCGTTCGGACACACAAAAACGCTTCGTAATATTCAAATTCGTAATGACCCCCTTGTAAGAACATCTACACGGACTAATGTAACTTCTTCCTATGAACACGCAAAGAACGTATTTATTTGGTTTTGGAAATGACTTTCTCAAATTTCTTAAATTAGATATATTGTTTTAAATAGTCGTCAAGGTCGCTGGAGAACTCTAGTAGAACGGTCTGAAAAGGGTATCGTAGTTAACCATGGTTAACTATAAACAAAATCTATCGGGAAGAAATCAGCAAAGAGACGCCCAAGCAATCGAGGCTTTTTAGCTCGAGCTGCGTTTAAGATAAGACGTGTTTAGCTGTGTATTTTATTTCAAAACAATTTCATGTGTTAATAGCATTTAAATTTAATTTCAGGTTCAAACAAGCTCTAACAATTTAAAGGATGTGGAGTTCCTTACGCGATAGGGCGCGTAAACGTCATACTTTTCTTCGGTAACTAATTTATCATTCATAAACTATACCGAAAGAATATCTAGTAAATATTCCCGAAACTACGCAGGAAAAATATCTATAAAATAGATACAAAAGTAGTGAAAATGATTCAAACAGCCAGTTTTCGATAGAGACTTAAGTAAACTTAATTTCAAATAATATAATAGGCGAAATAAATGTATGACAAGGAAGCCCACCAAAGAATAAAGCACCATGAAACTATCCAGGAAAGACTCGATGAAACTCAATATTGCGATTTCTGAGTGACACAGAGTGTATAAGTGACACCATAAATTTCTTCTTGAACTTGTTCAACTTTATTAGTATGGCGAAAGGAGGTACTACAATTATTTTCCATTCTTCCCCAAGAATAAACCTTTCGAAACATTTTATGCCAAAATTGACTCCCCGTTGACATCGCATGTTTTATTTCGAAACCTTGTGATACTTCGAAAAAAGCGATATTTTATAGTATTTCTCTACTATCTCAAGGCTAGACGAATTAGCTTCACGCCAAAGAACTGTCGCGAATTATATTTAAGATTTTCGCATTAGGATCACTTCGTTCTTCTCCGGTTTAACCTAGTTTCGTTGCGCGACGTAAAGAGTACCCATCAAAGTTCATAATTAACACATCACCTTAGCGAGGATTGCGTGCAACGCATCTATTAATACCGATACACAATTAACACGGGATCCAATTAATTTCGTTGAATATCGACCAAACGATACGTCGGTTCAATTTGCGTTTGTCGACTTGTTTAAAGTTTCATGTCTATCTTGAAGATATTTGTCTTGCAGTTGTCATTAATTCCGTATTTCCTTTTGTATTGTGGATCCTTTAAATATATTAAAGAAATATATCAAAGAAGTGGAAGAACTTAAACTATACCTTGTCGTCACTAGAAATAACTACGTAGGAAGAAAATTTTGAATGAAGGAATAACACTTTCGCACGCCAGAACTTTCAAACCAGATACAATAATACTACATGTGGTAATTCTTTAATCTTTATTTTATTTTTAAAAAGAATGGATGTCAATATATTTTAAAAATAATATCGTATAATTCTTTCCTCCACCTCACCTAACTGAAAGTAGCAGAGTATATTATCACGCCTTGAGCCTAAAAAATGTTATTCTCAAGAAAAAGAGGCGCTTTGAACCTCTCGAGGATTCTCGTCAGCCCAAACGTTGCAGTTATGCTTGTTTACAAATCCATTGAGTCAGAAATGTGATTCATGGGAAAACAATATCTTTTCTGCAAAACGTGGATCGGTTTCCATTCGCTCAACTGAGGTGTCGCGGATGGTTGGTCACTTGGCTTCAGATCTTAAATGAATTGAAGTTTATAAAACTTCAGATGGAAATCTGGGTGCACAAATTTTCTACGTAGACGTCTTAGAGAGGCAAAGTTCTTGAGATCGACGTCGAGTAGAGAAATTCGGATCTTTTTTTACCTTTTCCTTGACTTACAGCAGCCTCCGATTGGGTACCTCGATGACGCACTAACGTTGACTTATTATTAAATTGTTTAATTAATTAATTAATTAATTACCGGTTCTGTAAAGTTGACAATTTTTGGGTGTCCTCTAATGTAGAGAGCGGCCACTGATCAGTGAGTGAAGTTTCTGAAGTAAAAGTCGATCCTCGGGATTCGACGTGTTAGAAATACTGCAGCGAATATTAAAGAAAGACGTGAAGCAATCAGGAAAACAATTTTTTTTAAATAACTTTCACGTGTGCAATATATTCCTGGAGTCTGGCCTGTACCTCTCGATTCACCCTGTATATATGTTCTAAGTACTTTCGATTTCACTGAATTTTTTACGGCATTCGGAGGTAAGTGCCGCAGTTGTTGCAATTCCAGTTGTGATGACGATATTTTGCTCCGTGTGCTTCTACATTTCAAAATTTTTCTTTTAATAAAGCTCGTTTCTTTCCATTGAATACAAAAAAGTAAACCTGAGGCCTTTCTATTGTTTTATTACATACAATTTCCGATAACATTTCTATCCAATTAGGTCATTATTTGTTCCTAAAGAGAATGTAATAATCTAACAACCACAACATTCACGTATAGAGACGGCGGTTTACCGATTCCTTCCTCAATTAATTCGCGGCGGCTGCAGACGTCCCGGTCATATGCAGCTTATCATCGGTAAGCGGTCAGTAGGTTACCGAGACTTTCGTTACGGAACGAAGGAAGAAAAATGGGAACACACGAAGGTGCTTTTTCCATCCGGCAAATTTCCATAATTCATTTTATTAATAACAGCTAAGTAGCCGACGTTGCATAACCCGCAAAGAATCGCGACGGTTCATGGATTTCGCTGCTGGTGTGCATGTTGTTCTACATAATTTAATAAACATGTTTATGCATGAACGTATTTCTCGGTGAGGATACGAGTTAATAGTACCACATACTTCTTGAGGAATGATAAGTTGATGGATTAAAAGGTCTTATTAAGGAAAATGACTTTGATGTTTTTGTTTTTAACCTAAATAATAATAAAAATAGATTGGATTAGAATTGGTTAGAAAGTAAATTGAATGAAGATGTTTTTACTTTTTAGTAGCTACTGACGTCTGAGTTGTTTTTCAGAGTTCTCCATCTTAGTATTCTTCACGTAAACAACTTCAACATTTTAGTTTTTTTGGAACACTCAAACTCTCATATTTCTTCAACTTTGTGGTTCTTGTAGTAATCTTAAAGGTTGATTTCTACATATTCGATACCTTTCTTCTTGTTTTTTGAAAGAATCATCATATGTACGAAAGCGCTGATCCCAATTCCATAAAAAATTTTGGCAACAAAAGCGAAACAACTTTACGTTCAGATATATGGGAAAAATAATTTCCTGGCTACCAGAGTCTGTACACGTACGTCTTGTGTTACAGGCCAGCACGGAAATAACTCATCCTGTATAATTTAGCATTGTATCCTTGTTGTGATGAATACGATTTTGTATTGGTTCATTCAATAAAAATTGACGTTTACGCGCTTTTTCTATTCTAGCGCGTCGTGAAATAAAGCCGCGTGTTCTTTCGGCTTTCTTCGACATTGCAAAGGCTTTCGACTCAGTTTGGTACAATGGTCTAGCACATAAGCTTGCTTACTCGGATAATAAATTAGTGTGTCTTTTGAGATCGTACCTTTTTGGGCCGAACTTCCTCAGTGGCTGGTCATAGGTCTATATCGTCCGCACGACCCCTAATAGGCGTGGCTTTTGGCCTCCATTTTATTTAATATCTTTATATCGAACATACATGCTTTCCTTGGAGTTCCGCCAGAGGCATATGCCACATCCAAACGGTAATTGACCACGTGGTTCAATACGTGGAAATTGAAACTAAATCCAGCAAAAACATGTGCGGTTCGATTCGTGGACAAAGTCTGGCCACCGATTGGCCAATTGTACCTTAGAGGGCAACAAATCCGTTGGTCTGACCAGACGTATTATCCGAGTCTAGCTCTCGATAAGAAATTACTCTGACGTGAGCATACTTTACAAACTAACTTTAAAATTCGCAAAGACTTATATTTATCAATTTTAATGCACAAGATGACCTATGGGGACGTAGTTGCTGGGGAGGATTCGAACAAAGCTCTTAAGAATGATAGCTAAACGCGACGTTTGATCTACCGAGTACGAGGGAGGCCACTTGGATGAGGGTACAAGCATATCGGAACACTACGCTAGACTTTACGCGTGGCCCAGAACGGAATTATCCGTGGAGAGTCAGGATAAGGAATGTGGCGAACTCAAATGACTACGATTTATGAGTCAGATCTTGCATAGATGCTTCAACCGCTGGAGGACAAAAGAACCAAAACCAACGCGGTAATGAGGAACATTGCTGGTCAACTAAATTGAAAAGGGGATATAGGAGGTCAAACGAAAAGAGCGATAGAAACTAGATTCAAAGAACATATAAGAAATTATCGCTACGGCAGATTGGACGCGTCGAGTGTAGGACAACATAGAAATGAAACCGGGCATAGTATTAAATTAGAAAACTTAAAATTGATTAAAAACGTAACGTCGCCGCGAGAATTAGATGCGTAGGAGACGGCTTACATAAAAAGTAATAAAAATCTGATGAACAGAGAAAGCGGACCGTTGTCGTACTCTGTCCTTTTTGACCTTTTGCAGTAGGTTGGCACTTGTTTATATTTTGGGTTATAAAAGAGATCTTCCCGTCTCTCTGGCCGTGTTTTTCGCACGTCGTAGTTTAAGACGCGTAGGGGGTAGAATAGGCACTTGTAAAACAATATTTCTTCTCGGAAGAAGGCATAGTACACGCATGTTATTTTTTCGCACGTCGTAGCTTCAAGGCGTGCAGGAGGTAGAAATAGGCACTTGTAAAGAATATCTTTTCTAGGAAGTAGGGATAGTACATGCATGTTTAGTTTTAGGAAAAAATTTCTCACATTGTTCGGTCACCATTGGACCATTCGTGTCCTCGAAACGGTCGTGCCGGACTAATTATTATATTACTATATAATAAATTAAACTTGTGTGGTGCGAAGGGTGCCGATACTTATGTGTTGTTTACCATACTACGCCACAGTCCTTGCTATCATTATGGGATATAGGAGCCACGTTGAGCCCGATCAAATCGTACGGCTTTGAGAAACCAATCAGAAGAAAGGCTACTTTGGCATAAGTTGTTGGATCGCAATCGGCTGACCGCCACTACTTATGGCGATAATGATAGCGGTCTTATTTTGTGTATTTTTAATGCTATGGTTACAGGATTTTTCAGGAAACTCGTTAGTCAGTAGTTTTAGTGATGGCATCTCTGAAATTTTGGAATAGGAAAAAAGAGTTTTAAAGTGAGATGTACAGCGTTAATACATCTTTAATCGTGTCCTGATAATGATACGTGCCGGTATTTATCATTCGCGTATTGCTGTTTTAATCTACTCAAGTTCCAATAAACCCTTAAGTAATTCGTGTAATTCTTTGTAAGCATTTTTTTTCTTTACATACACTTATCGATAAAATATAGAGTAATAACACTGATACAAACAATAACAGTAGAGTTGCCGTGAACTGTCACGCCTAAAACATAATAAAGACAAATTGATTACAGTTGTACCAAGCCCGTTCAGTGAAAAAATATAATTTGACGGACATATTATTAGAAGAAAATGTATGTAATTACAAAAAAAAGCAATTTTCTTTGAAAATGCTTATATACGCGTCCTTTTGCGTGACATTTCATTCCTATTCTTTTCTTTTTAAGCTGCTTTATATAAAATCGCCGCCAAGATTTTCCATCGTCAATCGTTTTACACGCGCTGAACTCATAAAGACAAATATTTTCCATTTGTTTCTCATTATGTGTCGATGGTACACGTATATATCTATTTCTAGCGTTTCACTAGTTGAAACAGGCGATTTTGAATTGGCAAGGGCGTTAGGAAAACATACATGCACGACCGTACAATGTGTTTATTTAAATAGGTCAATGTCGATGTCGATTGGCTTACGTTGTGCTGGAAAGAGAGAATTGACTCCACTGAAACTTTGTTTTCATTTGAAAAGTGAATAAAAAATGGTGCTGTTGGTTTTCTGGGAAGAATAAAAAATGTTCCTGTCGATCCGCAAGGTTTACTAGAGTTGTTATTAATACTTAAGTAGCGTTCCTTTTCTATGCTTTCTGAGCAAAAAGAGGCTGACAAGCATAATAAATTGTTAATAAATGAGTTCATTATAATTAGAAATTGTCATTTAAGGCCTCGGGGGTTGTTTTTCGAACGGTTGGTGAAGGGTGAAAGCGGAGCCGTAAAACGTGAAAACATAAAAGGTGCTGATGTAACATATTAGAAAGGTTTAAAGTAGATGTTGGGAATAATCGTCTTATCTTTTCAAAAAATCGTTTACATCTTCTTGAACATTTGAAAAATGTTTTGTTTTCTTTGAAAATCTGAATACTCAAATGTTTCTTCAAGTAAAAGACAAATGCAGTTTGCCAAAAATTTCACCTACCTCGCCTTGGTTAAAGCTAGCTAAAGTTTTACGTTAATCAAGATACTGAGATTAACTTTCTTGGTAATTTAAATACTTTTTTTGCAATTAATAAAACCAATTTATTTTGCAAATCTATGCTAACCCCAACATTTTAAATTGGTCTTTGCAATTTTTTTCTGAACGCAATTATGTATCAAACGTCTTTGAAATTTTTGAAAAAGTGAGATTAGTATTTGTGAATCAACAATGTTTGGTGCGAAATCTTGAATGACTTGTTGGTCCATAAACAACATATACAAAGTATCGGCAACCCTCGCATTACACAAGTTTAATTAATGATACAATAATATAATAATTAATCCGGATCGTTTCGAGGACACGAATGGTCCTCACCATTATTGTTGGTCCAAACTGAATTCGTTAAAATTTTATTTGCAACAAAAATTAAAGTACTGCAAAGTATTACAACTATTAAATCTAATCGCCATTTCGTTGAGTATGCGATCCTAGCGTTAATAATACGTCAAAATGCATAAATTTAAAACGGCACTTTACTTTATTACGTGATGTAAGGCATATTAATGCGCCGACTAACGCAAACCATAAATTATCCTCCCAAGCACAACTTCTCCCCGAAAAGCAGATTTTTACGACTGTGTTCTCACCGCAAATTCGATCCTATCCATAATAACGCTAACGCTAACGTAATATTAAGATATTTACAGGTGTAGGACGCGGATAAACAATCAATCCGTAGCACGGAAAGCTCTTGTAATAGCCGGCTTTAAGTTGCGCCTGGTACAACATTAAACGTCGGCGTAAATCTAGCGCCACTTCGTTGAACAGTCGAAAGTCGGCAATTTCGAACTTTTCACGCTGGGTAAGGCGAAAGTCGAGTTTTCTAATTTTAATTTCCTATTCGAGCTTTTGTCGACGGAATGATTTTCTTTTTTTTTGCATGAGGCAGTGTGTTTCTTCTTTATTATATGCTTGTATGTAATCGATTTTAACACGTTGTGTGTAGAAGTTACTCGTAATAATAGGCAATCTTTTCCTTTATTATAAACAAACTTGTGCAGCATGAATCACCCTTTTCAATAAATAAAAGAAGCATTGTATTTAGATTTCGGGTTAATTTGTGGATGAAAAAAAAGTAGATGGATATCCGTGAATTTTGTTTCCATGTTTTTCATGTAAGCGCAATAATTTTATAAAACATCGCAATCTCCGTTTTTAGTAATTCGCACAATTTAAACTACACAGGCTGTTCTAAAATAAGGATGAAGTAATGAAGTAATTGAGTACAACGCAAAGAAACTCCATAAATTAGGAAAGGAAAAGCTGGTAAAGCCTATTAAAGTAATTTTATTTATTCAAAATTTTACGAGTTTAGGCTTTAATTTCCCTAACTAGCAAACGCGGGTTGTGGTGGTGGTTCTCTTGGATAATACACCAAATGAGACGATCCGTTGTCAAAACGATTTAGTGTAGATCGGCACCATGCGTGGTTTTCTTTCTGAAGTGGAGTCAAATTGTGGAAAATCCAATAGGCACAAAGCTTATGTACTGTAACAGTTAATGCTGCATTTTAGGCGAACAAGAGATTATTCTGGGAAGGATTCTCAGAGGGAGAGATAGATCTGTGATGCTTTGAGGCTGAATGAAGCAAAGATATAACATACATTAAAAAAAAGGGCGCTGAGTATTTTAAAGGAAAATACAAATTGTGTGAATCGTGCTGTAACCCCATCTTTTTGGGATACGCCACCATTTATGGTGAAGGTTTCAAATAAAAACATAAAATTCCTTAGCGACACTACGTTTTCCTTGTTCTTCTATCGCAGCCGTGAATAAAGAACAAGACTTCCACAATGTACACCTCGAAGATAATCGATTACTTTTGCGATAAGTAGGTTAATAATTTCTCAACTGCTCATCATGTACATAATGCAGCGTTATAGTTGACAGCACGATGAAACGAGTTTTGATTTATTAAATTTTGCCGTACGACCTTCCTTTGTCACAAAGTTAAATTAATGACGTTATGCCGAACTCGCGCTTTATCCAGGTTGCCCGGGTGTATAATTAGAAATAAGTATCATATTTGAGAAGTTTGACGACCCATTTGCGACGACGCGTAACTCATTAACGGCTGACGTAGCGTAAAATATCAATTACAAAGTACAAAAGGCACATGATGAATGATATCATTTACAACAAGAATACCCACTTTAGAAGCTCTAATTTAAAAAAATTTCCATGTTAATTTTGTTTCCAGATCATTGTTCCATCACCGGCAAGACTTATGAGTCGTCGCATTCCGGAACTACCGTCTCTCAGATACGGTTCGTTAGGAGCGAAAAGTGCAGTTTCAGGGCCCTTGCGGGTGTCTAATCATTTCCGGAGCGAGACCTTGCCTCGGGCTAATAGCAAGAAAAACAAAGCTGTATATAGAGAGGAAGTCATATCTTGCAAACCTACTAGACCAGTAAGTATCTAAACAAGCGACATAAAGCGTGAAAAAGATGCGTGAGAACATCTTGCCTTTGATCGTATGACTATAAATGGATATGTTGTGTCTTAAAGAATTTGTAAATCTAGAAAAGGCTAAGTGCTGCAGTGCAAGCCTTCAATATTGTTTCGAAATTAACTATTGTAAGTGTAAGGTACGCTTTTGGTGTACATTTACGTAAATAAAATTGTTTCTCCTTTAGAGAATATTCTGAACGTCTTCGATCTGTAGAGGTCGGCATTTGGCCAAACGGTGGGGTTGGCATCTTCAGGATAATGTTGAGTCTTCAACAGTTCGAGCACTACTCGTCAGACGAATATTGAAAACTCAACATCGTTCTGAAGACGCCAATTGCAGCGTTTGGCGAAACGTCGACCCCTACAGATGGAAGACCACGGCCTACCACTCCGGAAACATGTAAATTTAAATTTAGTTTCGATGTTTCCATCTTTATCAAGATATAATATTGACTACAAAAAAAGTGTCGGAATTTAATTTGTTTTAAATACTATTTTTCTCTTTCTTATTAAATTGCTCTTACAAAAGAACAAGAAACGATGCAATTTTCTTCCGGAAAAAAGAATTCCTACCAACGACAATATAGCTTTAGTGTTAAAAAATGTAATCCAGCTTTGAAGACATCCAAGGTACGACGGTTAGGAAACAATCGAACTCTTCTGGAAGTTTTGTATTGCAAATACGCAAGGATTCAAATTGCTCCAGTAATGAGAATTGAAATTTGGCTTCATTCGTTGATAAAATGTTGTTTGGCTTTCACCGATCCGAAATTTTCCGATCGGATGAATTATTCGTTTAATTGTGTTTGATGGCGGCTTCTGTTTTTGTGGATATCCATCAGCATGTTTTCGATATTACTTTATTGCATTCTCCATAAAGATAGCTCTGGGTCAGTGATTTGAATTAAGCGGTGTAAATTAAGGTCGCAGATCTCACAGACTCTATTTAATGTGATATAAGCTAGCGATCAGGTTCCGAGCTAATTGCTCATCGTCAGGCGAGAGTCCTGCACACAGTAAACACTTGACAAATTGCTAAACTGCAAAACTGTGACAAGTTTAGGAGAACTACAGTATTAACAATTTAACAAGTTTTTACTATGTGGAGAACTGTGGTCTGAGGGTGAGCGATTAGCTCGAAACCAGTCCCAAGCTTATGTCATATTAAACAGAGTCTAAGATCTTCATTTGTAAATTTAATTAATCATCATTCGCATAATTTAAACGGGCCGGCATTGTTTATAGTTGGAAGCTAA
>LR737398.1:2039614-2075178 GCA_902655005.2 Marronus borbonicus | reverse complement strand
GTTTAAGTACTTGGAAGAAAATTCGAGTAAATAAAATTGAAAGCAACCAATTTGTCTCACTCTTCATTCAAAGAAAGCAGCAGATGTTTATTAGTATTCAACAACTGCAAGTACTAATAAACGCTTCGTAACAAATTGTAAAAGTTCAATCGGGCAATCATCACCGTGAATAATAACAAAGGTTACTCGCATAAACTAGGCACGTTAGCAGTGTATAAACATAAGTTAACCAACCAACGCATTATAATTAGATCTCCGAATATATTTTATCGCGTATCCGTTTGATCTCATCTAATGAACGAAATCGCTTGCTTATTACCGTATATGCTGCGTAGCGAAATATTTAGCGATACTTTACAGGTAGGCTGTCATTGCCATTTGGATCAAAGCCAAGCTCGTAGTATTGCTTATGAATTGTGTAGCAAATTCTTACTTGCGCCTTTTGCAATTCTACACATTGTTGCAGTTGTCCGCCTATATGTTAGGAGGCGATAATTCTATTGCTATTATTATTTAGAAAGTACAGAGTTGCTTTCGGAAATTAATAGCTTGTGATCAATTGTATACGGTGAAATGGTTTTTTGGGCGCATGCTAATGATAGGTAATCAAATTTGGAACGAGAAATTTTGGCATATTCAGAATTTACAAACGAGAATAACGTAGTACAGCGGTACTATTGTGTGTTGTAATGTTTAAAGTATCATTTGTTACAAATTTGAATTGTTGTCTTCAGGCAGCTTGTTTCACTTATTAACGTACGAAGTGTTTTCCTAGGTGATCTAGGTGATGGTGATCTATTTAAGTTTTATGCCTGGCCAATGGTGTTGTCAGCTTCTTCAAAAATTCTCGTAGTAGCCATGTCGTTCTTCGACCGTTCGAAATATCAAATAATAATAATAATAATTCTTTATTAATGATACATGTCAAAATCACAATTGTAATTCCACGCGGTTTCTGCTTTACAACTACGTTCGAAGATACTGCAAGATGGTCGTAATCCCTATAATTAGCAGGTCCAACTGCATAAGGAACCATCATCGAAATAAATATTTTAAAACATTTTCGAAAAAGTCAAATCGTCTAACTAGATTCGAATCCAAAATGGTTCATCGTGGACAACAATCCAGCATAAAAAAGAAGAATATTTACACGTTTATTTGTTTTGCTAATCAACCTTTTATTTCATTATCACCAATTAAAGACCGATATAATGATCTAACGAAATTAAATCTAAATAAATTAATTTTTTTGAATATGTTTGTGTAACTTTCGTATTGAATTTGCATTTGAAGATCCCTCTATGTTTACGACGCGCAAAACGAAATTAACCTCTGCTTATTGGAATCTTTCCAGACACGGCGCGTACGCTTCACCCTACCGTCGTCAGATGGCGATACGAATAGGAGCGACGCCGAGTGCATCGCTCCGACGATCACCGCGACGACAACGGCCAATCCCACAGTTAAACGGACGGCGGGAGACGGCGGCCTTCTGAAAACGCGCGCTAGTTCTCCTATCAGTTTGCGCTCGAATACCGCCAAACACGGCAACTACCACCACCACCACCACCACTACCAAAACAACAACAATAACATCGTCGTCATCCAGAACGGTAGCGCCGGTCATCGTCGGAGCGCTTCTTCAGCCGTCGAAAGTTCGGTCCGTTACAATCGGGTGACCGTTGTACATCGGCGCGACAGCGTAACGGACACCCGACACTACTACAACCATCACTACCACCAGCAGCACTACCATCGGCTGCGACTCGAGCAGGAAGAGCAGGACCTCGCCGATACTGCCGGTGTCTTCGTTCCGGTGACCGCTTCGCCAGCGGTGAGGACGCGGATCCATCCCACCGGAAAGTACGTGCGTGGCACACTGTCACCGACCGCAAACACGGCGGCCCACGCGGCGCCGACGTCGCCCGGTGGCCAGCTTCTGCTCCGCGCGGCCAGGGATGGGGAGGATGGACTTCTTCGGGACGTGCTGCGGCGAGCACAACTGGTCGGCATCACTGATACTGATCTGAACGCGACGGACAACAGCGGACGGGTAAGTTCTTTTTACCCTGGGGAGCTGGTGATTTCCGAGAGATTTTTTTTGAATATTGCAAGGGTTGTTCTAACGAAGTTTTAATTTTTTTTTGTTACCTCCAAATTTAAGTTTAATTTTCAAACAATTTTTAACTTTTCCCAAGTCCCATAAACTCAAGTTAAAAATTGTTTGGAGATTTAAAAAGTAGACAAGCCGTGAATGTTGGTGGAATGAAATAATTTTGAGGAAAAAATACAAAATTGTACGATGAAAGACATTTTACATGAGAATCTTGTACTTAGAAAACAATCAATATACATAAAAAAACAAAGTATTACAGTATAAGTAACTTTACTAAAAGATTCAAATTAAATTAATAAAGATTCCATAAAATAAACATGAAAAATACAAAGAAAATATTTTTAAATTCTGAATAAAATCTGTAAAAAAATTAAAGCAACATTTTAATGCGGAAAATAAAACCCTCAATTGACAAAAAATAAAAATTGTCTGTGGTACCCTCTAATATTTTTTTTTAATTTTTTAATCTATTATATACGTTGGCAATTCTTACAACAAATTCTCATTTAAAACGCCTCCCATTGTACATATAAGTAACGAATTAAACTAGTTTTGCACTCGTCAACTTCTTCGTCAATTTTTATATTTTAAAATGCATCAAGTTGGAGATTAATAATTATTTTTAAAGTTTTAACATGAATAGATTTACACTTTATCAACGAATTGGAGGGGGCCAAAAAAACATGTATTCTTTACAATGGGGAACTTTGTTGATACGTTAACTTGATATTTTAAAGTGAATGTGCTTTAAGTGATTACTCCGACGAAGTATGTGCATAAAAAATATTTATGAAACCTTAATCTTTCGTGTAAGCTATGTGAAATGATTTGGCTTTGAGGAAAGAACGTACATAGATTGTTATACATGGATAAACAATAACAACAGAATACAATAGTAAAAATAAGCTGTAGATATCAATAACCAAAAGTTATCGCTACGTATAAATATCCGTTTCCTGACTAGATATATGCGTATTGGAATAAAGTTTAGTGGCAAGGTAAACTTGGAAGTAATAGTAGGAACTACAAAAGAATAATCTGATAAAAAAGAGATATCCTCACACACAACGAAGAAGTTTTATACTTTTCATAATCTGAACCTAAAAAGTCTCATATTAACAAAGCATTAGCGTATCGATAAACTTGAACATTTAATATACTATTTAATCAGCAATGCACCCATCAAAGCTTTTTTCCGGTGCGAACGATTTACTGCACTGCAACTATCTCCAAGCAATCGTATAAAATGTAACGTTAATAAACATTTTGCAACCACATGTGCTCATTCGAGCGTAAAAATACCTTTTTGTAATTGTTTCCAGTGTATTGTGCTATTAAATGCAGAAGCGTTGACTGGGAACATATTATTTCACAAAACTACAAATCAATCCGCAGCTTTAACGCCAATAATAACATTACAAGTAATGTTGCGATTTATTGCAATTGATTTCGTCTACTAAATTTGTTCAACAATTTAGGGTGAACGTTAAAGTGTAAGAAAAAGCTCAGTTCTTTCGAATCTTTGAACCTTAGCAACGTTTTATTTTATCAAATTGATGATGCCAAAATTGCAGTATACGAAACATTAACTTCACTTTGCATGGATCAAAATCGTGTCGAAGTAGAGGAATGAACAATTAGAGGTTACGGCAATGGGGAATCCCTGCTTAGGGGTTAGTATATGAACATACGTTTCACTTCGCGAAATACATTCAAAAATCTTCTTTGGCAATCCAAAAGATAAACCGGTGATGAAGAAAAGACCGGGAATTTATAAAATTGCATGTCTTTTTTAAAGTACCCGTTTATTTAAGTTAAAAAAATTGATAATTTTGGATAATTTTTAATAAATTCCAAGATAAAAGCAAAATTTGAATTTATTCTAAATCCCCTTGAAGACTTCAACGCAGTACGAAGGCTTCGGTTACATGTTTTTGGGTAAAATCGTACTCGGAGAATCGATTCCCAGCCCTCTTATTTACCTATCTCGTTTATTTTTCGAATTACACCCCGAAAAAGCTAAAGATAGGGATCAAAGTTTCCCAACATTCTAAAACTTATAGCTCGCTTACCGTAAGAGATAGAAAATCGGGGTTGGATTCAAAATGAAAAAAATTGATAAGGGGTACACCTTTGGAAATTCAGACGATTTGACGATTTCAAAAATATTTTAAAATATTTATTTGGATGATGGTCCCTTATGCAGTTTGACCTGCTGATTACGGGGATTACGACCATTTTGCCTGTATCTGCAACGGTTTTTTAATTTTTTTTGGTAAAAAAGTGGTTGCAATACGAATATGAGCAATTACAATTTGGAGGTACGGTAGAAAGCAATATTTAAGACTCTTGTGTCAAAAAAGCTAATAATAATTTCCTTAATTTTACGCGCCAAAGGGTATATAGAGAGGAAACCCAGATACTTGTAAATAAATATTCTTTCTCGAGAATAGTGAAGAACAGGCATGTCAAAATTGGAACTTTTTCCACATTATTCGGTCATACGGTTGATAATGAGGATCCATGCCTGAGGCGCTCAAGTTGTACATTAATGAGTAGCTCAAGTCAAAGGCACCTGCATTTAATATAAAAACCAATTTGAGCTAAAAAACTGGTAATTCCAAATAATTCAGCTCATAAAAGAAAGCGCGCCGTAGAATATAATTTTATTTTATTCATATAGGGGAGTTAATAAAAACAATTTTAATGAGTAATCGATCGAGTTAACCGCGTTTATTTGAAGCTCGAAAGTTAAACGTTTCCTTCGTGCGATTTTAATAACACCAATCAAACTACTTTTATAAAATCGATCATCAAAAGGCTAGACAAAGCTGTCTTTCGCTTTGATTCTCTTTCATCAGCGCTAACATGTTAAATATTTGCACAAGCTTTGAAGGATAAAGTTAGAATTACTGCTCGGAGCAAGAAGAACAACAATTAATCATTAATTTATAAAAAAGTACAACGCTGTATTATTAAAAATATTTTTAATCCGTCTTTGCATCGGGGGCATACAATTTTCAGTAGCTGGTTTACTTGTCAATACTTTCATTTAAGAACGTTATTTTTTCTTGCCTCAAATGCGTTAAAGTAAATATTTTTACGTACAAGACGTCAGTGGCAGTGTCTGATCTGTCAGAGGCGTATACTTTCTTGTTCCAAATGACTTAATACCTATTTTTGTATTTATATCTTCCACATTATTTATGTATAATACGTCTCCCACACCATGCTGAAAGCGACCCGTTTTTTCGCGTTGTGTTTATGTAAAAAAAAGCAATGAAGACTGTGTCGTCCATTGTTTATAGTATATTGAGAAGAAATTTATTATTACAGGCAAAATAGTTGGAAAGAAAATAGGAGTTTATTCTAACATAAATATTTTTTATTTCAGTTTAAGTAGCAGTTTTTTCTTTAAATAATACAAATATATTATTGAAAAGGAACGTTTTTTCAAAATGTTTATTTTTACTTTAGGGAAGGTCTGGTTTAAAATAATAAAGGAAGCTATTTAATTATTTAAATACAGTATGTCGTCAGTAGTTTCATTTAAGTGATGAACAGGTTGGTTATGAAAATTAATAATTTATGTTATTTCAAAATGTTATAATAAACACTACTTAACTGCAACATTAATGTGAAACATTTCCAAAAAAAGGGCGACCTTTATCATTGTTTTAAATGTCCATAATACCAACACTGTTCAAATCAAAGACAAATGGAAGTTTCGTAGCATCTGTATAACCACCTTTATCAGCTGTTAAACAAGCAAGTTAGGGTCAGATTTTAAGAAAGTTTTAGTTCTACTGAA
The DNA here is from genome assembly GCA_902655005.2 of Marronus borbonicus. Classification (NCBI taxonomy): domain Eukaryota; kingdom Metazoa; phylum Arthropoda; class Insecta; order Coleoptera; family Scarabaeidae; genus Marronus; species Marronus borbonicus. Next base: position 2,069,251 of record LR737398.1, on the reverse strand, counting down.
TACTGTTTGACAGTATCTGAATGTGACATAAAACTCGTACCCTCGTCAAATTATATTTTCAATACCAGCCAGAAAGTAACCAACATCTAAACTTTCTTTAACAACGGAGACCTCAAACTTTAAACTTAAAGATAGAAAATCAGATATATCCGATTGGATACTGGTAACGGTTACATTTTTGGATCGTTTGGAGTTATTAAAAGTGTTGCTAGGTAAGCAGTCTTTCGATCTATCGAATTCGACAATATTGACATTCTTTACTTTCTGAAAGGTTTTTTTGAATTGAAACGTATCCCTTGATTCCTTTTTAAATGTGACTTAATTTAATTTATGTTACTTAAACAGTACTTATGTTACTGAATTTTTGGAATGTTATTTTAATTTCTAAGCTTAGCGTTCTACTCCACAACCTGTGTATGAAACGATCAATTTTTTCCGCCAACATTCCGTTGTCTGTGGTGAGAAGGTTTTCCAAGTGTTTTCTGCCGTCCTGGATGTTTAGGCATAGTACCATCTTTTCTGCATCTTAACAACAAAGTTCTTTTGTTTAATTTTATCGTCAAACTGATGTTAAGATTACACCATTTCTTCTAGCATATCTTGATACATTCACCATAGGCGAAGGCAATATCACGATTAACTCTTATTTGTAAGTTGTTGTAAGAAACTATAAAATTAAGTTATCATCTTTCGAGTTTTTTTGTGTATTTTCAGTAACTCCTGATTATTAAGAAAATTGAGTTTTAATAAAGTCGTCCAAATACAGACCGCATATCTGGTTTTTCAAAATTTTATTTTACTTCTCAATAATAATAATAATAATATTTATTAGACACCATTCAACATTTTAATCATTGCACTGGAGTCTCTTACAAAATAATGACATTTCTCAAAAACCATTGAAGACACCGCAATGATTACAGGGATTGTGGTATCTTCAATGGTTTTTGAGAAATTTGAGTTTGAATGTCATTATTTTGTAAGAGACTCCAGTGCAATGATTAACATGTTGAATGGTGTCTAATAAATATTATTATTATTATTATTGAGAAGTAAAATAAAATGTTGAAAATGCGGTCTGTATTTGGACGGCTTTATTAAAACGCAATTTCCTTAATAATCAAGAGTTACTGAAAATACACAAAAAACTCGAAAGATGATAACTTAATTTTATAGTTTCTTACAACAACTTACAAATAAGAGTTAATCAAGTCAGACTGCATAAAGAACCATCATCACAATAAATATTTTAAAACATTTTTGAAATCGTCAAATTTACTTTCCTTCCTTCCTTCCTTAGAAATTTTTTTCATCGTTTTCTTAATTTTCCTATATATATCCAACTAACAACCTCATTTATAGATTTCGATAGGCTGGATCCATTCAAAGTTACCCCGATTTTCTGTCTCTTACGGTAAGCGAGCTATAAGTTTTAGAATGTTGGGAAACTTTGATCTCTATTTTTAGATTTTTCGGGGTGTAATCCGAAAAATAAACGAGATAGGTAAATAAGGGTGCTGGGAATCGATTCTCCGAATCCGACTTTCCCCAAAAACATGTAACTCAAGCCTTTGTATTGCGCTGGAAAGTCCTCAAGGGGAGAGAAGTTCACATTTTCAATTTCGCGTAGAATTCATCTGATGGTATACAGGGACGATTTCTTTATTTAAATAAACGCGTACCTTACTTCGTATATTGTGCTAATTGTATTGTAATGTTACAACGAAACGTCTACGAGGTTATAAGTCATCGGCGCTACCCCCACATCTCTTCTTGGCGTTTCACATTGTCCACCTATCGAGTATAAGGCTGCATCTAGTGGTAGTGAAAATTCCTAACATAAGAAAAGAGATATGAGCCTTTCAATGTAGTTAATCGCCACTACATGATTACTATCTCAAATGCGTTCAAATCCTGTAGAAAAAGTTAAAGAGTACTCGAGACCAGCTTTTTCAGTACAATTGTCTTTCGTTTCTTTGGCAAGGTCTGCTCCTTGTATAACAATAATAGTGAGTATTTAAATTCTCATCTTCTTTGAAGTGGAAATTCATACTGAATACACAAATTTTGTTTTTTGGTCAATTTTTTTTTGTATTTTTGAGTATTCCCTTAAAAGTCCCTATCTTGTAACAGTAAGATCTTCCTTCCTAAACATATTATTAGCACATTTGTAGCCAGTTTTGCATATTTGTCGCATACTTCTTTTAGGTGAAGCCTTTCAAGTTTTCTATAATAATAGAAACTTATATTTTTGACAAACGACGGATACTCCTGTCAATTGAATACATTTCATAAAATACAACAATTATACATACGTTGCGTATTGTGCATTGTTTGGTATGTTTAATTTAAGCCAATATCGAAAATGCCACGTTAAAGTTTGTAATGTTAAAAAAAAACTGAAAAAAAATGAAATGAAGTCTTCACACATAACAACTGTAAATGAAAACAAGCCACATAGTATTGTCCACACTGTACCTAATCATGCGGATAACGGAACTATAAAGGGAGTAATAGAAAGCTTTCAAGTGCTTAATATATCGCATGGCGTCCTTACAATCGGCTAGGCAAATTTAATTAGAAGTGAATTATTTGTTACCGAGACAAAGGCTGTAGATTTCAGCAAAGATCCAGCGATTTGGGAAGCTTTTTGGACTGGTTTCCAGGCTAGAATATTTGTTACTTCGGTAGCAAATGGATTTTCTAAGCTCTCACGTTTAGATCGAGATTTCAAATAACGTAGTCCCGAGAAAGCAATTTCACCAGATCAATGCGATTTCAGTTTAGAAATCAATCTATATACGAAAGACTCTGTTCTGCAATGCACTATATTCGAGTATAAGTCATTAGTTGCAAAGAGCTCTCTTCTAAGTCTTTAGTTTTATTCTTCGATAACCTTTCGCTGTTTTTTGCCATATAGTTTTTTTTTTGTTTATTCTTAGAATTTTCTATTTTCTTTTTTCGCGTACTCTATTTCCTTTTTGTATCCCTTGTTTGCTGTGCTGTCTTCCACCCGTTAGTTTTACTGTAGTTAAAGATACCACGGTCCATTACAGTAAAAAGGACGGCAAGATGATGATGAAATTCACACTTCCCGATTTGAACACGAAAATGTAATGATTCTTAGTTGATTAATGCGATTGCCAGACTTGAATCAATTGCAAACCTTGTATAGGTTATTACGAAAACATCAGAAAACTCAAAACATGGGCAAAAGACCCGTGGCATAAAATTTCATTAAATATAATAATAAAGATAATAATAACAACAATAATATCATTTATTATCAATCGATATACCCAATTACAGGACAATATAATTTAGATATACACTGCTGTTCAGTGAAGTTCGGTCATACAATAAAAATCTATTATATCACACTGTATACAATTATTAATACATAAAATTAGAAAAATATTAGGCATACACTCTTTTCTAAGGGATTAAAGCCATAAATTATTATGTAAAGTAGAAATATTGCGACAACCACAATAAAGTCCCTTTTATTATCATTCCAAGAATTTCTCGGAAGTACCGATCTTTTGAAACGGGTCGTTTGGGGATTATTAACGAACAATACATTTAGGAAATATACCGCAGTATCACTCTTGTTTATTTATCACAGGCGTAAAGATATAAATTTACTTCATTTTACTGTTAAACGTGTGTTGGTATGCATCTGTCGTTTTTGCGCGAAAGTTTTAAGAAAATTTACTTCAAAATGGCACGTGGCAAGCCTACCAGTGTACAAAAACGTTCACGCATTATTACGCTGTTTGAAGAAGGATATTTAGCGCGACAAATTGCTGAAAAAATAAATATGGGAAGTTCAACAGTAAATGACATCATAAAGCGATATCGGACAACTGGAACTAAAGAAAATCGTGTTCGTTCTGGAGCATCTAGGAAAACAACAAAAGTTGAGGATTTGAGAATTGTATTATTAAGCAAACGCAATAGAAAATTAACAGCGCCGTAAATAGCAGCCGAAGTCGATCGCGTCCGTGAAGAACAAGTTTCGGCGAGTACGGTAAAACGTCGACTTCAACAAGCGGACCTTCATGGACGCATTGCCATTCGAAAACCCTTATTACTTCGGGGCAACAGAGCAAAATGGCGACAGTGGACCCGTTCTCATCTAGATTGGTCGTTAGATGATTGGCAACACGTGCTTTGGAGTGACGAGTCAAAGTTTGAGGTTTTTGGGCAAAATCGACAAGTTTATGTCCGAAAATCTAAAACCGAAAAGTGATCCCGAACTGCATTGTGCCTACAGTGAAGCAAGGGCGTAGTTCTGTGTTAGTGTGGGGATGTTTCTTCTTTGCTGGGACGGAAGATTTATGCAGAGTGCAGGGTGTAATGAGGAAGGAAAATTATTTTGCAATACTCCAGAATCATGCAGTGCCATCAGGATTGCGTATAATAGGCCGTAACTTTACATTCATGCATGACAACTACCCAAAACACACTGCGTTAGTGTGTAAGAACCATCTAAAGGAGCAAGAAGAACAGCACACCCTGCAAGTAATGACATGGCCCCCACAAAGCCTAGATTTGAACCCTATAGAGTCGTTGTGGGATGAACTGGACAGGAGGATCGGAAAAATATGCCCAACTTCATAAGAACATTTACGGAATATTCTGCAACATGAATGGATTAATATTCCACAATCCGTTTTAACAAAACTTATCGAAAGTGTCTAGAATAGTTCGAGCGGTGATTAACAGCAAATGAGGTTTTTTCGATGAGAAAAAAATATAATGTTCTATATAAATGCTACATACATAAATGCTATGTTATAGCAAACATAAAGTTCGGTAACTTTGCCAAATTTAAATCTTCAGCCTCTATCTCCGATAAGAAGCCCGTATATATCCTTTTTCTTTATTAATTTTAAACAATTTTGTTTGATAAATCTTCATTCTATGTCAGAGCTAACCATTATTCTTGTTGCATGAGCAATTCGGCAAATTAATTGTATACCATCAATCATTTCCCAATCCTCCTCCGTTTAATTATCGAAATTTTTCACGATTCTTCTCTCCAATTCGAGACTCGATACGAATACTATTGAATCTAATTGATGAGTGTTGAATTAAACATGAAGGGGATAATAAGACGCAGAATAGGTGGCTAACGAAAATCCCGCTCTGTCGTAACTGGAAACGGTACAGGCGATTAAACCGAACAGGAGTTTGAAGTCGAAACGTAGGGCCATTAAATACAATTTACATGAGGATACGTACACACCGATAAGCTAAACATAAGTGTATGTCGAGTTAATCCCTACACGAAATGTCTTCCTTCCCGTTATAGCTCATTAAGTATAGGCAAGGGTATTAACGATTGTTAAGGTTAAATCTAGTGCGCGCGATATTGTAAAGTTCATGTGAAAGTAGAGTAATGGTTTCCCTATTTTCTCTAAAACAATCAAGGAGGAGAATTGGAAAAATCCGCAAAATTGGAAAATTATTGGAAATCTGACCTTTCGATAAGATAAATCTTGACCCGTCAGATGTGCTCTGAGGATTGAAAAAGTACAGCATTTTCTCAACTTATACTAGATTAAAAATAGCACACTAGAGACAGTGCCGGCTCGTGACTTTTTACAGAGAGGAGGCTACTGTAACCGAACTCCTCTCGGACAATAAATTATATCTTTATACCTATTACAAGTGTAGAATAAAATTTGAAAAAAGCTATACAAAATATAATTTATTGTCTAGTAAGAACCACGTAGAGATGAGAGTCAAATCTTGGAAAGGAAAACAGAAAAAAAGGTATAATAATAAATAACCTCTACAAGCAACAACAAACTCTTAGCAAACTAATAATAAATATGATAGCAACTTCTCTCATAAAACTTTACGATAAATCAAAAATAAAATTGATGAATAATAACTAAATAAATCAATGTTTTTTAAAAAATAAAATATATACTCTAACATCCTTGTGAAACGCGGAAAATACGAGGGATGTTTCCAAAGTTCTGGGTTTTTTTTTATAATTTTCTTATTTTCTCAACTTTAATTAATATTACAATGTAGTTTTTGTACATAATCTCCATTTAACTGAATACATTTATCCCAACGATAAATTAATTTTTTGAAGCTGTCCTCAAAGAACTTTTTCGGTGTCTCCGTAGTCCACCTATTTATGACACGTTTCACGTCAGTTAAACACTCAAATCGAACAGCCTGTAAAGATTCTTTCAAAACTGGGAACAGATGAATATCACTGTGTGCACCTTAAGTTGAGGCCTTTCTTCCGGTTTACGCTATTCTTTGGATTGATTTTTGGTCTCAGTTTCCTGCCATTTTAAAGGAATCGACTGCTTCTTCCGGTACCGTTGACTATGTAGTCCATTCTTGATTCTAGAAAATGTATAATTTGTTCGGACTGTTCGAAGGATAATCTAACTTGAGGTTTTGCTGCTCTAAAAACTTAATTGTCTTTTGAGTTCTAGCATTGTATTCGGAAATTAAATACTATGTAATAGGAATAATAGGAAAATAGACAGTATTGCTGCTGAAGATGATGAGCCTAGCTATCGAAACGTCGTTCAGTGTAACTGAAGTGTTTGTGGTAGAGGGTATAGTGAAGTGTTTCTATGTAATAGTGATAACAATAAAAAAATATTCTTTCAAATTTATAGAAAATATAAAGCTGAAATCAAAATCAGGAATTTTTAGTTTTACGATCAAACACCAGTAATGTTTGATAATAATTGAAATCATTTGTTTAACTATTTGTTATAGCGGCATTTAGCAACTTTGACAAATTTAGACATACAGTCTATATTTTATAATACGCGAGATTCTTATAGCGCCCTGAATATAGTGGCTGAACTTGGTGCAGCCTGTATTGGATGTCCTAGATTTTATTACTGGACCAATATGATGGTTATTTCAGTAGGCAAAAGATTATCTTTTTGGAAAGAAAACCAAAAAGTAGGAAATTCGCCTAAAGTGGCCACACTTTATTAATATACCAAAATACACTTGGAAGCATATTTCCTATCTTAGAATTTCATCTGCAAAAATAATCTATTCAAATAACCATCATATACGCTGTGCAAGAAAATCTGGGACACCCGGTATACAACACACCCAAATTTTCCCGTTCCATTTTGGCAGTACTGGCATAGATTATGAATATGTTGTAATGCTTATTTAACACAACAGAAAAAGTTAAATTATTTCTGTCACATTTTTATATAATACACCATTGGCCATGTAGAAACATACAACCTGATATACGTATTTTCAGAGTGTCGCCGATAAAATACGGCACGATTGGAACATGTGGCTGGTAGAAAAATACGACTTTTGCAACTGCGTCCTGTCAACTCGGAATTTATGAAACGGGACAGGCAAAAATACAGCCGCGTGCGATTCTCGTATTCAACATTAAAGCAGTCGATGTATCTTTCATTTCTGAAGACTTGCCCGTTATAGACGGATTCGGAGTAATAATATACCTATGGTTATTTCTTACATGGAGCAGAGATATTATTTACGATGTTTAAGACACTGAAGATAATTCAAGCAAGTTGTCTATGGCGTTAGTAAAAATATTTTTAGGTTGCTATTTTTATTTTTACATGCGCTACAAAATGGTTTTTATATAAGAACTGAGTAAAAAATTAAATTTAGGTTTAGATTGTATTGTTTGCTTTTATACGATTGTCGAATTCGGAAGGTTTCTTTAATGCAAAAAGAAGTATCGCCCGAGCAGGGACTTGAACCCTGGACCCTTGGATTAAAAGTCCAATGCTCTACCGACTGAGCTACCCGGGCTCTCGATAGCATGCGTTAGGTGGCGTGTACTTAAAGAAGGAGCACACATATAGCTAATATTAACAACAAATATTTGTTGATTAACACCTAATCTTCGTTTCAATTATTGTTAATATACCGCATGTACATTCTATTACATAAAACGTGACGTTTCCTTTCTATTTGCGTTTGGTTGTGTATTTTGTTAAAATTAATCTTGTAATCCAATTATCAATTCTTTAGACAAAGATTTTATTTTATTTACGTACGTATGTTTTAGATTAACATTTACAAACAATCAGATTTAGCTAATCTAATTGTTTATAATTCATAAATGCATGTTTCATATAAACAAATCTTTACACGATGACTTGCAAGTAGATAAGGATGAAAAAGTAGATTTAAAAGTAAATTATGCATGCATTATAATTTTGTTGTATTTAACTTATAATTAGTGGAAAATATGGCCAATCTGTTTTTTTTTTTTTTATTAGTAGCAAACTTTGCAAAGTAATTCTGCTTCTAGTTCTAGCAAAGATTGCAGACACGGTATAGGTTAATATATGTAAATGAAATAAGCTTTAATTCCATAAATATATCTTGTAATATAGGTAAGAAGTCGAGAATGCTAACGCGTTAACGCATGGTCAATATTGCATAATAAACAATATATGGTAATCATTACTGCCTTGATTGGAGGGACGTAAGTGTGATTTATATGAGTTACACTACCCGACAAAAACATAGACGCGGTATCGTTTCTATTTACGAAACAAAGTTTATAGATATTATGTAAAATGTAAATGAGGGTTATTAATACTTGTTATGTAAATAGTCCATTTGTAGATATTTCTGGGTATTTATTGCTTTATGAGGGGTAATTGAGATTTTCCCAGATCAAAATAGGAATTAATTAAATGCGACGAAAATTTAGACCACCTGTGCATTTATTACATTAATATAAGCAAAAATGTTTCAATTTGATACTTCTCTTTATATGCAGCGGTTGTGCTGGTAAAGTGTACACATTTCACCACCAGAAATTGTATTTTATAAAGTGTTTGCAATATGGGCAGAAAAAAGCAATTATCCTTGGTAGAAAGGGGTACAGTTCTAGCCCGGCACCAGGATGGTGTTAGTAAGAAAGAAATTGCTCGTCGGTTACGAAGAAGCGATCATTCCGTTAGAAATTTCCTAAAAGATGCGGAAAATTACGGCAAACCAAAAGGCCAGGGGCGACCGAAAGCTGTAAGTGAGCGGGATAAACGCATGATATTGCGGTGTGCATCCAATTCTTCTGCGTGGGCGAGAGTTATTGCAGAACAGGCGGGGGTACAAACGCACTTGCGTAATGTTCAAAAGATTTTAAAGGCGTCACCGGTAATATCACAGAAGAAAATGTTGAGAAAACCGCCACTTTCGGCGAAACACAAAGAAGCGGGGTTGAGATTTGCTGAAGAACACGTATCCTGGAAGAAACAATGGGAAAAAGTTATATTTTCCGATGAGAAACGTTTTAATTTGGACGGACCGGATGGGTACTCGTATTATTATCATGATCTGAGAAAGGAACCAAAAGTGAAAACGACCACACAATTAGGGAGCGGATCTGTGATGATATGGGCAGCGATTGGATTCAGCGATAAGAGTGAGATAGTGTTTTGCACGAACAAAATGACATCTGCGGGCGTATAAAGACTTATTGCGTGACAATCTTCTACGTTTTGGAAACCAATGGGCCGGGCGCAATTTTGGTTTTCGGCAAGGTAACGCGCCAATTCATAAAGCAAAAACCATTACTGAATGGCTTAAAGAGAAAAAGATTAAAACTTTACACTGGCTGGCACGGTCACCAGACTTAAACATTATTGAAAACATGCGGGGTGAATTGGCACGTCGCGTTTATCGCGGAGGCTGTCAATATTTCACGGTACAGGAACTGAAAACTTCAATAGTGACTGAATGGCAGAATATCCCTCAAAATTATGCGTTAAATTTATATAAATCTATTAATAACAGACTATTGGAAGTGATTAAGAACAATGGAGGATCTACGCATTACTGACCACTCATTTGTTGATTTTTGTTTTACATTTGCAACAGAGCGTCTAAATTTTTGTCGCAGAAATTGTTTAAACATTGGAGTAATAATTTATTATTTAGTTCATATATTACTGGAAGAGATATTTTTAACCTTGTACAAACAATCAATCTACCTTGTATTATATGCCTAAAATAGCTTAAATTTTGTGACATGAATAAACAAAATTAAAGTACATAGCAAAAAGCAAAAACAAAACAAGCAAAAGCATAAATACCTATTAGATACAAATACCAATCACTTGGTTCTCGTAAATATACTGGCGTAAATACCTAGCTAGGGCATTTCCTTAAATGAAGCAGGGATGGAGTTGTGATAGAGAAGTTTTGTACAGCGGTGGTGGTATTAGACTCCTAGATCGTGCATTAATATGCGATATATGATCGTATCTTCTGATACCATAAACACTCCTCCAATTATTAGCGTCTATGCACAACGGAGCAATACATAAACGGGGTTAATGGTTAATATGGCATAGACTTCAATACATAACAGAAAATGCTGATTTTTTCGAAATTTTGGGCAGGTAGTAAGAAAAATAGTGTATGCCACTCGAGTTGTATGTGATCTTGCGGTCTTGGAATTATTGTTAACATCCTCGATGGCAAAGCTGCACTTACGTACGTTGTGATATGAATGATTAATACATTAAGACCATTTTACATATGTAAATTATGATATAAAAATAACACTTAATTATTAATATCAAGATAAATAAGGGCATATTTTATAATAATGTATTGGGTATATTTATTACATATGTATTTTGAGGTAAATTTGTGTTTTAAAGGCCCCTACATCTGCGAATATTTTCTGATCATAGATAATATAATAACTACTAACGTAAAGAGAAGCGCCACATAACGGCATAGTTTTACCCTATCTATCGAGAACGAAGGCATTCAAATGAAGACCGAAAATTGGTTTTATAGCTTATGCTCGGTGGAGCGTAAGGAATAGCTGTGTGATTTGGTTTTAACTGCTTTTCCGGCATGGACGACTAAGTAATCCCTCGCAGGCTGCCGGGTACAAAAATATTTTTGTGCCATATACAATATACACTACCCGACAAAAACATAGACGCGGTATCGTTCCTATGTACGAAACAAAGTTTATAGACATTACATAAAATGTAAATGAGGGTTATTAATACTTGTTATATTATATTTTATAAAGTATTTGCAATATGGGCGGAAAAAAGCAATTATCCTTGATAGAAAGGGGTAAAGTTCTAGCCCGGCACCAGGATGGTGTTAGTAAGAAGGAAATTGCTCGTCGGTTACGAAGAAGCGATCGTTGCGTTAGAAATTTCCTAAAAGATCCGGAAAATTACGGCAAACCAAAAGGCCAGGGGCGACCGAAAGCTGTAAGTGAGCGGGATAAACGCATGCTATTGCGGTGTGCAACCAATTCTTCTGCGTGGGCGAGAGTTATTGCAAAACAGGCGGGGGTACAAACGCACGTGCGTAATGTTCAAAGGATTTTAAAGGCGTCACCGGTAATATCACGGAAGAAAATATTGAGAAAACCGCCACTTTCGGCGAAACACAAAGAAGCGAGGTTGAGATTTGCTGAAGAACACGTATCCTGGAAGAAACAATGGGAAAAAGTTATATTTTTCGATGAGAAACGTTTTAATTTGGACGGACCGGATGGGTACTCGCATTATTATCATGATCTGAGAAAGGAACCAAAAGTGAAAATGACCAGACAATGAGGGGGTGGATCTGTGATGATATGGGCAGCGATTGGATTTCGCGATAAGAGTGCCATAGTGTTTTGCACGAACAAAATGACATCTGTGGGCGTATAAAGACTTATTGCGTGACAATCTTCTACGTTTTGGAAACCAATGGGCCGGGCGCAATTTTGTTTTTCAGCAAGATAAGGCGCCAATTCATAAAGCAAAAACCATTACCGAATGGTTTAAAGAGAAAAAGATTAAAACTTTACAGTGGCCGGCACGGTACACCAGACTTAAACATTATTGACAACATGTGGGGTGAATTGGCACGTCGCGTTTATGTCGGAGGCCGTCAATATTTCACGGTACAGAAACTGAAAACTTCAATAGTGACTGAATGGCAGAATATCCCTCAAAATTATGCGTTAAATTTATATAAATCTATTAATGACAGACTATTGGAACTGATTAAAAACTATGGAGGATCTACGCATTACTGATCACTCATTTGTTGATTTTTGTTTTACATTTGCAACAGAGCGTCTAAATTTTTGTCGCAGAAATTGTTTAAACATTGGAGTAATAATTTATTTAGTTCATATATTACTGGAGGAGATATTTTTAAGTTTATTTTACTTTTATGAATAAAAACTCAATTAGATATCTTGCTAGTTTCGCAAAGAAATGTTGTAACCTTTAAAACCCGTAAAACATCTTACTGCGTCCAAGTTTTTGTCGGGGAGTGTATTACGTTAATAAAAAGACAATTAATACTACTGGGTTTCTCATAACTTAAAGGAAATGCAGCAATGGATATAATGCGATACCGCTGAAACTCACTCATTGTTAGAGCATTACGGATGTTCTTTCTTACACCGCATCATTACGGTTGATGAGACATGGGCGAGATCGTACGAACCTAAGCTTGAGTCATTCCAGGTCATCACATTAAACAAAAGTGTATCTTACTACCACTAATGTGAAAGTTATGGGGATTCTTGTGTACGACGGTGATCCTAACACATGTTATACCTCAAGAGCACACTATTAATGCACAATAGCTATGTTTTTAAAACATAGCTTAAGGCCAGCGTTGTGAAGAAAACGACCATAATTTTTGCAAAATGTTTCCATCATTTTGCAGGACAACGCTCTAGGGCAAATAAGACAAATAATAGTCATCGGAGTTGGGAAGTATTTTTCCATACGCCATACTCACCGTATTTAAGTCCATGTGACTATGACTTGATTCCAAAAATGAAAGAACCATTTCGTGACATTTGATTCCGAACTGTTCCTTAGGTTATGCAAGCAACAGAGTGCTCGAAAAGAAGCATTAACACATGCGCTGCTAAAGGCATACTTTTTTGTCTAGAATTAAAACTGACGAAACGTAAAGAAAACTTAACTTTTTCGGGGAAGCAAACACAGCCACAATACGTTTCGTTTGTAATTTATCATAATTTGTACAAACACGATTCCTTAGAGGTTTTTGAGGCTATTGTTTGCGGAATAAACAGGTTTGTGATCAACTTTAAGATTTTTTGAAGACCTTTCGTTTAATTTGGATAAAAGGAATTTTGCTAAAGCGTTTCAGTGCTTGAGTACATAATTTAGTATCATAGCATTAAATTAAGTTTCACGAGCTTCACTACTGGTACTTCATTGATAAATAAATATGCTTATTTGTTGATACATCCACCATATTCATTGCACGTAATACACAATCATATTTTCTTCTCACAATGTGTACAAGTGTAAACTCGTAAGATTCAGGAAACACTAGGTATTAGAATTCAACTTCAAGATAGTTCGCGGAAGCTAGAACAATTACTAAGACTTTAACAATAATGATTTTTCGAGACCAAAGGTAAAGACCTTTGTTATGCAGATTGTTAACGGAATGCGAATGGATTTATCGCATTCAACTCCTCTTTTCCCGAGTTGAGAAACATCTAAAATGCAAAACTGCTCCGAGAAACGTTAATTACTGTTGACATAGTTTGCCGGCTGCCTGCAGGTAATATTTGAGTTTGACGATAAGTTGGTAAGCCAACGCTTTTTACTACGGAATTTTTGCAAGCATGAAATTATAAGCTACGTATTTAGAAGTTGGCATGCCACTAATACCTATATTTTACCTGTGTTTAAAAAAAAATTTCTTTTATATAATTTTGTGCTAACAATTTTGTGTGGGTGGCACGTCTTTAATAAGGTAATTGTTGCAAGTGATTTTTTTTTAATTATAATATAAAAAATAGCCTTTTTATAGCTAATAGTTTCTATTTTTTTTATTTTTAATAGTTTTTTCTTGTTTACCTTGTTGAATGTCTTGAATTTTTCGTGAATTAATTCTAAAACCAATAATTAATCGGATTTACATCAAGAGAACACAAATATGGAGAAATACAGCATCCTGCATGATGAATTATAGTATTAGAAAATTCCGTATCATCCTTTTCTTTACCATTTGCATTTGTAACTACGAAAGGAATTTATATGCTCTCTACGCAGCTATAAAAACAACCACTCAGAGAATAAATAAAATTTTATTTTTCGACGTAAACGCCATTAACACTAACACTCTTATCCCAACGTTTTTCTGATAACGCGGAAAAAAAATCTGTTGGTATTTCTGCAAAATACGACTCCACAGCGCTTTCCAATTCATCATTCGATAAAAAGCGATGTCCTCTCTAGAGTTTTTTGAGTTCTCGAAAAAGATGATAGTCACAGAAGGCGAAGTCGGGACTGTGAGCTATGCTATTAGGTATAATTCCCTAAAGCTGAATTCGTTGATTAATGCTCGAACAATTTCCGTGGAGACGCAGTTTTCTGAACATAATTCCGCGTCTCAGAAAACTGTGGTCATCACTTTCATCTCTAATGGCCCCCTTTCTTGAACACTTATTTACACCTATGGATACGAGAGTTTTTTGTGCTTGGTTCAAATTATGCGGAATCCATCGGGAACAGATCTTTTTCACACTTAAATACACACGTAAAATCGAATGTACTGCAGTCTTCGAAATATGCTTAAGGCTGCTTCTATCTCACGGTCCAATCCTCTTCGGTCATGTTGCACACCATGGAACAGCAATTGATTTTGGTCGGTCTTCGCGAAATTCTTGAATTGACGGAAGCACGACCACGACGAAATTCTGCATACTAGTTGTAAACAATCTTTTCTTATGGTGTTTCCTTATCAATAATTGGACGAGACAATTCGAGGCATTATTGCTGTAGTGGCCTTTACTAGAATCATAAAAAATTGTCCAACCTTAACGATAAATTTCAATCTTTTCGCGAAATTCCTGTTTTTAAACGTTCACTGTGAACAAGCTACTCGGCCGATTTTTGCGCTCTTACTGCTCCAACAAGAACAAATGTCACATTCTCGTAGTAACGAAGCCCACACACTAAAGACTTCTAAGGTTTATACCAGACTTCAAAAACTTATGTACCGTCACCATACGTAAAAAAAAGAAAAAGAAAAGAGAAGTAGAATATTTCTAAGTCACCTTATATTTTATCAGCAACTATGAATAATTATCAACTGTTTTGGAATAGATATTTGCTATTCTTTCACATTTTGCCGTCAATATAGACTTGGGTTCCAATTCATTAAATTTGCACCACATTATATTACTTGATCGCCAGCTAGCTTTGTCCTTAGAACTATTGATCGTTTTACACGCATATTTGCAGATGCTTAATGCAAACAAAATTCAAATCACGTGTGTGTACTCATCATAATCTTATTCAACCCGAATCTTTAGTTGCTCATGTAAACAGTTGGACATTTAAAGGACTATCTCAACAAAATTTGCTTTGGAACTATTTATCTATTAAATAGCGATAAGATAATACTCGTCACACTTATAAGGTTGTATGTAATCTCAACTCGAGAATCCGATGTACCAGGAAATATTGAACCTAATGTATGTAAATCCATTAATGTTTTCCGTCGTCTCGACCGTTGCTTCCGTACGTTCAAGCACAGCAAACATAGCCCAGTAATTAGACAAACAGTAACGTTTAGGCTTACGCAATGGTCAACAAGCAACGCACAGGCAGATGTGCTCTACGAGTTCTATGTTGTTATCATACCAGCTAGATGTAACACGTCTGTTTGGTTAAACCTGCCATAAAATGTAATATCTCTCATTACCGACAATAGGTTTACAATTTCTCGAGGTGCCTGTCTCGTTTAAGCGAAGTCTCTTCAAATAAGTTCAGGAAATATAACATAGTAAAATATTAACACAGTTTTGCGAACCTTTGAAATAGGTTGTATAAAATTATTTGTTTAGTTAAAGTAAATAGGAGATTTAACTCCAGAGCAATACTTATCAAAGCGCCATACACAGTCTCTATAACTTAATCAAATTTTTAACAGATTAGGAATATTGTACGCCACAATACAATAACAAAAAGATTCAAGTTTTTCCAGGAAAGTACAACGCTTAACAATTTATGATGCATATACACTACCCGACAAAAACATAGACGCGGTATCGTTTCTATTTACGAAACAATGTTTATAGACATTATATAAAATGTAAATGAGGGTTATTAATACTTGTTATGTAAATAGTCCATTTATAGATATTTCTGGGTATTTATTGCTTTACGAGGGGTAATTGAGATTTTCCCAGATCAAAATAGGAATTTTAAATGCGACAAAAATTTAGACCCTGTGCATTTATTGCATTAATATAAGCAAAAATGGTTTAATTTGAGACTTCTCTTTATATGCAGCGGTTGTGCTGGTAAAGTGTACACATTTCACCAGGAGAAATTATATTTTATAGAGTGTTTGCAATATGGGTAGAAAAGAGCAATTATCCTGAATAGAAAGGGGTAAAGTTCTAGCCTTGCACCAGGATGGTGTTAGTAAGAAGGAAATCGCTCGTCGGTTACGAAGAAGCGATCATTGCGTTAGAAATTTCCTAAAAGCTCCGGAAAATTACGGCAAACCAAGAGACCAGGGGCGACCGAAAGCTGTAAGTGAGCGGGATAAACGCATCATATTGCGGTGTGCATCCGATTCTTCTGCGTCGGCGAGAGTTATTGCAGAACAGGCGGGGGTACAAACGCACGTGCGTAATATTCAAAGGATTTAAAGGCGTCACCGGTAATATCACGGAAGAAAATGTTGAGAAAACCGCCACTTTCGGCGAAACACAAAGAAGCGAGGTTGAGATTTGCTGAAGAACACGTATCCTGGAAGAAACAATGGGAAAAAGTTATATTTTCCGATGAGAAACGTTTTAATTTGGACGGAGCGGATGGGTACTCGCATTATTATCATGATCTGAGAAAGGAACCAAAAGTGAAAATGACCAGACAATTAGGGGGTGGATCTGTGATGATATGGGCAGCGATTGCATTTCGCGATAAAAGTGGGATAGTGTTTTGCACAAACAAAATGACATCTGTGACATTGCGTGGCAATCTTCCACGTTCTGGAAACCAATGGGCCGGGCGCAATTTTGTTTTTCAGCAAGATAACGTGCCAATTCATAAAGCAGAAACCGTTACTGAACGGTTTAAAGGGAAAAAGATTAAAACTTGACAGTGGCCGGCACGGTCACTAGACTTAAACATTATTAAAAACATGTGGGGTGAATTGGCACGTCGCGTTTATCGCGGAGGCCATCAATATTTCACGGTACAAGAACTAAAAACTTCAATAGTGACTGAATGGCAGAATATCCCTCAAAATTATGTGTTAAATTTATATAAATCTATTAATAACAGACTATCGGAAGTGATTAAGAACAATGGAGGATCTACGCATTACTGATCACTCATTTGTTGATTTTTGTTCTACATTTGCAACAGAGCCTCTGAATTTTTGTCGGAGAAATTGTTTAAACATTGGAGTAATAATTTATTATTTAGTTCATGTATTACTGGAGGAGATATTTTTAAGTTTATTTTACTTTTATGAATAAAAACTTAATTAGATATCTTGCTAGTTTCGCAAAGAAATGTTGTAACCCTTAAAACCCGTAAAACATCTTACCGCGTCTAAGTTTTTGTCGGGGAGTGCAGTATAAATCTATAATATGATTAGTAAACGAAATGCACATACTAGAAATATCTAAACACTATACATATTTCTAACATTCTCATGCTTATATAAGTTTTTCAGAACTGAGTGAATTAAATTTGCTTAGGTTTCAAACTTTGCTAAGCGTGCAATGCAGCACTGTGGTTAGCCTGATTAATTCTCTGAACACCTTTGTAACAATTATTGCATGTGCATATGTATAACCTACATAATAAAAAAAATCTGCACGAACACACCGGATCAGATAACGAAGCTTCGCGTGTTTTTTTTTTATATTCTTGGAATTTATATAATAATTACGGCTTTTTTATACGTATTATAACCTAAATGCTAATGCTTTAACACAATTAACATAGAATCCTACTTCCAGTTTTTGCATAATTCGCCCTACCCACGCATACCTCTTCACTTCTTCTTTTTAACTTTAGTGATGACCTAGAATTTCTTTTTAACGTTTCATTTATGAATCATGTTGCTCTTCTTTGCCAAAAAAAACGTTGTTGACAGATTAAAAGATACAAGGTCCGTTTAAAAAATCCCCAATAGACTCTTAGGGATAAGAATAATGAAAGTATAATAGTAGGATCATCCTATGGAAACGATAACATAACTCATCTATTTTACCTGCATCTATTGGGTACTGAGTTTCCAAATTGAAAGTAACTTTTTTCTAAATGCATCACAACAACACTTCGTTCTCACGCCAAACGGCAAACCCAAGCATGATATATTACACGCTGGAAAAAAAATTGATAAGTTAAACGAGGACATTTACGCTAGCTGTTGTAAAAGGTATTGGATAGAGAAAATTTCCACGCAACCGCCTTTTACGACATTCAAATAGGTTTATCTCCACAACAACGTCCCGTCGCGTTGGTTTCTGCTTTTGGTAAGGAAGCACCACCTCAGTTGACAATTTGTCGCTGGCGCTGCGAATTCTATCGTCACCATACCTGACTGAACGATGATTCTAGGATAGCACCAGCAAAGAAAAAAAAACTGCTGTGCACCAACTGATCAAGGAAAATTGAGAGACTGAGATATCTTTATTTATTTCGAAGACCCCAATCCAAACAATGATGAATTTGGCGTCGAAAAACGTTGGCTCGATTCCCCAACGGAAGTTCAAAAAATGTTTATAGAATCGTAAGTAGAGAAGAACCACAAAGACCTATCGCGAATTCGCCATGTGGGTGTTTCAAGATGAAGGGAATTCGTTCCCGTGTGTCGAAGAAAATGGTCGCAGCTTTTATCTCAATTTTGACATGTTGCTACGGTTTCTTTGGAAGATCGAAGAACCAACACATAATGACGAATCATTCTCCGCCAGGATAATAAGACTCCATACAGATTTCAACAGATGATCCAGTTTGCTTTATATTTTGCATTTATCGTTGCGTATTCTTCAGTTATTATTCACTTGCTAAACCCTTCGAAAATGCAGTGGCATTCAGCTGCACAAAATACGAGTTTTAAATGAAATTCTTGAAACTCTTTGAATCCTTTCTGTTCAGAAGAATAGACGATCTTATTCTTATCGTTTTTTTTAGTTTTAATCTCCCAGCAACAAGCCAGAGTTTAAGTTTCACTTTAGAAGTTTCATTATTTGCAGAAGTTGCGGTAATTGAATCTTCTCCCTTATCGTTTGCATGATTTCATAAAGGAACCTTGGTTAAGTCCCATAAAAAGTTTCATGCGACTTTCGCACGATTTCTTTAAATTGAACGTATGAATCCGTCACATAAATTAAAGTGATATCTCCTCCAGTTCTGAAGCGGAAATCACTCCCTGGATAGTAAGCGCAGCATGCAGCTACAATCGAGATAGCGAGTGGGCATCCTTTCCATATTAAACTGCGACAGCAAATTGGCCCGAAAAATTTTATATACGCTTACTGTCAATTTGTTTTTCCGTGGAGCGAAAAGGTCGCGCCGTATTTTCTTTTTTGCAAAAGAAGTTTTTACGATGCCACGATACCGACACACTCCAAACCATCTTCCCGTACCGTATTTGAAAATCCCTAGAAATGGATTCGCGACACGGAACACTATAAAAACCAACAGGCACTTAACTTTAAAATTTTTAGACTCCCGATGGTGTCCTTGATATGCCAGGGCGATGCTGTAAGTTCAGATCGAGTTGAAAGTTTCGCAACCTTAATTGCATCTTTGTACGCGTGCAACTTAATACAAAACTTCTCGGCGGATCTGCGAATGTAATCAATAAAGAGGATGTTGTTTTAAAAGTTTTAAACAATTATAGTGTTTGTGCCTACGTTGAGATTCAATCTTGGATAATGGTCGCTTGCCTGAGCGTTTGTAGAGTACATTATCAAAATAGTCAAAATTAATTCGAACTATGCATCCTACAAAGAGATTATCCATGGACGATAATCCAGAAAATTTTCATAAACCAACAAGGAAAATTACTCCCCTTTCCAACAAGCAAAACGCAACGCCTTACGTAAGTCCTATTTTCGTACATATCTCCTTCTTAAAGGTATGCGCGTCTATGCACGCGTGCTTTTTTTTATAAGACCGACCGCCCGTAAACAATTTATGTATTTAGACTTATAAATACTTTTTTACATGGTAGTTTGTTTACAAAAGCAGATGAAGAGCTGTGATTTTTCGACGGGCATTCGACGCATCTATTTTTATACTTTTTAAAGAGCAAAAAAGAGAGCGGACTCCTTTCTCTCAAATATTTTTGTAAAAAGCATAATCTAGTGCCTCCAAGCTCTACAAATCCAATAAAAAAAAGAAAACAAAAGATAAATGCAGACGTAAATTGCTAGATCGTCCTCATAGTGTAAAAAGTATATTGAAAGAATAATGGTTATAGTATTCAAGAACGGAAAATGTAAATCAAAGTTGTAGACGCAGACATCTAAATCTGTACGAAATTCGGTTTAGAGATGGAGCTGTTAATGTTGGAATTTGTGAGCAGTAACGTGATTACTTACTTTGGTATTTGGAGAATAGGAATTACAAAAATTAATGGGCAAATATTTGGGATCTTATATTCCCCATAAATAATCGCTAACGTCTTTCTACCTTGTATTGTTTACTTTACTTAAAGAATAAAATTTAAAAAAATTTTGAGAAAATATTTTAGTTTATTTGTTTACGCAAAGGAACTGTTGCTATTAACAACAAAAAATAACATTGGTGAAAGGACACAGAGACGGTGAGGCATTAGGATTCTAGATTTCGAGATGGTTCAATTTACCAAGAAAAATGGAGGAGGTTGGCTGGGAGGTTCACGGCCTATCGCTTGTGAGGCAATGTTGATCTCAGGTTTTCTTACATGCTGAAAGATTAACTGCCCACAACCTTTTATAATAAACAAAGCTATATAACCCCCAAAGTAAGTTTATTGTAAAAACACCTAACACAACGTAAACAATATTTAAATCATTGCGATTGTTTTGCCCTGTACATCTTTGATAACTTCGCTTGATACTATTTCAAGAAAATCTGGTATTAAGTTATCCTAATTTAATTATTTTAGTTTAACAGTAGAGTTGAATAGAACATTTCTTTAAATAATAGGCACATAGAACACACAGAAAAAATCGCTATAATAAACACAACAGAAAAAATAAACAGGCAAAAAGGCGAAAGGCAAAAAAAAATTCGGAGTTTTGCCGATTTAATGGCGCTAATCGATGGCCCTATGGCCGTATACGTCCCGCAAGAAATTTCAACCCGCTACCTCTAACGGCTCAGGAGATTTGGGCGTTTGAAGTTTTCAGAAACTGCGCCGGAGACGGTCGGAAACGGACGGAAAATCGACATCGCTCCGGTTTTCGTCGATTATCTCCTGAGATCTGCATCTGCGGTATGCAAAGTTGGCACGCGTTCGATAGAGAATTGACCGGCAGATCGATTGCAGCAGAAACCTCTAGCTCTTCGTTTTGACTGGTTTCTCGGGCTTCAAAGTTGAAAAAAGAAATTTTCATTTGTCAACTTTGAGACGCCGTAGCGTCCGAACGGTTAGAGCTAGGTAGTTGAGATTTCCTTCCCTTAAAGCGCCCGTCGAGACCTTTCGAACGAGCCCGAACTTATCCTCGTAGCTCGTCCGATTGCCGAGATCTAGACAAGCCGTAAAACTTTGAACCCAAAGTGATGGAATTGCCGAAAGTCAAAAAAAAGAAAGTTCTCAGTTTTGCCGATTTAACGGCGCTAATCGATGGCCCTATGGCTGTATATGTTCCACAAAAAATTTCAGCCCCCTACCTCTAACGGCTCAGGAGATTTGGGCGTTTGAAGTTTTCGGAAACTGCGCCGGAGACGGACGAAAAATCGACATCGCTCCGGTTTTCGTCGATTATCTCCTCAGATATGCATCTGCCGTATGCGAAGTCTGCGCACGTTCGATAGAGAATTGACCGGCGGATCGATTGCGACGAAGCAGAAGCTCTCTAGCTCTTCGTTTTGACGGGTTTCTCGGGCTTCAAAGTTGAAAAAAGAAATTATAATTTTTCGGAAATTCTTGTATAGTGTAAACATGTAAGAGTTCCTTAAATTTCTTCTAAATGTATTGATGTTCGTTATTGATTTGATATTAGTAGGCTTATGTTAACGCCTCGAAAATATAGAAACCATGGTAGCGGCGATATTTTGTTGTGATAACTATATTCGAGTAGGTACATTTTTATTTACTCACATTTGAAAGTGGATTTGTTGTCATTTGTAGCTGAGGCGAAGTAGTGCCGGTGGCCTTTTTCCCACGGTTTTCCCTCAGATTAATATTTCGTCTTTATCTTACACACGCGAGTGACACCCATTTATGTTAAAAACAATCCAGTAAACAATTTTCAATGCGAGAAACAAAATTCACTAACGAAAAGTTGAATTATATTTTTTCTAAATTACTTAAATGCAGTACACATCATTGATCGCATTGCTCACATACAGTAATTAAAATACAATAACATAGATCTCGATTACAGAACAAAAAAGTTTGAAATAGATATGAAACTATATCAACCTTAAAGTTTAAAAACAACATAGCACATTTTTTTAGGTCCTTTAATTTCAGAATTATTAAATTATGAAGTGATAAACCGCATCATTATCGCTTGAAGAACTACAGTGAACAGTTAAATATTCATTACTTGGCCAAAGAAGCAAATAAATTCAAATTTAGCGTAGGAAACTGCTAAATTTTAAATTAGAGCCCACATATTTAATAATTATTGTAAACGTTATCGCTGAGAAGATCCATTTTCTTTTTATGGGGGTCTCATTATAATGTACTATAGCCTTTTACGCCGTGAAGAGCTGGTGGGCAAATGACTGAAAACTCTCTTGGCATAATAGAAAGATGTCAGCGAAGTGTCCACGTATAATTACTATTACAAAGATGGGCCATGACATAGGTGTCTTTGGTCTTCTCGGCATAAATGAACAGAAGTGATCATCAACTTGTCTTCGTTTATATAAATGACATTTAAAGACTGCATATCTTGTCAACAACATTTGGAGGACTGTTAATTTTCCTTCCATTTTCCAATTACATGGCTTAGGTGGCTTTTTGGTGGGCTACAGGTAGGGTTTTGAACCAATGCAAGCTGCTTCTTTTCGGCCAAGTTATCGGTTTCCTCTTATTCTCAATTGGGACCTGCTGCGGTTTTTGCGTCTAATTGCCACACGTGTATCGCGTCAGGTGTCCACGTAAGTGAAAACCCATTCCAAGAAATTTTTATCGCTTAATGCTCTTCCGATCAATGCTAAAAGTTGTAATTAACACAAAAGTTTAAAAAGTAATTAGCGTGATATCAAGTTATTCGGCGCAGTAAATAGAACGTTAAAATACATATTTTGCACTCCATCATTCTTAATTTCATGCTTTTTGTACTCAAAATAGTATCAAATTACATTCCAAACAAAAACCTCGCCAAATTGGCAAACGATAGGGGAAACGACCCGAATATACACTTCCTAACGCCTACAACCACGAGTTCCCAAGGATAAAAAATCGCATTTATCCTCCCGCGTGATGCGTGTCGCTTTACACGGACCAGTACCTTATATACATTAAAAAAATTATCTGTTTTTTATACGTTTTGGCCCATCCTTCTTGTTCTCCATTAGGCGTCGCATTATCATATTACCCGAATATGGAGACGCCAAAATCCTACGGAAATTTGTCAGTGAAGCCGCGCCTTCTGTTCTGGAGAAGGATGATGATCTAATAGGGGTATTACCGCTAGCTATTAAGGATTTTTCGGAGCTTGCATTTCACATGCCGGAAAAGTGGCGATGTTAGGGTTAATTAGATTTAATCCTTGTATATCTGGAAAAATAGCAAGTAGGAGCAGTTGCTGTGGTTGTTAAGGTGTAAACGGCTATTGTTGCGCGGCACGCAACGAACATTTTGATATACTTACGTGTAGTAAGTATAACCGTTAATGCTTGAATTGAATTTCGTCTTTTAATGCCTTTGCTTGAAATTCATTTATTAAAAATACAAATAATGGGTGGAATGAAAATTCGACGCGTTAGAAAAACTTGCCTTGATTAAATTTTTTACGAACAAATTAACTACTTGAACATTGATGTTGAAGATTCAACGTCAATTTCTCAGAGTTTAATTCGGATTCTGTTCCTCAACACATCCCCAGTTTAGGTTTCTCAACCATTCTCCTAAACCTTTTCAATCAACCAAGTCTAAAGTGTTTCAATAGGTCGAGCTTGAGTTATGTTTGGCGGGTAATGCCCGCAAGGAACAAAAGGTATATTGTGCACTTTCAACCATTATTGTGTATCGATTTGAAGCTAAGTCTAACCGGAACATAATTTCGTCATTTTGGTGACGCAATTTCGGCGAACAGCGTTTATACTAAATAGAATACCAGACTAACGCTTCTTCTGGGAATTAGGTTCTCGTCTTGTATCGCCCGCGTGGGAAAGTGGAAAATATTTTTCAGCGCCTATCGAGGAATTCTCTGAAGTTTAGCTTAGGTGTAGTTTGGCCAGTTTTAATCTCTCGAATAATAATGGTGTGAGTAACGTGAAATCGACAAGCACGTTTACGAGTAGACGCATCTACGCGGTTTTCAGCAAAGCACAAAAGCCTTTCCTGGGTCCTCGCTGCTGGTAGCTGTTGTGGCCGACCACTTTTCCAAAGGTTTTGACAAAGTGTGCCTTCCTAACATTCTCTAAATGTTTGATATATCGTGGTTGGGGAAATATTTTCGTCCATCAACAAGTTTATAATTTGCCGCTTAAATATTCGTAAATTTTGCAACTACTTAAAGAAAAAACGACACATGATGTAAATAATCGAGGTCATCACAGTAACGCGCTGACCATAGTACAAATACATACCCAATAAAAAAAATCTTGTCTCAAAACTTTCGTTTCATCCATTGGAATAATTATTATGCAAAGTTTGACCTACAGGCTGAAAATCAATTACTTCGGGTTTGCACATGGAGTTTGGGCATAGATTGTTTTAAATTATTCAGGACAGAATGTGAACGAATAAGATATCTAGTGGACTACAGTTTTATATATTGCCTAGGTCAGAGCATAAGCTAAACAAGTTCTCAGCTGGTGTGTATTCGCCTAAATTCAAATTTAATCTACTAGGCAGATATACAAGGCGAGTTCGATAATTACCTGGCCTCGGTAAGAGATGGCACTACTAGAATTGAAATAACACTATTTTTCGTAAAAGTAACCTTTGACAAAAATCTTGTCAAGTTTTCAAACAGATACGTTAGTTAGTTTGCTTATGACAGCCGTTTAAAGTGATGATTTAACATTGGAAAAATCGAATACAGAGCAGTGATTAAATATTTGTTGCCGAAGAAGAAAAAAAAAAATTATGAGATAAGAAACGGAAATCAGGGAAGTTGCAGCAGTTAGCAGCAAAAATTATGAAAAAGTTCACGATGCGGTAACGAATGATCAGAGATTGAAAGTGGGTGAGATTGGCGAAGCTGTGGGCATCTCAATTGATTGGGTCCATAACATTTTAACAACTAATTTTGGCGTCGGTTCATAACTGTTGATGAAACATGGATTCAGTACAGCACACTAGAGACCAAAGAACAGTCCAAAGAGTGAGTTTTTCGTGCCTAGTCGGCGCCAAAGAAGGCCAGAATCACTTTATCGGCTAACAGAATCGGGGCCGCACTACGTAATTTACGTTGATTACCTTGAAAAGGGCAAAACGATTAATGGGAGGTATTATGCCAACTTGTTAGATCGTTTCAACAATGCTGTGAAAGAAAGCGAAAGAAAAAATTCTGCTTCATCAAGACATGCAAAAATTTCATGAGTTAGGATACGAGTTGAGCGCAAAATCCTTCTTTAAGGTCGCTACATTAAATTACATCCAATTAAAAAGGTGCAACGCGGCAGGAATCACAATAAGGCCAAAATTTTTCATTTTAGAGTGCATATTCACATATGTATGTAATCCGTGCTTGACCTAAGCAAGGATAATTTGAATTCCGGCTAGTCATCCGTTGCATATTTTACTTCGTGTGCATCAGACGAGGAATTGTTGTCATTATTCCGGGGGTTGAACGTATTTTAAATGTATAAAACGGATGAGTTTTATTTATAACTGCGTCAGCGAAATGCTGGGTACGTGCACATGTTTATTCTGGAGTAGGGAGCGTTAACGAGGATACATTGTTTATATTTTGCTCGTATACATTAAAAAGGATTTGATTCCATCGCGAATGCTGAACGAGAAGTTATTGTTTGGAAATTGCATCTGTGTTTGTAAGACACTTCAAATGTTGACACGCCAAATATGGTCGTATTTTTGTAGATTCTTTCATACTATTTTTTGGCCAGGCCAGGCCAGGCCAGAATATCTATTCTATTGGTCTCGGATTTTTTAAATATTTGATTTCGGCCATACTTGGGCAACAACATTTTTCATAACAATGTTTGTGTAAAAGGATTCATCTTTAAAGATCCTCGTCGTTCGTATTGTTTAATGCAAGTATATCAGCACTTAAATCTTGGCGTTTTATGGTTTTATCACAATTTCTTTACTGTGTCTCTGTTTAGCTGCACGGTTCCAATGGAGTTGATAATGTTTTGCGACCTACATGCTTAATATAGTATGAAAATCATTTCAAAATTTTGTCTTCACGGATTTTAGCAACAGATAATATTAAAGTTTATGGACTTCTACTTCTGAAGTATGTTAGGGAGCTTTAACTGTGTGACATCCGCACTTAGTTATCCCTCGTTTTGCTCCTGTTTTTTTTAATAAAATCGTTTCGATGGGCCCCAAAACGTGAAGTTTTATCTTTTCGAAATTCTTGTTTTTAGTTATTAATTGAGATTCTTTTTATAATTTAGCTCCTTGTCTTCTCAAATTGTGTATGTCAACTGCGAGTATGAAGCAAATACAAATATCAAAATAAATAGAAGAAATATGTACGATTTATCGTGATGTTGGGTGCGATCCGTTGGCGGGAAATGGACAGCGTCTTTTCGCTCTCTTAACGATGGTGACCAGCTTGGATTTATATTTTGGCCGTGGTTAACACTTTTGCTTCGTGAGGCATCTAGCGTACCTTTGTACGTTATAACTATAGTGCAATACCGCGCAGCTTTCTATATTCTTCGACATTATTAGACATTGGCTTCAAAAATAACCTTCAATTTTAAACTTAGATTTTTATTGCTCGAACAAACTACGAAATTAAAAGATATCCGTATTTTTTGATTCTAAAAATATCCACCTCTTATTGATTAGTTCACAAGTATACGTTTATCGCATTAACTTGTTTATAGATGTTCATGTTCGCTTAGAATATAAATTCTAAACTAAATTCCCGATAATTTTCCAAAATAAACGCCCTAATAAAACCGTTTATATTAGTGCGTTCATAAACTCCACATGTATGTACCTATGTACGTATAGGCGTATTACATAAATCGAGAAATACATAATCCTCAGTGAAAACGATCCGACATCCACTACCAAAACATAACGAAAACATTTCATAAAATCAGCAGTTTAATATTTATTTTCTACCGTGTTCCATAGTTTAATATTTATTATCTTATCACTATTAAATACTTAACAACTTCTTTGTTGTTCAAAGTATGTCAAATATGAGAAACCGTGACCGTGTGAGATTATGCGAGCAATTATTAAGGATTAGCATGGGTTTTATGGAGACCAAATGGAAGTAATAAAGTAGGATTATTATTGTTAGTTACTGACTCACCCTCGTTTTAATTAACAGGTTAATAATATTTGTCTCAATTAAACTTAATGAAAATAGTGACAATTTAATAAATATAGAAGTAGCAATAATAATAATAATAAGGTATTAAATTTTGTAATTCAGTTATTTTCATACTTTCGGAGTAGGTTTACTCAATTATGCATGTGAGAATAATCCTAACAATTACCAGATGCTGAAGCATTGCGAGTACTATTAAATCAATAATAACTGACTTTGTATTACTAGAAATGCTTTAGAAAGTCAAACTAATAGTATTATAATAATCAACAGTATAATATTATTAATAGGGCAGACAGTTCATCTCAGCGGTGGATGCGTGTTCGCAGGATATATTTTTGCAATGGAGATACGTTTCTCCTAGTTTCTTTCATTCATTCCCAGCTACGCTTTCGACAAGTGCTATAAAACAGTAATACCAGTTAGAGAAGAGAATGGAGCCGGAGTCGGGATTTGTGGCAGTAGACCTAAAATATCTAAAACACTAAGTCTAATCCAAAGCGCTACAGTATTTTAAGCCGAAATAGTAGCAGTGCTGGACTGTATTGAAGAATTAGACTGACAAGGCGATGGTTACTACCTATTCAGACAGTCAAGCAGTAGGCTCCACATAGGCGAGTTCGCAACTGGTGTGGGACTGCATGAATGCACTCAATAGGCTGGGAAGCCGAACTAAGGTGACCCTGGCCTGGGTACTGGGACGCAAAGGCAGACGAATTAGCTCAATTCGGCTCGTCAACTGCTGAAAATCGGCCAATGCATTCGGTTAGAATAGCTAAAAGCAACCACTAAACAATGGAAAGATAAGAAATCTCAAGACTGGTGGAAGGCCATTCCAGGTCAGAGACAGGCCAAGCAATTTCTGACTGGACACACTACATTCACAGCGGACCTACTGAGCAGAGACAGAAAGTCTATTAAAACAATAGGGAGCCTGCTAACAGGACACATGAATAATTTGGGCCTCACAGAGGAAACAGCATATAGATTCTGCCAGGTGGAAGAAGAGACTGCTGTTTATGTGCCGTGCGAATGTATAGCACTGGCAAGAGTATGGTTCTCAAAAATGAGCTCGGTCTGATAAGACAAGACTGCTAAATCTAGCAAAGAATGTAATAATAGCTAATGTAATTGATCTAATGGAAACTACAATAGATCTGGAAAGGTCGCAGTGGGACAGGCCAAGAACCACCTCGGGTAATAATCTAATCTAGTTTCTTGGTAGAATTTTCATTCTTTAGTTCGTTTTTATTTCGTTTTTAATTTTTTGAAACAATATTGTCAAATTACTATTACTACTTTTCTTCTGAAGTTTATGACTTACGTTGGCGTTTTGAGTCTAGGGTAAGGTAGCAAACTGGGCGCTCCTCCAGCAGCGGACGTCTTAAAACCGTTTATTTTTTTTCTAAGATGTTTACTCTTCGATTGTTATTTAGGAACTGACCTGGTCGACAATATTCGATAAGTATGCTATGTAAATCTACTAGAAATTCCTACTTCATGCTTTTCTGGAATATTCCATGTGCTTCAAGAGTGTTCCATATCTTTTTCTAGAAAGTACTAGTTACGAAAACGATCTAATCTAGATGTTCTAGAAAGTTCCAGCCTCGCAGCCGTTTCGCAATGTTTATTCTAGAATATTGCAGACCGATGTGTCCGCTCGTAGTCGCAGGAGTGCTTTGCGTCACCTCAACGGCGCCTCGAGGCGCCACGGCGCACATTTGGGGAATCCCCGCTGTATGGTACGCCCTTATTGAAAT